>JAVSCE010016340.1:0-369639 GCA_032199065.1 Smutsia gigantea
GTCATCTCCCCATTGTATATCCAAGGCTCCTTATCAAATATTAATTGACTGTATATGTTTGGGTTAATGTTTGGATTTTCTATTCTGTTCCACTGGTCTGTGGGTCTGTTTTTTTGTGCCAATACCAAATTGTCTTGATTACTGTGACTTTGTAGTAGAGCTTGAAGTCAAGGAGTGTAATTCCCCCTGTTTTATTCCTCCTTCTCAGGATTGCTTTGGCTATTTGGGGTCTTTTGTGGTTCCATATGAATTTTAGAATTATTTGTTCCAGTTCATTGAAGAAAGCTGTTGGTAGTTTGACAGGGATTGCGTTGGATCTGTAGATTGCTTTAGGTAGTATAGCCATTTTGACAATATTTATTCTTCCTAGCCAAGAGCATGGCATGCATTTCCATTTGTTAGTGTCCTCTTTAATTTCTCTTAGGAGTGTCTTGTAGTTTCAGAGTACAGGTCTTTCACTTCCTTCGTTAGGTTTATTCCTAGGTATTTTATTCTTTTTGATGCAATTGTGAATGGAATTGTTTTTCTGATTTCTCTTTCTGTTAGTTCATCGTTAGTGCATAGGAAAGCAACAGATTTCTGTGTGTTAATTTTGTATCCTGCAACTTTGCTGAATTCAGATATTAGTTTTAATAGTTTTGGAATGGAGTCTTTGGGGTTTTTTATGTACAGAATCATGTCATCTGCAAAGAGTGACAATTTGACTTCTTCTTTACCAATCTGGATGCCTTGTATGTCTTTGTTTTGTCTGATTGCCATGGCTAGGACCTCCCGTACTAAGTTGAATAACAGTGGAGACAGTGGGCATCCCTGTCTTGTTCCCGATCTTAGATGAAAAGCTTTCAGTGTCTCGCCGTTAAGTATGATGTTGGCTGTGGGTTTGTCATATATGGCCTTTATGATGTTGAGGTACTTGCCGTCTATACCCATTTTGTTGAGAGTTTTAATCATGAATGGATGCTGAATTTTGTCAAATGCTTTTTCAGCATCTACGGAGATGATCATGTGGTTTTTGTTCTTCTTTTTGTTGATGTGGTGGATGATGTTGATGGATTTTCGAATGTTGTACCATCCTTGCATCCCTGGGATGAATCCCACTTGATCATGGTGTATAGGGGCTGACTTTTAAAAGGCTCCCTCTGGCTGTGGCAGGGGTGAGAGTGGCAGCGGGGGCATCTACGGGCAAGAGATGAGGCCCCTGAGCTTGGAGAGGCATCAGTGGAGGTGGGGAGAGCAGGAGCTGTAGGAATTGGGAGTAATTTTGGAGGTGGAGCTGGAAGGCTTGCTAAAATGCCCAGCTGTGGGGTGTAAAGCAACATAAAGAATCCAATGATTCTGACCTCTTTGGGGCAGAGTAACTGGGTGATGCTGCTCTTTGCTTTGAGGGAAGCACATGGGGAAGGCAGGAATGAAGAGTTCAGCTTTTGATGTGTTACGCTGGAAGTACCCTTACACATCCAAGAGCAGAGGTTGCAGAAGGAGCCAGATGTACAGATCAGGAGCTCAGGGATAAGCCATTTGTGGACTGTCACCTTTTCGATGGGACGTAAGGCTAGAGGATTGGCTATAGATGGAGCAGGGCAGGGACGCTTGGAACAGCTGTGGGTGTAAACCCTTTCTGGGTCCTCACTTCCAGGTGGAAACTACTTCTAGATGGAAACATTACAGCAAAAGGCTGAGGGTCTTGCTTGAGTCACCTGCTGGGAATTAGTAGGGCTGGTATTCAAATTCAGGCTGTTTCCCTTGAGAGGGTACACCCCAAACTCCTATTCTCTACTCCTTCAGACTTTACTCTCAGAGCATGGGAGGTTTTTGAAGGTCTGAAGGGGTTTTGAGCAGAGCCATGGCCCAGTTTAGCTCCATTGCCTTCAGGCAGTGTGGTTAGGAGAAGGCACCTGGCCTAGACCCAGAGATCTGGAGTCTCGTCCTGCCTTGGACTGCCTGTGTGGTTCCGAGGAGTCACGTTGCTACTTTGCGCCTGTCTTCTCTTCTGCAAATTGGCACTAGCGGCCCCTCCCACTTAGCTGTCATCATGGGCTTCTTCCCAGATTTGCATGGAGAATGGGCGCAAGGGTGTTTTGGTGAGGACCCTGAAGGTACGAGGGCTGGGTTGATCTTTCCCTGGAGGAGGAGAGGAACCCTAATGCTGTCTTTTTTTTTTCCTTCATCTCCAAACCAGTGTCATGATGTTTGAAGGAAAAGCCAACGAGAGCAGCCCCAAGCCAGCTGGCCCCCCTCCGGAGAGAGACATTGCCAGCCTGCCCTGAGGACCCCTGCCTGGACCTGCCCCTACCCTCCCTGCCCTTGTCGACTCACTGTGATCTGTCTTTGTTTTGCTTGGTTGTTGTGCATTTGTTTGTGGGCTTTTCATCAGCAGAATCAGTGATCTCTGTGTAAAGCACAAATTATCTGCCTTAAAGGGGCTCTGGGTTAGGGATCCTGAGCCTGGGTTACCCTCCCTCCCTCTTCCCTCCTTCACCCCTCCCTGTGCTGTAGGGCTGACCTCAAACCAAAAACTGGAAGGGGCAGGGACGGGGAAGGGGGAAGCCTGTGATCCCCACCCTTGGAGCTGGCACCGTCATCCTGCCAGCAGGTCTCTGAGCTAAGGGCAAGCTCAGTGGCCTGGCCCTGGTGAGGATCTCAGCCCATTCGCAGAAGGCCCTGGAGTAGGCCCACATCTGCAGGGCCTCGTTAGGGGTTTCTCGGAGAGCTCTGTGGTCCCCAGGATGTGGCTGCTTAGCGTCCCACCTCCCCAGCTAATTCCCCTTCAGTCCACACTTCTCATCCTCAGTGAAGTGACGGAGAGGAGAGAGGCTTGGCAATATGAGTTCTTCAAGAATGTTCCAGAAGTAATCCTCTGGCTTTGCCACCCCGGCCACACCTTTTCACCTTTACAGGCAGCTCAGAGGGCAGGTGCAGCCCCCTGTCCCTTGGCTGGGGCAGCAAAAGGCTTTGGAGACACAGCAGAGGCCAGGGGCCTTGGGGGTGTGGTGGTCAGATCATCTAGTGCTGCCTTTTTGGGGGGATGCCGAGGGCAAGAGGATAGAGAAAGAGGAACAAACTGCTCATGACAAAAAGAGTCAGCACCACTGTTAAGCCAAGAGCTGAAAATCAGGAGTTTGCCCTTCTGATCTCAATGTGCTCGAAACCTGACTGCACTTCCCCTATTTGCCTGCCACCTTGTGCCTGCCATTCATTCATTCATTCATTGAGTTATTCAGCAGATATTTATTGACCATCTATTATAAGCTTTAAATCTTTCCAGCTTTGTTCTGACATGTGCTGTGTCCACTGTCTCTCTCTCATCTCTCCATTTCCAATCACCCAAAACCTTGAGCTTGGGGATTAGATTAGGGTCACCAGTGTCCTGTACTATGGACTCACAGGGTTTTAGAGCCCTGATACACTCTGTTGGTTAGCTGGGCCAGTCCTCTCATTTCACACGTGAGAAATCTGGTGACCTACAGGGATTAAGTGCCTTGTCCAAAGGTGGGGTTAACCTAGAGATGGAAAAGTATAGAGGGGAGCCCAGGTGTTTAGATGCCCGATCCATGCCTCATCTCTCTTTTGGGCTGCTTCATTCGGTGATGAAATCAAGGGAAGAGGCAGGGAGGGGCCATCGCCTAGGTCAACACTTGGGGGAGGCCCTGGGGCCAGACTCACCCTCCCCTGTGCCTCCAAGGCAGCCTCAGGGTTTGGGTAAGGGCCAGGCCTGCCTCTGCAGTTCTGCCTTCCCTAGACCTTCCTGGCCAAGCCATTTCTTAGAACTTGCACAGGAAAGTGTCATATTCAGGCCCATCTTGGCTGAGCAGGGACCCCAGCCTTGACCCCTCCTGTGTTCTGGAGTTCCTTACCCTGCCCACTCAGGATTCCGATGCACCCATCCATTATTTCTTATTAACCACCAGGAGTGAAATGGACAGACTCTTGGAATTCAGAGTCTAGTGGAGAAGTCAGACCCAGAAAATGACAGTGAGATGCATGTTAGGAAAAGGGCCTATGGGGCAGCTGCACTGTAATCCTGGGAGGTCTAACTGGGCCCAAGCCTGAGGAAGAGCTTGGAGAAGCCTTCACCAAACCTTAAGTGAAAAGGTCTGGGTGCTGTTGGAGGTTGGAGCCAGTGTGGTCTCCCTGCAGCTCATTAGTGACCCATAATCAAGGGCCCAAGGAGCTGTTCCTACAGCAGCCTGAGGGTGTGCAGCAGGTAGGGGATGGGGAAATGGCCAGGTTGGGTCAATCCACTGGTCCCAACCAGTTCAGGAACAAGATTATTCAGCCATGACTTGCTGATCTTCAGCCTAAGGAGCTGCTTCAAATGCACAGAGCCAGTTGAAGTTTGAATCCCAGCAAAACATTTCTCCCTGTAAAAGTAAAATCTCACCCCACCCCCTCTCCTGCCTTGTTTTGTTTATTTTAACCTCTGAAATCATGAGATGAGCAATTGCCTGTCCCTATTCCTTCCCACTGCTGCTTCTGTCTGGGACAGGCTGAGACCTTTGAGCAAAGTGATGCCTTCCTTGATCGCCCATCACAGTCAGCGTGCCTGTTCCTTCCTCAGAAAGGGGAGAACAACCAGGCTCATTTCGGTGGGTTCTGCTGTTTAGAAGACTGCAGGAAGCCTTAAGGGAGGAGACTAAGTGGGTGTGTCTCCAGCTTCTGGAAAGGACAGGCAAGAGTCTTCTCCTAGGATGGGGAATATCCTGGGAAACCCTGCCAGCTCCTTCACCATTGCTTGGAACTCAACTCCTGGAGACAGAGGGGCTCCAGAGTAGTTCCTGGAAAGGGGCTCTGTATGAATCTCAGATTGTGGTTATTGGCTCGAAGACTCTTAAGGGCTCAGCTTCTTAGAACTTCAGCTGTCATCTTTCTGAAAGACCAAATCTAGCTCATGTGACAAGCAACTTATGGATGCCAAGTATGGCTTTGTCCCTGTGACTCAAAAGGAAAGAGTTTGTCAGGCAAGTTCGGGTGGATGAAATATGTGTGTACCGGTGCATGTGTGTGTGTGCAGTGACAGATATCGTCTTTACAGACTGGAAATAAAACTTATCACAGTTTTGATTGGTATCTTTTGGGAATGGTTTCTGGGCTCAGCAAATTCAGAAGAGTTGGCAAATATAGTTAACAGATTGAATGAATGTGTCCTGTGTGTCAGGCTCTGTTAACTGCTGAACTTCGTTTACTCCTCATAACAGCCCAGGAGACAGGTCTATTATGTCATCCTTGGTTTATAAATTTTAGACAGAAAAGTAATTTGCTGAAAACCAAATATAACTGGCAGAATATCCTCACTCCCACCCCCAAGCTGACCCACGGGCTCTGTGTTAAGAATCTCTGTCCTAGAGCATTCGTAATTCCACTAGAAAAATCTCTACATAGCATTGTGTAGTCTATCAGCATATCTAAATAAATCTAATTCTACCTCGCCGCTTTCTGACAGGGGAATTGGGGAATTTTCTGAACTCTGTGCTTCCAGTTATCTCAGCAATTAAATGGCAGTAATAACCCCTAGGTGCCTAGGCTGGCTTGAAGATTAACACATCTGAAGTGTTTTGCACAGTTTCCAGGCTCTTGCTCTGGAAATGACAGCCTTGAAAGGAGTAGACAAAGCTGATCCTTGGTCCCTTTTGCCTCCCCTTTCAGCCTTGCGCTTAGACACGCCGGGGTCTCCCGTGGCGAGGCCATACCCGTCCACTTTCTAAACCTCGGTTTCCTCCTCACACATCCCGCCAGAGCCTCTCTCAAGACCTGCCCCCTGGAAATGTTTGTCAAGTTCCAAGTTCTCTGAATCCGGAACTACTAATAACCACTTACATCTAAGGGTTACTGCGAGGTCTCATCGGGACCCGGAGCGTTTAGCGCTCAACTTGAGCCGCCCAATGAATGAAACCAACCCAAAGCTAGCGGGCTTCAGCTGCAAAAGCAAGGAGGCACCGGGGCGTCCAGTACGCAGGCGCGCAGGCTGGGGCCGCCCCCTACTCGTCCAGCCGGCCAATGGGAGGCGGTGGCCCGGAGGGCGCGTGTCTTCGGAGGGTCCCTCAACCCTCCCACGACCGTGACGCCCACGGAGGATTGTGACGTCACAGTACAGCGCCGGAAACGCAGAGTCGGTTGGACTCTGCTAGCGGGTAGGAAAGGAAGTTGGTCTCCAAGCGGCCTGGTCTGAGTGGGCAAGGCCACGGGCAGCAGCGGCGGCTGCTTCGGCAACTGAGGGCCGCGCGATGGGAGACGAGATGGATACCATGATCCCCGAGCGGGAGATGAAGGTCAGAGAGTGGCCGGGGCCTCCTTCCTTTCTTCAGCTTAGCCGGCGTTGCCTTGGCTGTCCGGCTCCCGTCTGAACTGCTTGCCGCGTTCCGAGTTTTCGCCAGCGTGCCCTGGAGCACTCTGCTGTGCTGCCTGCACGGCAGCCCCGCCGAATGCAGTTTTCTCGTCCCATCTTGGTCTTGGGCGCGCCAGTGCGTTACCCTACTTTCACGTGGTGGTCGGAGTAGTGCTAGTAACTACTGTTTCTCAGCGTTTACCGTGGTAATCATAACAGCAGCCCTATCGAATAGTTTTTAATATAGAGGAGCAAATAGAGGCTCGGAAAAAAAACTTTCCAAAGTCACATTTGACAAGATGGCTGAAATCCAGGTGTTATTTTTTACTTTTATCTTTTAAAGACCCTCTCTTCTTTGCTCTCCGTGTACTACTCTGTAAGGTGGTCCAGGCTTGCCTAATGCAGAGTTAGGGCTCATCACCTATCCACTAAACTTTTGGTTAACCGGAATGGGAGGACTGTTTTGGTACTAGAAATAAGCCTAAAGTCAGGAACTAAAGAGAGGGGCTGGTGGATCCGTATGATAGTTACGAACACCTGAAAGGGAGTAAGTTACAGGAAGATTTTAGGCATTTGAACAACGAATCACTGAAATGCATTCAGAGGGTTGTAATCATCCCATATTTACAGTAGTAGTGATTCTTCCTGACAATCAGTGCGGGGGCTGAGCCACCCAATGAGAGTACACCTGTAGCGCCAGAGGGTTTCCACTCTGGGCAAGTTCACTCTGGGTTTGGTGAGACCGAAAAATGACAACAGAGAGTTGGGAGTAAAAGGCCTTACACCAGGCTTATTCTCGTGATGGCAGGTCCAGCGCTAGAATCTAGAATGCCGTCCATATCTGTCAATCTGCATCCACATGTAGCAAGTCCAGTATCCTATAGCAACACAGACAACAATGGCTCATTGCCAGCACAGGTGTAAGCATGCACCTGCGCGGTAAGCCAAGTATTATATCATTGACGTGGGCGGTGGGCAAGTGGATTAGGGTCAGGTGGGCATCCTGGCCATGGGAACTTGCATTTTCCCTACAACACCATATTCCTCGTATATGCTGGGGCAGAAGGAAAAAAACATTTTAGATCACAGACTTAGAAGATGATAGTCTGCTTTGAGTTATGGATTATTACAGAAAGGAGAGCTCTCCTGTGCCTCTTCATCCCACTGGCTCTCCACATCCATATGACCATGACCCAAATAAGGGTATTTGGGATTATCAGGACCAGAATTACAAAAAGACTGAAAATTTTATTCTACTCCTGTGTGAAACATGGTATGGTCTCACCTGGAAAGCTGTGTAAATTTCTGGTCACGATATGCAGTTGGAACTAAGAGTATTTCATTTAATCTTCTAGCATTTATATTAAATGTCAGATCCAAGGAAATTAGTATGTGGGGTATGTTAGGGAACCTGTACAAAACACTGTAAATGTACAAAGATGAAGGCTGAGAAAGGCTCTCTTTGGCTCTTACACTCTTGGAATGTTAGCAAAAGGGGATTCACATTCTTTTCACCAAAACCTTGACTTGAAGATAGCTTCGAAATTGAAGAAGAAAATAAGCCATAGGTAGTACAGCTTAACACAGCAGTTGGTACACTTCTGAAACTCTTTTACCAGGAAGTGTACACACTGAAAATTGTCTTTGAAAGCATATAGGTAGGCTTCCAAGCCCTGAGGCACTAAGGAGCCTGAAAATTGCAGGAGATGAAAATGTAATAGGTGGGAGACAGTTGGCCCTGGCTGTGCAGAGGTGATGATGCACTTTTTGGAGGGAAGCAGGGTGGAGTGAGTGAGGCTGCAGGGGTGGGTGGGTCCAGCTGTGCCTGGCTTTATAGCTGGTGTTAAGGGTTTTAGACTTGTGTTTCAATGTCCTCATAGCATTCAGGTATGTTTACAGGCATTGTACACCAAGAGATTGACAGTATATATCCTTTTCTGTGGTGGAATTTTGTTTACTGTTTGGGATTTGGTTATCTTTCAGTGTCATTGAATCCATATACGTTTGTTGAGTACTACACTGGATGTGGGAGCTTGCAGTGTAGCTAGGTGATAGCTTTCAATATTTAACAAAAATTTATTAAGCACTGCTCTGGGAGACAATACATACCACGAAATAGGACAATATTATAAATAATAAACTGCAGCTTGTAGTTAGGATAATAAACTAGGAATGCAGACAAGGAAAAGATCAATGTGAGCTTAATTAGTCAAGGAAGGACTTATGCAAGAATTTGTAAACATTTATTTCATTGAATAAACATTAAGTGCTATGCCAGACACCACACTACACACAGGAAGCTTGAAAATGACTGAGCCCCGACAAGGACTCAAAATATATAAAGAACTCACACACCTCAACAAACAAAAAGCAAATAACCCTATTAAAAAATGGGTGGAGGATATGACCACACACTTCTCCAAAGAAGAAATTTAGATGGCCAACAGGCACATGAAAATGATGCTCCACATTGCTAATTATCAGGGAAATGCAAATTAAAACCACAATGAGATATCACCTCACGCCAGTTAGAATGGCCAACATAGAAAAGACTAGGAACAACAAATGCTGGTGAGGATGTAGAGAAAGGGGAACCCTCCTGCACTGATGGTGGGAATGTAAACTAGTTCACCCATTGTGGAAAGCAGTATGGAGGTTCCTCAAAAAACTCAAAATGGAAATACCATTTGACCCAGGAATTCCACTCCTAGGAATTTACCCTAAGAATGCAGGATCCCAGTTTCAAAAAGACAGATAGACCCCTATGTTTATCGCAACACTATTTACAATAGCCAAGAAATGAAAGCAACCTAAGTGTCAATCAGTAGATGAATGGATAAAGAAGAGGTGGTACATATACACAATGGAATATTATTCAGCCATAAGAAGTAAACATATCCTACCATTTGCAACAACATGGTTGGAGCTAGAGGGTATTATGCTCAGTGAAATAAGCCAAGCCGAAAAAGACAAGTATCAAATGATTTCACTCATCTGTGGAGTATAAGAACAAAGCAAAAACTGAAGGAACAAAACAGCAGCAGACTCACAGAACCCAAGAATGGACTAACAGCTACCAAAGGGAAAGGGACTGGGGAGGGTGGGTGGGAAGGGAGGGATAAGGGAGAAAAGGGGCATTACAATTAGCTCACATAATGTTGGTGGGGGGGCGGCACGGGGAAGGCAGTATAGCACAGAGTAGACAAGTGACTCCATAGCATCTTACTACGCTGATGGACAGTAACTGTAATGGGGTATGTAGTGGGGACTTGATTATGGGGGAAATCTAGTAACCACAATGTTGCTCATGTGATTGTGTATTGGTTCCAAAATAAAAAAAAAACAGTATCTAAAAAAAAAAAATGACTGAGCCACACAGTCATTTGGACTGTGCTGGAATTTGGTCTGTTGGAATTTGGCAGACATGATTTAATTTCCTGTTCTTCCCTGATTTGATCTTGTTTTGATCCCTCACAACAGGATTTTCAGTTTAAAGCACTGAAGAAGGTGAGGATCTTTGATTCCCCTGAGGAGTTGCCCAAGGAACGCTCAAGTCTGCTTGCTGTGTCCAACAAGTATGGCTTGGTCTTTGCTGGTGGAGCCAGTGGGCTGCATATTTTTCCTACTAAAAATCTTCTTGTTCAAAATACACCTGGAGACGATCCCAATCAGATAGGTAATTACTTGCTATATGATGCCAAGTAGACAGAGGAGTGTAGTCAAGTGTAGAGAAGTATGGGGTAATGTAGTTTCTTTTCCCAAGAAATTATTCTAGTATTAAAGTTAAAACTACTGTTAGTCCTGAGGTGGACCCCCAAGTCTTCTTCTGGGTAGGTCTCCTACTTCTCCTAGGTAGAATGCTGGAAGCCTCTCTGGTTGTCCTCTTTGGTCTTTTGTATTCCTTCTTTCAATGAGTTGTTCCTTTGAGCTCAAGAGGGAAGAAGAATTTACCATTCTGTCATGCTTTTATTTTTGCTTCATTGAACACGGGTTCCGACTCTCTTGGAGAAGGGTTTTGTCACATGGTTTTTTAATTGGCACAATAGTACCATCGGACCAAGGGAAAGTGTACTATTTGGAACATTGGTGGCAAAATATGGTCCAGGACACTATTTTCAATAGGACAACAGCCACACTTAGTTTCCCCAGGTTGTTACTTAATACATCAGTATGCATTTGTGGGAAAGCTAAGATTTATCTGCATGACTAGGTATCAGGGTGTGTTTGTGTGTTTCTATAGATGCAAAAATTGTTTCACATAGACTTCAATAAAGGGGTTGTGGATTTTGTTTGAAACATTACATTTTCTGCTTTGTCTTTTTTTTGTATTTTCAAAGTTGAGAAAGTACAAAGCTTGCTAGTTCCTATGAAGTTCTCGATACATCACCTGGCCCTGAGCTGTGATAACCTCACACTCTCCGTGTGCATGATGTCCAATGAATATGGTTCCATTATTGCTTTTTTTGATGTTCGCACATTCTCAAATGAGGTAAGCTACTGGCAAATTGTAGTGATGCCTACGATTTTCTGGTATTGAATCTTCACCTGGAAGTTCATGGTTGGCCCTTGAGGTCTTTCTAGATTAAAATATGGGGTTAAAGAAAGGTCCTAATTATAGAATCATAGATCTTGGAAGGGACTTCAAGAAATTATTTCATAATACCCCTTGCCCCATGGTGTTACCAGTTCTCATTTACAAATAAGACATCCAAAGCCCAGGGAGCCTCAGGTGACTTGCCTAAGGACATGGAGCTCATGGATAACGTCAGAAATTCCTGTGTTGTGGGTCTCTGGTTTCCTAATATAGTGTTCTTTGTTCCAAGCAGTGTAGTAATGATAATGGTCAGTACTACTGAGTTTACACTGACGGCATGCCTGGCCCACAGTAACGCTTTACGTGCCTTCTCCTCGTTCATGCCTACCACAGCCTTACACAGTAGGGACTATTGTCTTCATTTTACATATGGAGAAACAGGCCCAAAGAGGTTTAGCAACTGTCCAAGGACCCAATACTTTTGAGAAGCAGAGCCATGATTTTAGTCTAGTGTCTGCTCTGTTTTGATGATTCTGCACTTGTGTATCCCCTGCTGGGGGAATTGTGCTAGAATAATTGCCATTTGAAAAGCTGTGTTGAATGGTCTGTAACAGATTATTGTATAGAGCTAATTGGTTTTCATGGTCATGGGGAAAAATGACCTGTAATTTGAGAAAACTTGCATATCTAATAATTTTCTTTGACTATTAAATGTCTCTGAGTAATTATTAATTAATTAATTTTTGCTTCCGGACATTTGTTTTAAAAGGCTAAGCAGCAGAAACGTCCATTTGCCTATCATAAGCTTTTGAAAGATGCAGGAGGCATGGTGATCGATATGAAGTGGAACCCCACTGTTCCCTCCATGGTGGCAGTTTGTCTGGCTGATGGCAGCATTGCTGTCCTGCAAGTCACAGAAACAGTGAAAGTGTGTGCAACTCTTCCTTCCACAGTAGCAGTAACATCTGGTAGGTAATAAAGGCTTTCACTGTGTAACGTAGTAATGGTAATTATTTAAAAAATGATTTCTGGAAATAAAAGCAAATGGGTTTTTGCTGTATTTTTTATTGTTTGATAGAAGTGGAGAGAGTTATTTCCATAGTTAATGTCCTTGTGGCCAAACAGCATACATGATTTAACTTGAAAGTGCTTGGGTTTTCTGGAGAAAGAAATATTTTGGTACAGCTAGTTTAGAACTGTATTTTTGAGAGTAATTGTTTCTGGATCTAAGAGGGCTGTGCTCTGAAAGTCATTTGTACCTTTGCGGGAAAAGCATTAGGAATACCAAATAGGAGTCAAAGAATGATTTCTTGATACTTGAAAACCTCTATACTCCTTGTCTTATCTAAAGACTCCAGAGGTTTCTGTACTTTTCAGCTTTCTGGGCAATGCTCCATTGAAGAAGCATTTTTAGCAGTTGATTCATTGACCTAGTGATAAACCATAATTGGCTTATATCATCAAAAGGGCTTTTCTTGTTTTTTTTGGCTAAGTAAGGATGGTCCAGCAGTCCTCTATGGGCTGACAGAAGAACAAGAAGTGGTGATTATGCTGCCATTTTGTTACAGATCTCATTGGTTTGTAGCAACTTCTTCAGTTTTTAATTGGCAGCGTTTTCTTCTTTGCTCAGTGTGCTGGAGCCCCAAAGGAAAGCAGCTGGCAGTGGGGAAACTCAACGGAACTGTGGTCCAGTATCTTCCTGTAAGTCTTGTCTTGGGCTTCAGAACTTTCCTTACTTAAGGTACCCATTGTTTTGGGGGTGATTTGGGAGTATCTTTGGTGTTCTTTTCTATTAAAATATAATTTGTGCTGATTACAACAAAAAGACAAGTGGAATTCTTCCCTTCTGTCCCATAGTCCTGCCAGAGGCTCAGTCTATGTCCTCTTCTGTGGTGGCCTTCCAGACTTTTCTGGATGCTTATACAAATAATCTATGTGTAAATGTATTGTTTTTGTTTTCTTTTTAACTAGAATGTGATCATACTCTACACACTGTTCCCCAACTTTATATTCCCAATCCATTCCGTAAAAACAGAGCTTAAGGGGAAAAGGAGTTAGGGGAAGGTTGAAGCACAGGATTATTTAACCCCTAGCCGAGTCCATCGTAAATGTTCAGTTTCTTTGATTAAAAGCACCAAAGAAAATGGATGCTCATGTTGTTGCATGTCCACTCTGTCATCCTCTCCCTGTGGTCTTCCTGAGATAGTATGCACAAGGTTTTCCAGTATAAATTGACAAAGAATCCATGTACACCTGGTCAAGCCCAGATGGGAAGGAGGGGTTCACAGTCAGTGCCGAGTCCTGTGTTGTTGTCCATTCCTCCTTGGCAGACTTTTCTGTGGTATGCCGTGGTGAATGTGGTGGTGTAGGTTTGAGGTAAAGGTTTTGTTACCTTTTTTTATTGCAAAAAGTTACATGAAATTTGGTACATACTCTTACACCATTAGCCTGTAAAAAGATAATACAATTGGTTTAATTTTACTGGTGCATTTTCTTTCTTTCTCTCCTTTCTTTCTTTCTTTACTATCTTTTCTTTCTAACTTAATAGTATATTGGGGTCCTTTTCAAGCTCATACATACAGAGCCACTTCATTCTTTCATTCTTTCATTCTTACAAATGGCTGCATAGTAGTGCACTGTGTGAATGGGCCCTGATTTACTTATCTGTGTTGTTATTGGTGGCTATCTGTATCACTATGAGTGGTTTTACTACAATAAATGGTAATGCGTTGAGCATCTTTTTTGCCTACATCTGAACATGTCCATGTGAGTGTTTCTATAGGATAGTGGTTGTTCACTCTTTCCTGTCATCAGTCTCTCCTGGACGGGAAGATGAAACACAGGTGGCTTTTAGGGGAACATAGTGGACTTGACAGAATTTCATTGGTTTAGGGATTGTTTCTTTTGATGCTTTAAAAAATTTTTTTTCAAATCTCTTTCAGACTCTGCAGGAAAAAAAAGTCATTCCTTGTCCTCCATTTTATGAGTCAGATCATCCTGTGAGAGGTAACACATCTACCTTTCTTATGTGGCTGACCTCTAATGAGATGCTGTCTGTAGTATGGAAGTTTCAAGTCTTATGATATGCCTGCATACCTGCTCAGGTGCTCAGGGAAGTTAGTGCCTCCTATACGAATACTTCCTCTATTTCAGTTAGCTAAGTCAGGGAAACAGCAGTCCCCTGGTGGACACCAGTATCTCATGGTAAGTGGCATTAAATGGATCCTGATTCTCTGTTAGACTTTTTCATAACTTGCCCTTATTATAATCCACCAGAAAAAAATACCACTTTGGGATGAATTTGGCTTCTTGAGTCTTTGTATCTGAATTATATGTAGTGGTGAAATCTGGACCTTTGTTTAAAGCTATAGTGCTTTGAATTTTTTTATCCAGGAGCTGTTAATTTTTTAGCATACAGGGGCTATTCCAAACATAAGGTGCTTTATTAAAGGGTGTATGTCTTACAGTTCTGGATGTTCTCTGGATCGGTACATATGTCTTCACAATAGTATATGCTGCAGCAGATGGGACCTTGGAGACTTCTCCAGACGTGGTGATGGCTCTGCTGCCGGTATGTATATGAAAGGATGTCTTTGCTCTTTGAGAACTATGGCAGTCCCCTGATAAAGTAATTTGAGGCTTAGGCTTTATTTCCTTCCTTGGCAGTGGTGGTACAGCTTTAGGTGTAAGATTTCTACACTGCACCACAGGCCTGGCGACCAAAATTCAGGTGTCTGCATAGGTTCCACTGTTCAGTCATAGGGTAAAAAAAAATAAAACTTGGCTTTTGCTCAAGCTGTAAACTGTGAGTCTTTGTACATGTTAAGCTGATTAAGAAATTTTAGAAAAGAAAAAAAAATCCCATTTTTAAAACTTTTTTGCCTTACTTATTGGGTGTTTATCCAATGCCTACCGTGTGCCACGCAGTAGTGACCAAAGCAGAGTCCTTGCTTTGTGAATCTTACAAGCTAGTGGATGTGCTCATCGTGAGTAAGTGTGAATCAGGTGATGGTGAAGGAGATGGGGAATATGGAAGGATCTGGGATCTCTGATGATGGTGGCTCAGATCAGGGCTCAAGGAAGGCCTCTGAAGAGGAGCTGTTGGAGCAGAGAATCAAATGAAGTGAGGGGGGTTGAGTCATTTTGAAGATGGAAGAACTTTTAATATCAAGACCTATAAGATGTTAACTAAATTGCATTGGCATTTTAAAAAGAGCAAATGAGGCAGAGCTTTTATTCCAAATCATTATCAGCTTTCAAAATCCCGAAAAACACTTAAAAAATGAAAATGCATAAATAAATGTCTAAATGTGGGAGTTGCATCAGTCATTCAGTTTTGCAATGTTGTTTTACTTAGTAGCAAATTGCAAGCATCTTTATGGGTCAGTGAGTAAAATCTACTTGGCTTTGGACAGGTAATCAGTTTATTTAGCTCTTCCTCTGCTATTGGATATTCGCGTTTTCAGTTTTCTCCTGTTTTAAGAATGCTGTGATTCATTCTTTTATGTACATTTTATGTGATTGTTTTTTAGGACAAATACCTAGAAATTAATTTGGTCAAGTGGTATGTACTTTTTTTGGTGGGCTTTGGAAAACATTGCCAAAGTATCCTTTAGGGAAGTTGTGCCAGTTTATGCTCCTGCCACCAATGAGACTACCAGTTGCCCAACACGTGTGTCAGTATGCTGTGGAACCATGTTTAGTCTCTGCCAATCTGATATGCCTTTTATTAACTTTTAGGTTCCTGATAAAGTTGAATTAAAAAAAATAAGCTTATTGAGGTACCTTATTTCAAAATATCATTAAGATTTCCTATTCCCGGGGATAGTATTAATACTAGTACTTATTGACCACTGCTTAAGTTCCATGTACTGACCTAGAAGTTTTATATGTATCATTTCATCTCACATTTGAAACAGCCTTTGAAGTAGATTTAGTAGGTTCATTATGCACATAAGAAAACTGAGTGTAAGAGAGGTTGACTGTCAGCCAGAAAGTGACAGGACAGTTTGAGTTCAGTTTGATCAATGGCCAATGTTCATGTTCGTTGTACTATTCAGTGTTGCCTTTATATCATGTCTTTGGACATAGATTTTGAGTGAATTTTCTCATGAAACAAATTGTTTTTTCTTTTGAGATCCTTAACTGTGTGGGATTAAAGAAAAGCCACACATGAGGATTTTTTTTCTCATTCTTTCTATTGTAGAAAAAAGAAGAAAAGCACCCAGAGATATTTGTGAACTTTATGGAGCCCTGCTACGGCAGCTGCACAGAGCGGCAGCATCATTACTACCTCAATTACGTTGAAGAATGGTGAGAACACAGGAGAGGGATTCCTACTTGTATTGTCAGGACACGCCTGAATTGTGTTGTTCCCACTTTGAATTTTTTTCTGTAAGAGGGGAGAAACAGGATTGAGATGCCCTGAACATATTTCCATCTGATGCTAGATAATGCCTTTCTGACTACCACTTCTGTATCCCGAGTCTTGAATTATTTAGACTGAATATGTACTAATCTAAAAATCCTGTTTGCCCCATAATCCCAGTGACACCTTATGAAAATAATGGTCTTTAAGGAACATATTAAAAGTTTCCCTGAGAGCAGTAGTTTCCCTTTGAAAGCCAGATTACTTGAAGCAAAGCTTCTGTTCCTTTCACCAGGTGGTCTGTTTAAAGGGTGGTAGATTTATTTGAAATTCTGACTTGATTTTGTACTATCTGTCCATCGTAAGTACATAGGCAAGTTAACTGAGTTTCCAGGGCTCTATCCTGGTTAAGCTCTATGTCTAAAATCTTCTTACCTTTCTTCAACCATACAGAAATGCTTCCCTTCCTCCTCAACATCTCAAGGAAATCCTCAGATGTTACTACAAAATTGAGTCAGAGCTGTTGCTATGTTTGAATTTAATGGTCTTCTGGTTTTATTCTTTGAAGGGATTTAGTGCTGGCAGCATCTGCGGCTTCAACAGAAGTTAGCATCCTTGCTCGACAAAGCAACCAGGTAAATTTTTCTCTTTTGTCACTTTTAGTGATACTTTTCTGAGAAAGATTTTGGAGGGAATTAACTATGTGGTTAAGATTTAGATGCATCCCTTTAATGAGTTTCTGGATGAGAGCAAAGCTTACATGACAAAGTGCCTTGGACAGACATGTGTGTCAGATTCTGCAGCTCCTTTGGTGTCAAGAAAGCCCTTCTGCTCTTTTAGGATCCATCCACAATCTGGGGAAACATACCGTATTATCAGCCTGCAACAGAAATATACCTGGAAATGTAGGAGGTTTTTTCTGCCTTTTTGTTTTACTGTTTTGATTTTCTTCCTATCTCTTGAACCTGCACCTTCTGTTCAATTAACCTTAACCCATCCTTGATTATGGGAGAGAAACATGCAAATCATATCAAATTGTGACTTAGCAGAAACACTTCCTGTTTCACTTTGAAAAACCGCCAGTAAGCTAAAAGCCCCTGTGCATATAAGCATCCGCCTCCCTTCTGTCATCATGTCCTCCTTGCAGGCAAGAATTGGGCTGGGGGTGGGCGGTGTTGGTAAGCTACCCCAAACCGCAGCAAATAACGCAGTGACCACAAGGGAGGTGCAGTGAAAGGGAGACCTTTTTTATTTAAACTCTGCCTTGAGTTTCAAAATGTTGTGTATGCCACACATAGGTACTTACCCCTCTTCAGCTGCTTAGTGTTTGTCCATCATTGTCTGGGTGGCAAGGTGGCCCCTAGTGCCTAGGGTGGCCGCTTGGGGTCGGAGGCCAGAGGTCAGTCTGGTTTGCTGCTCTTGGACTGACTTAACATGTTCCTAACAGCACAAATATTTTATGTATTCACACATGTAAAATACACTTCCATTTCCGCTTTTTATCAAAGTAATTTGTGGACATTGCTAAAAACTCAAATAGTAGAGAAGGGTTTGTAAGTGAAGAAAAAAAGAAACACCCTGCCCCACCCCATCTTTATCTAGCCCTATTCTCTAGAGGGGACCATTTTTAACTTGTGAATTTTTCTTTTAATGGCTACTTATTTCTGGTAATCTGCTTCATCATTACTTAGTGATTATTAATTACGGACTTCATTGGCTGTTAGGGCAGAAGAGAATTTAGCTCATATATGGCCTTCAAATCCCCCCCCACCTTGCAGGAGGGCAGGGGACTGTTTTGGTTTCTTCTATTGGTTACATTTATAACTTTTTACTTTCATTTCTTACACATCACCATCTGTAATACCTCTTGGTCTTCCACTTGTGAGAGGACTGTTCACCCCACCATCCTTACCTTTAGCACACCTTCCCCCATGCCCACCTCCAGCAGTTGTCTTCTGTGTCTTTTTCGCAGAATCAAAACTGTTTGCATCCTGATCTATAATGATTATTTTCTTTATTTTGTCCGTACGTTTTTTTTCAAAGCTGAATGAATTTGGTTTGCTGTGCTATGAATGTGACTGTTATTCACTCCATAGCTGAGGCATGGAGTGTGGGTACATTCCCTTTCCTGAGTAGCATTTTGCTTTTCTCTCTGTTCCTCACTGAGTACTACTCCCCTTTGATTCATGCTGTTCAGTTCTGGTCAACACTGAAAGTTAGATAAAGTGTTAGTGATTCCTAAAAATCAGAAACCATTTGTTGCAAGGAACAGAGCCACTCAAGCAAATGTAAGTTAAAGGAGGGTTTATTGGAAAGACTTAGTGGTTTTCTCAAGGAATCCAGAGGCAGGCAGATGGACAGGTATGAGGAACTGACCCCGGGAACTGGTAAGATAAGAACTAAGGTGACCTGTCTACAGATGAATGAGCGCAGGGCCTCTGGCCAGCTTTATAAGCTCATCAGCTCAGACCGCAGTAGACACCGAATAGGGTTCCTGGTCCCAATCCCAGATTGCTGGGAGCAGGTACTGACTGGCTTAGTGCGGCTATGGCATTTACCTGCCGTGTTTAGGAATCTACCTCGTGGTGGACGGTGCCTCAGAAATTGTTCACGATAGTGGCTATTTTTTCACAAGGCAAGGACTTGATACACCAGGAACAGATAGGTTACTTTGGAGAATTAACCCCTCACTTGATCAGGGTACTCGTTGCTTTTAGACCATCTTCCCATATTCATAGTCTCAGTCAGCACATAAATCGAAACCCAGTGAGTTGTCGTTTTTCTTTCCTAATTGAACAATGCTGGGAGGAACTGATGCAAAGCTCTGACCAACATGGCATTTTCTTTTGCTTCCATTTTCCAGATTAATTGGGAATCTTGGCTCTTAGAGGATTCTAGTCGCGCTGAACTGCCTGTGACAGACAAGAGCGATGACTCCTTGCCTGTGGGAGTTGCCATTGATTATACTAACCAAGTGGAAATCACCATCAGTAAGTGTAGTTTGGTGTAAGTGCAGAAATAGTCTGCTTTCTAGAAATGGTTAATGTTTAAGTCCAGTTCTACACGTTCATGACAGAGTCTACTCTGATGGGCACTTTTATCTTCTGGTGGCAAAGTTCCATTTGAAGAGTGATAGAGAGTGTATTTTGACAACAGTAAACCAACTTGAATGGATGCTCATTGGTGAGACCAAGGCCAGATGACTCTGTGTGTGTGTGTGTGCATGTGTGTCTTTGCCTATGTGTGTATGTGCATGTATGGAGGTCATGTGTATTTGTATCTACTTTAGAATACGGCTGAAATACAGAACCTCGGGATTTCATAGCTTTGTTTCTTTGCCCGTCCAGTTACCCAGTGACCTCTCCAGGGAACAGTGCCCTAGTCCGTTACTGCATCCCAATGCTTGGTTTGAAGGCATGGGGTAGAAGATGGACACCTCAAGCACTTGGCTTCCAAGTTGGGCCTGAGTGGGTGCTCTGAGTCTGTCTTTCCCTCTGCCGAAACTTGGCAGAGCTGCACCCCATGATGTGTGAAAGTGCAGCAGAAGATGTGTTTGCTCCTTGGTGCTGTATTTCAATAGGTGTCCCCCCCATCAGGCACATGAAGTTCTTGTCCTTTCCCTCGTCAGGTTATTTGGTTAGTTAGCTCATTTACTCTGATCCCCTTCAAGTCTTAATTGACAGAATACATGCTTATGGTTCAGTTGTGAGTGAATGTAAAGTAGTTTGACTCACCTTCATGTATGCTGTTGTGTGTTTTCCAAAGAGTCTAGTCTGTTTTTCTACTAAACCAGTCACTTTCTGGAGACTCCGGTCTTGGTCAAGGGAATACTGAACCTCCCTCCCAAACACCAAAACACTTGTCAAATTGAGGGGACGGTGGGAGTGTCGGAGCTGCTGCAGGTTCATGCCGGGCCTCGCAGGGTGGTGGCGAGCCAGTGATGGCAGTAGCTCTCTTTAAGGAGCTGTTGTACAAAAAGCTGTTCAGATCAGAATCAGAACAGGCTGACTCGAGCTACTGTTGGGATGAGTCTGTTAAGCTGCTTCTTGCTCAGGGCAGTCTGTCCTTGCAGGCCCAGGCCCCTCGATTGCTTGGCTCTTTTATCACTTTTTTTTTTTTAACAGATGATGAGAAGACTCTTCCTCCTGCTCCAGTTCTTATGCTACTTTCAACAGATGGTGTGCTTTGTCCATTTTATATGATCAATCAAAATCCTGGGGTTAGATCTCTCATCAAGACGCCAGAGCGGCTCTCGTTAGAAGGAGAACGCCAGCCCAGGTCATCAGGTGCGTGCCTCTCACTGCAGTGGCAGAGGAGGAGTACCACGGGGCTATTCAGGACTGTCCCCAAGCTCGGGTTGCCTTCCCCTGGCCAGTCTCTCTGAATGAGGCAGGGGCTGATCTCCTTGGACACACTTGCCTTTCTCGCCCGCAAGCTTTGTTCTTCAGCCTCTGCTTTAGAGAAAAAGGAGGCTCAGCCAGGTGGATCCCATCTGGTACTTTACCAACATCCTGTTATAACATCCCATATGGTCTGAATCTAAAGATGTATTTTATCATGATTGTACATTAACTAATATAGTGAATGCTGTGTAACTTAAAAATGTAGTTGTTGACAAGAAAGGAGTTAGTGGAATACATCATGAAAAAGCACTACCTACTTTGTGATTCCTTTTTTATGAGATAAAATATGTGCATAGGAAAAATACTTGAACAATGGGTATTAAAATCTAAATAGTGGTTATTTTGGGTGGTGGGGTTGTGGAAATTTTACTTTCTTTTATCTATGTTTAATTTTCTTTAGGTTTATTTTTTCCTCTTTGAAAATATTAATTAAGTGATAAATGTTTGTTGGAGAAAAATTAGAAAATACAAGGAACAATCACTTAAAAGCCTATCATCAGGTGGTAGCCACAGTCAACATTTGGTACATATTCCTCATGCACACAAATGGACACATGAAAATGCTAATCTTTTTTTTCAGGTTTTTCACAGTAATGATGTATCACTATGAGAACAACATAAAAACTTTTTAGAAGGGGATTGTTGCCTATTTTGGAGCCCCATATCTAAGGAAAAGTGTGTTGACCAGTGGGTTGATAGGTTGACAGTACTTAGGGTATATTTTCCCACTGCTTCCCAATGCAGAGAGAGTTGTTCCTCCTCAGTAGAGCCACTTAGATATTTCAGTTCCTGTCAATTGGCAGTGGAACCCTAAGTAATAAACCAGGAGCCTTGCCTAAGCATTGTTGTGTTGGGATATCTCATTATGTACAGTGTGTGTACTCTGAGTTTTTTTTCCCTTTGTCGTGAGTACCAGGAGCCACCTGACCCTGGTTGCGTGGTCTGTCTAATAAGCAGCATGCTCTGTGAAGTTGGGAGTCGGTGGGGTATAGGTTTCTGAGCACGGTTCAGTGTGCAGGACTTTGCTACTAGCTCATTAAACCCCCGGTACAAGCAGAGGCCAGTTTTACTGTTCACCTTTCGTAGAGAAACCCCGTTCCTCCCTCACATTTGTCCAGAGGTAACACCCATGTTCAGATGAGTGAAAGAGCCACTGAAGGAAGAGTGTCCTGCCAGTTCTAGCTAAAGCCTTGGTTTGGGTTCAGAAGACATTAAGGGTTCCACTTGTTTCTACAGTACATCTCCAAGGATGCTGAGGAGGATGGTCAGGAGTAGCTGCATGATGGCTTTCAGATGTGCAGTTGTGTTTTCTCTCAGTGGAAAAAGTGCCTGTCATTTCTCTGAGGTCTGACATGTGCTTCTCATGTTGGTCTACTGAGTGTGCATGGAAATGATTATTAGCATTTATGTATTTGTGTCTTTAAAGACGTCACCTGTTGCTGGTTCCATTGTGTAAAAGAGGTATTGCTAGATTTGCTTGCATTATTATAATTCCATAAAAGTGACAGTTTACTTGCGTTCTCTGTTTTCAGAAAGTGGTATTTTCATAACTTGTATCCTACTTATTTCATTGCTTTGGATGTGAAGATGAACTGTCACCTCAGGCAATCTGGAAGAACCAGGACCCATCAATTTAAATGTTGATAAAGAAAATATTTGCTGCCCTATTTATTTAGTTATTTAATTTAGAGAATTAATGTGTTTACTTTATAGAATGTTTGGAAAATAGAAAAAAATTTAAGCCTGGCTTTTTGGGTATTCTCTTCCAGTGTTTTCTCATAAACATCTTTCTTCATAGCTGTGATCATGGTGTATATGTGCGGGTGTGCAGGTTTTTAATTTAAAGTGGAAGCATTTTCCAAGTTCTCACATAATCTTGGTAATTTATTTAAAGAGAGTCCTTGATATTCCATTGAACTTTTTTCACTATTTGGGTTGTATTTAATGTCTTTTTCATCATTTTTTAGGTTATTTTCATAGGTTTTATTCTTAGAAATGGGATGACTGGGTCCATTTTTTATGATTTTTGAGACATAATGCTGAAATGTTTTCCAAAAGACTGTGCTAAATTAGGTACCTGCCAGTGACAGAAGGTTTCAGGTTCATTTTACCCTTCTAAACATAGGAATTATGCATATTTAAACTTTGGTAAGTTCATAGAGCAATCAAAAATACACCCTATTTAAATTTGCATTAGAGATTTGGTTAGGGAGATTGAATATATTTTCTTTTTGTGAATTAGGTTCTCGGCTTATTAGCTTTTGAAAGTTTTTTTATTTCAATCTGTATGAACTTTAAAAAAAATACAAAACACTGTCATGCTGCAGATTTTTTTTAGGTCATTTGCCTTTTAGGTATGTAACTTTTTACAGAGTCAAGTCTTAATCTTTCTTTTTGTGCTATTTTTGTCATGCCTAAATTTATTAAGTTTTTAGATTTGAAGATGTGACTCATTTTTTTGCGTACTTTGTTGTGAGATATATGTGTATATGTGCTTTTGTGCTCATGCATGTCTTTAATTCATCGGGAATTGCTTTGAGTGACCATTAGGAAGTGGACATCTGAGTTAAAGTTTTTTCCTGATAATGAAATGTTCCGGAATGACTTATTTTTTAGTCTCACACTGAGAAGTGTGTTTTTTCTGTGTTATTCAGCTGGGTGTCCATGAAGTCCTATTAATCAGTCTAATGTTTTCCCCATTTCCTTTTTCTTTTAAAGTTCCATACATCCTGTCATATGTCATGTTTGCTATGGCAAGGCCAACATTAGCTCTATTTCCCTTTCTTTTCTTTCTTGAGCTGGGACCAGTATTTCTGGCCACATTCTACCACAGACCCTTTTGCACTTGCTCTGTTACATGGGCCTCAGATGTGGCAGTGCTAACTTCTTTCCTTTTTCTCCATTTTTTTTTTTTTTTTTTTTTTTGCAGGAAGCACTCCCACCACCCCGACCTCCTCTCACGCCCCACAGAAACTCGATGCTTCTGCAGCTGCAGCGCCCGCCTCTGTTCCACTTCCATTGCCGGCTGCTCCCACTTCCACATTCTCTTTACCTTCTGCTGTTGGAGGCCCTACTATGTTCTCCTTTGGGTCTTCATCCTTGAAATCCTCTGGGTCTGCCACTGGGGAGCCCCCTCCGTATTCCGGTGGCTCTGACAATTCCAAAGCAGCCATGGGCTCTGGCGCCTCCACCTTCTCTTTTGCACCTCCTCCTCAAGCCTCCCTAACCCCCACGCCTGCAGCCTCTCCCGTGGTACCATCAGCTGCTTCATTCTCCTTTGGATCGTCGGGTTTTAAGCCTGCCCTGGAAAGCACACTAGTGCCAAGTGTGTCTGCTCCAAACGTAGGAGTGAAGCCCTCCTTCCCACCCTCAGCTTCTGCTGTCAAGGTCAACCTTGGCGAAAAGTAAGTAACCCTTACAGGAGGGCTGATTCTTCTGTAGGAAGTGTAGAAATACTATGTTATTCAGTGGAAACAAAGGCACTGTGAGATGAGTTACTGAGTACATTTTCTCTTTTCTCCTTTATCCCAAATGATAAAAAATTCAAACAACATAAAAGTTTTCATTTCATCAGTGGATAGAGTCCAGAAGAGTCTCTTAGAATTTTTTTTTTAATTATTAGAGGTTTATATTTAAATGCTCGTTTTGCTTTTTCAGATTTAAGATGTAGGAGATGTTCCTTATATTTAAAAATGAAGCAATAAATAGTGTGCATCCTGTGAGGGAAATGAATGTCTTGTAGCCTTTTTTCCCATGTCCACCCTTGACCCTGAACTGTTTTCTGTACAGCCACCAAAGTGGCCTGTGAGACTGTAGGTTCAGATGACCCCTGCTTGACAGTCCCCAGTGGCCTTTCACTGCTTTTCGAGCAGAGTCCATGCTCCTTAGCATGGATCTCCAGTTTCCTCCAGGTCTGAGTCCTCCCGCCTCACTCATACCATGTGGGTTACTTCTTTACCTGCTGCTGTCTCCCCACTAGAATGTAAGCTGGAGGGAGGCAGTCCCCGATGCTTGTAACCCTTCCCAAGGTGTCCACTGAGTATAAACACCAGCAGCTCCCCTGCCTGTGCTACCTCTTAATGTGGAAGTAGCGCTGGCTGGTGCCGCTGACACTGCCACTGTCATTGTGAATATTAAACCATTGCACAGCCACTTCTTTCCATTGGTTGCCTCATATACCATTTTGTGTCTGACCCGTAATTGATGCGACCAGTCATCTAATGCTGGATATTTTCATTTTTTTTATAGATGTTTACTCCGTAGGTGAAGCTTGCTTTACATTCCCATAAGCATCCGAAAGGTGGTAGCCTTCTTTTCTCTTCTCTTTCCACTCTGCAGAGGTGGTGATCACCCCCAAAACAAGTTCTCAGTAATTTCCTTGGCACAAGGAGGATACTAAACTCTCTTAAGTATAATTGAGTCTGCCCTCATTTTTATTCAGCTTGATAGAAGAGGGACTAAGTATTTCATATCTTGATAAATTTAGTTTCATCTTCACGTTGAATACTTACTTGATTTTTTCATTGGATAATTCATTTCTAAATAAGCAAAAGATTGGAAAATGTTTCCTTGCAGCTTTTACCTTTTGTAAGAAATAGGTAAACATTGATGTTTCATGAAGGCAAAAAACCATGAACAGTAAGTTATCCTGGGATGACATTGCTCGTGACCTGTGTACAAGAACTTCACAGCAGCCTGTTCTGATGCATTCACTCTACTGTTGTCAGGTTCATTACTGTGGCCACCTCTGCCCCTGGTAACAGCTCACAGAGCACACCCTCTGTGCTTCCCTTCTCCTCTGCCTCCAAGCCAGCTTCTTCTGGGCCTCTCAGCCACCCTACACTGCTCTCGGCATCATCCAGTTCCACGTCATCAAAGCCTTCTGTCTCTTCCTTGGCATCAGGTAGGATTTTAAGCAAACGACTTCAGCACTCAGTCTCGAATTCTCAGATTAATGTTTTCCAGTTGTTAAGAATCCTAGCTAACATAGTTGGGCTAGATTACTTTTTCTTGCTTCCTGTATCTCACACTAATGTGCTGTGACTTTGAACTCTGAATTGGGATGATTCACGACGACGACGAGGCTGCCACGCTTGGCTCTGACATTTCTCATGGAGCCACGTGTACTTGCTGATTCCAAGTATCTTGTGGGGCATTTATTTTCATGGGCCTGCCTACATGAAGGGCAGTTACAGAACAATTCTTCAGGCTGCAGCAAAGAGAAAGAGCCTTCAGCGGCTTTTATGCTCATTGCTTCTTGTGACTGTCTTTCACACTCAGCCCTATTGTAAATAAGCAAGTTTATTAAATAAAAATCATGAATGGAAATAATTAGTCTAGCCATGTTGAAGTGTGTTATAAAGCTCCATGAGCAGATGTATTATCTTTTTTTTTCCTTTCAAGCCTGCAGAAAGGTTGCATAAACTGTAGGAATATAGGGGTATTATACCCTTCCCCAAGACTTAGCACTTGCTGACATTTTGTTTCTTTTGCTCTTTGTCTTTCCCTTTTAGTGTAAACTTTTTTCTAAAACATTTGAGAGTTAATTACAGACATGAAACACTTCATCCCTAAATACTTAAGTGTATATTTCCTAAAAAGAAGGGCACATGATACCTTGGTAGACTCAGGAAATTAAAAAGTACTCCACAGCACATATTCACTTTGCCACAGTTATCCTAGTAATGTTCTTTATGGCTTCTTTCCTCCAATCCAGGAGCCAGTCGAGGACCACGTGTTATATTCCAGTTCTGTCTCATTAGTCTCAGTCCTAAACAGTTCTTTTTGTCTTTCTCAGCATTGACATTTGTGAGGAGGTCAGACCAGTAGTTTTGTGGGCTGCCCCTCAATTTGGAGGTTCCCCATAGTGAGATTCAGGTTAAACGTATTGGGCAGTGGTACCATCACATGATTTCATTTTGTCCTGACATAAGTGATGTTAATTTGCTCATGTGGTTAGGGTGGTGTTTGTCGATCTCAGTTTTTCAGTTGGTTATTTTCATGAATGCCAATAGTTCTGCCTAGCCAGACATATTTGGGTAGCCATTTGCTGTTTGGGTGTCTGGAGGGACTTTATCTTACTAAATATTGAGCAAGCACTCATCTGTGAAATTCCCCAAATCATTTCTCCTGCCTATTGCTCAAGAGAAAGGGCTGCCTTGAGGAGTTTGCAAAAGTCACCTTATTCCAGGACTTTTTCTCAAATTCCATGGTCCAAAAAGTTAAGGAACCTTGCCTTAGTCTTATCACATGGCTTACAGTTTGGGGAGAGAAAACTTCAACCATAATGGTCCCACCCAAATCTCCCTACCCCCACCCCGACCCATTGCCATTATTTAATAAAGTTTGGAGGGTCCTAGATTATTGGTTCATAGTCCCAATGGCACAGTAGATTCATTGGGCGTCCCTCCCTAACAGTTTAATCAGGCTCCCTGGAGATGAGGCTTAGATGTGAGCTTTTGTTGTATCTTTTTTAAAAGCTCCCCAGGTGATCTAATGGGCAACAGGGTGAGACCTGTCCTAGAGGCTTCCAGAGGGTCCTGAAGACCCTGTGAGTTCTTAGAAGGTGATGGGGATTATAGTCCTCATCTAGTGGTTGCTATACTTTGTCTCCAGTTCCCAGATGTGCATTAGGATCCTCTGGGGGCAGTGTGGATGGGCCACATGGCTAGTCTTCTGGGCCTGCACACAAATAAACATACTTATTAAAGACACTCAAGGTTTATCTGGTTTATAAGGAAGAGTTTCACATCTAAAAACATAATGCATGTTTTTTACTTACCTTGGAACAGAGACTAACACAACTGTGCCTATCATTCTTGGTAACAAAAATCATTGAAGGGGGTCAGGGACAATGAGAAGCTTATTTTTTTAGACTTGAGGAAAGGACATTGTGATAGGAGAAAATGGAAATAAATACTGTCTGTTTTAACTACTTTTTATTCTAGCAGGGCGGTCTGCTCAGGGCAGTCCAAGTCCAGCACCACCCTCAGTAGTCCAGAAGTCTCCCAGGATAACTCCTCCAGTGGTCAAGTCAGGCTCTCCCCAGGTATGCTTAAGCTCAGCTTAACAATGTGTGTTGATTATGTTACTACCCCAATCCTCCGTGTTTATAAAATGGGTTTTCATGTTTCAGAATTCACACCTTTTAAATGGTATTTAGGATTGTATGATAGGAAATATCAAAACATGAGCTTTGAATGTTTGTAATGTGTGCTCATTTAGCCATTTGTCTCAACTCCAGAATGTTAGAATTGTTTTCTGTACTGGATCCTGAGCTTATCTGTGCTATGCTGTTCAGTCTGTGGTATTCTCTTTCTGTCTGAAAAGACATAGCACTGGATTTTTTTCTTTCACTTCCAAAGTACCCAAGAAGTCTATCCAATGCTTTCTTTTTCTCTGCCTTTCCATACCACTTCAGTTTTACTTAATTTTTTGGCATGTAATACACGTAGGAAACAAAGCACACCTCAGTGAATTGAATTGTCACCAGCTGAATACCCCATGGTAACCAACACCCAGATCAAGGATTAGAACATTACCAGACCCCAGAATCTCCCTCATGTGTACCGTTCTAGTCACTAACCTTGCCAAAGGGGCCTTGCTTTTAGGACCTCTAACAGCAAAACTTAGCCTGTTTCTACCTTCTGTTTAGTGGAATTATGCAGCATGTGTTGTTGTATCTGATTGTTTTGCTTAACATTGTGTTTGCAAGATCTTTCCATATCATTGTTGCTGAAGGGAATTCATAGAGTGGCTGTACTACAAGTATTCTACCCTATGCAGGCATTTGAATGGTTTCCAGGTTTAAGTTCCTATGAATAGTGTTGCTCTGCCTGTGCTAGTTGATGTCCTTAGGTGAACATCTGTATGCATATCTGTTGGGCTTATACTGAGGAGTGGAATTGCTGGGTCATACAGTATGTGTGTATTTCCCTTCAGTCAGTTCCCACTAGCGGATAAGAGTTCAGCTGCTCCATATCCTGACCAATCTTGGTAGTTTTCATTTTTTATTGTTGTGTATTGTGTTTTTAGTTAGTATTCACTGATGACCACAAAATTGAACTTTTTTTCCATAGGATTATTGGTTATTTGAGTATCTTCTTTATGGGATGTCTCTTCAAGTTTGTGCGTACTTTTAACATAACTACTCTGCCTTTTCATCCTCTTCATGGTTTCTTTTGATGCCTACAGGTTCTTAATTTTAATATAGTTCAATACATGAATTTTTCTTTCATGATTAGTGCTTTTTGTATGCTGTTCTAGAAATCGTTTAGAAATGCCCAGTTTACAGGTCTAGCTTTTGGCATAATCTGTGACACATGGTATTTATTAAATAAATGTTTGTTGGTTTAATGAATGCTTACACAGTCTAAAAACACTTTATATGTTAATTGCTATAGGTATCAAATAATCTAAAAGCCATCTGAGATAATAACCACTAAAGCAGAGTTCTTGATTCCTGTCTCCCCCCAGAACCTACTCCTTTTCTAGTGTTCCCACCTTAGTAAGTAGCACCAACCAAGTAGTCTTAAGCCCCAAACCCAGAAGTCATCCTGGATTTCTAACAGAACCTCCCCCAGTCTATGCTAGCAGAAGGTCTTGCCAGCTGTGCTCTGATGTGTATATGCCCTGATCCATTGCTGTCTCCCCTGCTTATGTTGTATTTCAGGTCATTATCTTCTCTTAGCTTGCTGGCCTTCTGACTAGTCTCCCTATTTCTTCTCCTGTCTCTCACTCTCATCCATGCTGTATTTGGCAAAAAGAGAATTTTTTTAAATCATAAATCAAAGAATAGTTTAAACTCTCCCAAAACTGCACTAGTAGCTTCCTAAAACACTTAGAATAAATCTAAACTCCTTGGTAGAGCCTTACATGACCTGCCCCTAACCTTTCCCACCCCCTCCCTGACTTCACTGTGCCCACATTTTATCTCTTTGCCTTGAAGATGCCAAGGTCTTTCTTGCCTCAGATTCTTTGTACGTGTTCTTGCTGCCTGGAAGGTGCTTCCTCCAGAACTTTCCATAGCTTTTTCCCTTAGTCCAGGTCTTGGTTTAAAGGCCATGCTCAGTGGGGGCTTTCTGGGCCATCTCTTCTGCATAGTGCTCCCTTTTGTTCTCTATATTTTCTGCTTACTTTTCATACCCCTTATCACCTGCTGAAATATCTGTCTTACTATCGTATCCATTTTGTCCTAGTAGAAAGTAAGTTCCAGGAGAGTAGGGACCTGGCTATCTTGTTCACTTCTAGCTCCACTGTCTAGAACTTGCCTTATGCCAAGTAGGTACCCAGTAAGTCCGGTTCAGAAGTATGGATGATGGGACAATGACTGCGTTAGCAAAGTGTCACTCCTGTGATAGGCATTGGATCAGCTGCTTCAAGAAGCCCTAACTTGTGGCAGAGAATGCATTTTTAAGCCTTTTGCCTTCCATTTCAGACAAAATCACTCCAGCCTCCTGTTACAGAAAAGCAAGGACATCAGTGGAAAGACTCAGATCCTGTGATGGCTGGAATTGGGGAGGAGGTAAGTCTGTTCCTGCTGATTTTTCCCAAGTTAGCTCTGACAGTGCATTCGAATGGCTGAGGGCAGACTCCTGTGTGACTGTTGTGTTCTGGCATCCTGCCTTGGCATCTAGGAGTCTGTGCTGTTCGTCAGTCTGGTTTGAGTGGCCTTATTGCCGCACCATGCTGACTCGGGAGTTTTCTCCTCTCTGGCTTCAACAGATCGCACACTTTCAGAAGGAGTTAGAAGATTTGAAAGCCCGAACATCCAAAGCCTGTTTCCAGGTGGGCACTTGTGAGGAGATGAAGATGCTGCGGACAGAGTCAGATGACTTGCACGCCTTTCTGTTGGACATTAAGGAGACCACAGAGGTTTGTGCTACTGATACTCTTGCTAAGTTGCACTGCAGTTTAAAAATTGTTCTGGTATTCCGTGGGTGTATATGTTTTGTCTCATCAGGGACCACCAGTGTGTTTTTTATGTGAATGAGTAAGCTTACCTAGAAATGCCTAAGTTCACATCCTGCCTTCAGCACTTAGTAATAAATTATGTGATTATGAGCAAGTTAATGGAATCACTCCATGTTATGTTTTAGTTTTCTCACATGGAAAATGGGATGATAGTTTCTATCCCACTGACATATACAAGGCACTTCATATAAGTTTATTACAGTTGTTAGTTCAGGTATATTTGAAAATTTACTGTCTTTTGTAATAAATTGTTAGGTCGTAGTAAAGTGTTAGGTTAAAAAAAGGCAGAATATTTAGCAGAACCCAAGAATGGACTAACAGTTGCCAAAGGGAAAGGAACTGGGAGCAGGGGTAGGTGGGAAGGGTGGGAGAAGGGGAATAAGGGGCATTACGATTAGCACTCATGATGTAGCAGGGGTGGGGTACTGGGAAGGCAGTATAGCACAGAGAAGACAAGTAGTGATTCTGTAGCATCTTACTATGCTGATGGACAGTGACTGTAGTGGGGTATGTGGTGGGGAATTGATAATGGGGGGAATCTAGTAACCACAATGTTGCTCATGTAATTGTATGTTAATGATACCAAAAAAAAAAGGCAGAATATTTAGGACCATGTACAGTGTAATAATACAAAATATTTCTTAATAGTATTATTTGCTGTGTGTTAGTATGATTACTACGTACTAAGCCGCTCACGGCACACAAACACTTTCCCTGTGTTACCTCATTAAATCTTCATAACTCCTGTGTGGTAGGTACTGTAATTCTATTTCATAGGTTAGGAGCCTGAGGCTTAGAGAGGTGAAATAATTTGCCCAAAGTCACCCAATGACTGAGTGCTGGTTCTGGGATCCTAGTTTGGACCGTGACTCCAGAGCTCGGTCGTAAATACTGTGCTCGGAAAGTGGATAGTTCTCCAGGGCACCAGCAGTGATCATCTTCAGGTGGTAGGATTATAGGTGCCATTAATCCTTTTCTTATTTTCTGAGTTTCTGGTCATTAGAATATGTCTTTTTTAATTAGAAAAAAATTTTTATTTTTTAAATGAACCTTAGCATCTTTCCAAGAGGTGACCTTGTTTTGCATGACTGTTAACTATGTTCAGATGTCCTTTATGTTAACTGAGAAACACCACCTCCCTTTACCCAGACAAGAAGGTCTCTTTCTTGGAAACACCACTTGTGTACTGACACATCCTTGTACCCTTTCTAGTCTCTTCATGGAGATATAAGTGCTTTGAAAACCACTTTACTTGAGGGCTTTGCTGGTGTTCAAGAAGCCAGAGAACAAAATGAGAGGATCCATGACTCTGGCTATCTCCATTTGCTCTATAAGAGGCCGCTGGACCCCAGGAGTGAAGCCCAGCTCCAGGTAGGAGAGCACGCCCCGGGCCTGCCGCATGAGACGCACGCTTATGACAGCGTTGGTTCGCCCCTTCCAAGGCCCTCACAAAGTTCCTTTCCCGTGAATGATTTAGCCACTTCTGTAGACTTCCTTAGCTGTCACAGACAAAATGGCATTTCTCTCGGTGGTTTTTTGATTTAAAAAAAAAAAGAATTCTTTAGTAAACCTTAAGCTTGGTAGAGAGTATGCTGTTGAAAAATATATAAATTCAGTCATGAATTATAAGGGTAGCAGCTATTCATTGAGCACTGAGTACTGCCAGGTGTTTTTTTATACATTATTTCTAGTCTTTAAAACCAACTGCTCTGCACAATGGGAGTTACCGATCCCGTGGTCCACAGAAGGAAGTTGAGCCTCACAGGCTAAGGAGCTTGCCCCAGGTTGCTGTGAAAGGGGGGCCAGAATCGAGACTTCCACCTTCCAGGGTGCTTTCCTATACTCCATACTTTAGCAGACTGACCTTTCTCATTATTTATTCTTATTCTCTGTTTTAGCCAAATCTTGGTTTTTGTTTTCATCTTTCAATTAATTTAGAATTGTTGCATCACAAGCTTTAGTGGCAGTCATCTCCCACTCCTGGAGTTGGCCTAGAACCCTGAGAGGAAAGGTGCCCCGCTGGTATCTGGTCTTCCTCCCCTAGGCTGTGAGGGCCTATAGTATGTCAGATCCCCTCCTGCCACAGAGAATACTGCAAGTCTGCCATTTCCACCCCACACCTGGTAAACTTACTGATAGTAGGAAAAGGAAAGAAATGGTCCCTCCTTCCAGAAAGGGACCCTGCTCTGCAGGCAGCCCTGGGGGATTCCCAGAGGACTGTCGATGTGGGTTCTCAGCAAGAGGTTGTTTCCCACTTGCCTACCACTCATCAAATTATGGGCCTCCGTGTTGCATCTGGTTACGCTTTCTTCCTACATGCCTTTTCATCTCTTGCTCTGTGTCTGAACTGAAAGAAAAGCGTTTGGCTTTTGGGGAACACTTTGCCCATTCAAAAGGAAGTAATTTTCTTTTTTCAAAGTGTTAAGATAAGAAGAGCTAGCATCTGTTCTGTGCACATCATGTACAAAAGAGAGATAAGGGAACAGAGATGCTGGGACTACCCAGGTCCCCCACTAGTAAGTGCTGGACCCTCAGGCATGGGCAGTTGTCTCAGAGCCTGGGCTCCTAGCCACCCCTTTACAGTGTGCAGTCCCTTCACCTGGGTAAGTGGCAGTGGAAAGGTGAACGTGAATGTAATGTGGGATATGTTGCTATGGGATTAGGAGGGAGCAGCTAGGCCACAGAAAAGTAGTATTTGATAGGCCTTAAAAGAAAGGTTTTTTTTTTTCTGGTAGACAAAATTGGAAGGGTATTCAGAAGAAACAGCATCAGCTAGTGCACCACCGTGTGACCCCATTTGATGTGTTCCCGAAAAAGGGCCTCTCTTTAGTCACTGAGTGTTGACTTGAAGTTTATATTTGATGCTGAGGTTACTTACTGCTACTTCTGGAACCAGCCTGGCTCTTTTTAAATGACATTTCCTCTTTTTCAGTTGGGGCATATACCCTATCCAAGAATAATTTTGAAAATATAGTTAAACACAATAAGGTCTTTGTACAAATTAGAGTTTTCCCCAGTGTGTAACACATTGTTTTCATTTATACATATGTTTAATGGAATGCTTCATCTTTATTTTTTATTTTTGAGAGTCAAATTGTATAGCCATGAAGGCTAACACTGGACCAAAATTTAGAGAAAATTGTTGCAGGCCTAAAATAAATTAATAGGCAAGAATTTTAATAGTGGTAAATTCAATTTCTAGTGCTGATACTATTTGTTTTGGAGAAGAAATGAGTGTTTCTCAGCTGGTGAGAAGGCTTATGTGTTCTGTGTTAGGAATAGATAGGTTCAGAATTATTTTCAGCACTGGTTTGTAAGGTAATTTTGTCTATATTATAGTTAATTTCATGGGTGAGAAAACAAAAAACTAAATGCATGGACTGTCAGAATATGGAGTGCAGTGGAAAGTTCCTAGATGGTGTGGAGCTACTTTGTAGAAGGTGAAAAGTGAGAACTGAGGGAGGACGTTTGTTCCATAGAGGTGCTAGGCTGACAACGCCCCGCCCATCCTGTTACCGCTTTCTTTACTCGACCTCTCTATATACAGTTCAAAAGGTGTAGTTTCTATTTTTCATTTTAATTACGATGTTCCATGATTATAGTAAAGCCTATTATATTTTCCTTGTTTGTTATGGTTCTCAGTATAAAATATTTCAGAATTATTTAACTGTTTTGATATATCTTCCTTCAGGCTACTGGAAAAAACGGAATCATTTGCCTCTTCATTTGTTTCTTATAGGAAATTCGGCGCCTTCATCAGTATGTGAAATTTGCTGTCCAGGATGTGAATGATGTCCTAGACTTGGAGTGGGATCGATATCTGGAACAAAAGCAAAAGCAAAAGTGAGCGAGGCCCTCACCCACCGCAGGTGGCAATAGATACTGTGTCTTCCTTGGTAAAAGATGACTTGGGAGCATTTATAAAAATCCCTACCAGTGTTCATTCTCTTAGACCCAGTAATTATACTTGTAGAAATTTGTTCTACAGAAATAATGGCAATGCTCACATTTTATATCAAAGAATTTATATTGCAGCACTATTCATAACTGAAAAATTGGACTGAACTGAGTTATACAAAAGTTAGAGGAGTGTCTGAATAAATCTGATCACATTTTTTTAAATGCAAAATATTGTGTAACCATTAACTAGCATGTTCCCAAAGATCATATTAACTGTATTTTCTGTTACATGAAATATATAAAATACATAATTATATAATTGTTACATATAATATATAAAATGAAAAATATGAAAAAGACATAAATATGTGTAAGATAATATACTGGGTGATCTCAATGTGGAGGTCTAAATGTAGAAAAGAGACTAGAAATAAACCTGTCAAAATTTCCAGTTACGTCTGCAAGATATGATTAAGAGGGGATATTCTTTTGTACTTTGCTGTATATTCCAATTTTTTTTTTTGAGAAATAATTCCTAATTAGTGTGGATAATTAAAAGGATGAGTAAGAAGTGATGGATGGCACAGGTTTGGGAAAACCTTTATCCTAGTCATCTATCCCTAGGTGGTTGGTTTTATGCCTGTGTTTTCTGGAGAGACAAGAACGCAGTACATTGTGAGAGCAGTAAGGTACCCACAAGAAATGTGAAAAGTTCAGCCCTCAAAATCCTAGATTTCTGAAACACCTACATTTGCTTAGTGTGACTAGCCCTGGAAAGAAACAGACGAGGAAATGATCTGTTTACTTGGTTATAAAGCTGTGGGATCACAAAAATTTTAAGTGGGGCAACTTGAGTGTGATGTCAGAAACAGGGCTAGAATGTGCTTAAAATTCAGTAAACAGAATTTAATACATCACACAACATGGAGAAAGGCTTTGTGCCCGGCCTGAGGAACCTTAGGGAAGGTAGAGGTGAGCTTTGATCCTCCAGACCCTGGTCAGGAAGAGGATCTGAGACCTGGAGCATTTGGCCCCTTGGGCAGTTGGGCTTCATTAGAGATATCCCAGCTCCCTCCCTTGGCTCTGAATTCATGTCCAACCACATGTGAGAGAGTGGCTTGACTGATAGCATGAACATTCTGCTCTGCTTGACAGTTGGGTTTCTCTTTGCTAATTAATAAGTTGGCTTATTTAAAAAGTGCATGATGCTAGCAGAGAAGCCAGGCTTTCTTCTCCATTGTGACAACCCCATGGATATTCTACTTTAAGTTTCTACAGAATTCAAATTCTTAAGTCTCTATAATTTTCTAGCACTTTTCTGTTTTAGGCCCTTTTCTAAATATTATCTGGCACTTGACTGAAATGCCTTTTAAAAATTTATGTCGAACTGTCTTGTCATGAGAAAGGGACTCTTGCCTCTTCCTTGTTCCAGGGCTCTCAGCTGTTACCTCCCTGCTGCTAAACCGTGTGCTGTTTCTTGACAGCACTGAAGAAATGACTGACTATTGTGGACTTCCAGGGAACCCCTGAGCTTTCTTTTTTTACTTTTTTTATATATATATATAATTTATCTACAGAAAAATACACATACCTGAATTGTATAAGCTGAATGAATTATTCGCCTGCTTTTGACTCCGTCTCCTACCCTTCTTCTCCCTGGAACCTGAGACTTCGCCTGACCATGCTGTCCTTTGCTACAGGCCTGGCCTGTGTATCCTGAGCTGCTTCTCCCTCTTTCCAGTCAATCCTCATTAGGCTTTCATCCCCTTTTTATGTTCTAGTACTTTCTTGATGTTTCTTGTCCAATAAAGGTTCTCCATTTTATTCTTTTCACTGTTAAAGTTTTTCCCTTTTTTTTTTCCTTCAGTGGAAGGTTCATTTACTTGAACCATTCACATTCACTTTTCTCCTTACTGTCAACAGGCGTCTGCTTGTGCCAGAGCGAGAGACACTGTTTAATACCCTAGCCAACAACCAGGAAATCATCAACCAACAACAAAAGAGGCTGAATCACCTGGTGGACAATCTGCAGCATTTCCGCCTTTATAAGCAGACCTCCCAGTGGAGCCTGCCCTCAGATGCTTCCTCCCAGAGCAGCTCTCCCAGGTGTGCGGGAGGCAGGGTCTGCTAGTGCCGCTTGCGCTCAGTGAGTGTGGCTGAATGAATGACTGAATGGGGTAAGGTGGAGTGGCCTCAGCGTGGTTCAGCTGTGGGTTTGATAGTGACTCTGCTGTCATCTGTGTGATCTTGGTCAGGTTCCTCACCCATTCTGATCCTTGTTCCTTTGCCTAAAGACATGGAAGTAACAACACATCCCTCATGGGAAAGTTACTTAAGCCTGCAAGAGCCCCTGGTAGTGTAGTGTCTGACGAGCGGGGGCTCTGGAGATGACAGCAGGTGCTGTAGTAATAGTATTGTTCTGTGAAAATTCACTGGTAGGAATAGGTTGAGTAACTTGTCTTAAAGCTCAGGTTTGTCATTTTGCTTGAGTATGGAAACTTTCAGACCCTGGCAGTTAAGGCAGTTTACCCCTGAAGTTATCAGGGTGGTTTTGAGTTTGTCTTTAGGTTGAATATATAGATTCAGTTGCCCCTCCAACTGAAGCACTCTTGGTGGTGTGTCTGCTGCTGGGGTAGTGTGTAAAACGAGATTGTGATTTCTTTGCTTTTGGATTGATGACATGGATTGGTCAGATTTCCTGTTTCTGTATTGGAGAGGCTCTCATCCCTTGGATTTATATTTAGGAGGCTAGATAGAGTACACCCTTTGCCCCTCCCCTCACCCTGATGTCTTAGAGTTGGTTTGTATGTAACCTACCCTATTTCAGCTTTGACAGTGACCTTGAAAGCCTGCACAATGCTTTGTTGAAAACCAACATAGAATCTCACAGCAAACCCTTGCCCAGAGTACCAGGTAAATGCATTTTTCCCAGTCTTTGACCTCTCTTTGTTCTGTTCCATCTATTGGCATCTTAAAAACTGAGTGTTAAGCCTTTATGGATTCATGAATTTCTTGCAGCTAAACTGTCCCCCGTGAAACAGGCACAACTGAGAAACTTCTTGGCCAAGAGAAAGACCCCACCGGTGAGATCCACTGCTCCAGGTAAATCTGGTCCTGAAATTATCTCAGGGCAAACCATGCAGTACATGGTGTGGGGTAGGATGGGGTGTGCTGTGATGCTTCTGGTCAACAGTAGGCTACTAGTAGTTAAGTTCTGGGGGAGTTGAAAGTTATACGTGGATTTTCAACTGTGTAGGGGGTTGGTGCCTCTAACCCTCATGTTGATATATGTATATCTTTTACTTGTTTGTTTTTTCCTTTTGACATTTAAAATTTTTATTATTTTGAATAATTTCAAACCCCACTGCAAGAATAATACAGTGAGCACCCACTTAGCCTTTACCATATTTCCCAGTAACGTTTGCCACAATTGCTTTATTTTTTTCCTCTCTCCCACACATGCACACACACATTAGTAGTATTTTTTATGAACTACTTGAAAATAAGTTGCAGACAGAACCCATTACTCTTAAGTAATTTGGCATGTGTCCTTAAGAATAAGGATGTTCTCTTACACAACTATACAGACAGTGATCAGATACAGGAAATCTTACATTGATAACTTTACTGTTATCTAATAGGCAGTATATACTCAACAGTTTACCAACAGTCCCTCTTATGTCCTGCATACCACTCTTCAGAAAAATCTAGGATCCAGTCCAGGATTGTACATTGTGTTAGGTGGTCATTCTCTTTAATGTCCTTTATCTTTGCTTTTCTTGACAGTTTTACTACTTAAGCGTGCCTCCCCAGCACTGTAATTTGGTTCTGCCTGTTTTTTGGGCTTTGCTTTCTGTGTAAGTTCCTTACTTATTCTCTGGATGGGTTCCCTTGTTCCATCTCAGGTTTCTAAGAGCCATCCGTGTTGTAAAGCTCATTGGTTTTGTTGCTATATAGTATTCCGTTATGTAAACATACTGCGTTTGTTTATCATTCTCCTCTATTGGACATATGCTGTATCCAGTTTCTGTAATAGAATAGAATGTTCTGAATATTCTTGTGCTTGTCCCTTGGAGCACATGTGTACCTTTTTTATTTGGTCACATGACTAGGAATGGACTTGTTGGCTCGTACTTTGTCCATATCTTGGCTTCAGTAGGTTCTGCCATATGGATTTCCATAATTGCACCAATTTATGCTTTCATCATCAAGGTATGACTATTCAGTTGTTCTACATCCTTGCCAAGCTTAATAGTGTCAGTCTTTTTCCTTTTAACTTTTCTGGTGTAACCGTTTTATATGTTTATTAACCATTTGGATATCTTCTTTTGTGAAGTGCCTGATTAAGTCTTTTGCTCATTATTTGTTGGATAACCTGTCTTATTAATTTGTAAAAGTTTTTTAATGAATTCTGGATACCAGCCCTTTGTTGGTTACATGGGTTGTAGATACTCACTTTGTTCCCTGTTTATTCTCTTAATGATGTCGTTTGGCAAATAGTTCTTAATTTTAAGAGAGACTTATCAACCTTTTCTTTTACAGTTCATACTTAATTTGTCCTGTTTAAAAAATCCTCTAGCTCTAGGAAACAGGAATATGTATGCACCTTGATTATTATCTAGTAATGGTAACATTTCAACTTTCAACTTTAGGTATACTCTCTCTGAAACTGACTTTTTTAAGACATCTTTATTGAGGTATAATTTACATACCATAAAGTTCATCTGTTACAAGTATAGACTTTTGATGATATTTATTAAATTTACAGGATTGCATAACCATCACCACCTTGCAGTTCCAGGCATTTCCATCACTCAAAAAGTTACCTCATGCTTGTTTATAGTGAGTCCCTATTCGGCCCCCAGCAGCCACTGATGTGTTTTGTTTTTGTATGGATCTACCATTTATAGAAATGACATATAAAGAGAATCATATGTGGTCTTTTGGTTTGGTTTCTTTTATTTGGTATAATGGTTTTGAGGTTCGCCCATGATGTATACATGTATCAGTAGTTCATTCCTTGTCATTACTGCATGGTATGACTAGTATTCCATTGTACAGATAGACCATCCTTTATTTATACTATCTGGATTGATTTTTGTGTATGATAAAAAGTATGGCTCACCCCTTCTCAGCATGAAGCAGCCAGAGCAGGTCGTCGCCCCCTTTCCCTAGCAGCAGCTAGGGTCTCCATCTGTAGAGAGGGGAATGAGACAGGGACCATAGGCTTAGACAGAGTAGGGTGAGGGCCTCCGGAAAAAGCAAGGCAAGATATTTACAGTTAAAACAATGTAACAATGTAAAGTCCCTATGGAAACTGTGTTCAGCTTATGCAAAGTCAAGGTCACACTAATTTTCTAGGGTAAAGATACCAGACTAGGAATATAGACATCTTCAGTGAGATCAGTTAAAGGTCAAAAGGCCAGGAGCAACTTCGCCTGGAATGTTTTGAGTGTTCAGCAAGGGTTATCTCAGCATAAGCCGTGACTTCACTGTAAACAGCCCTAGCAAACAGACAATCACCCAGCCCACCTTGAGGGCAGGGCAGGTGGTACAAGTCCACACCTTAAGCCCTCAATTTCCAAAAATCCTCAACTGCCTATAAATCCCGTAGACAACGCACCACCCCAGGCTCTCTTGTCCCCTCCTGGTGCAAGGCAGGAGCTCCATCTGTCCTCTCACTGTATCTCTCAATAAAAGTCTCCCTGGCTCTCCTAAAAAAAAAAAAAAAAAAGTATGGCTCACGTGTCACTTTCTTGTATTTAGAGAGCTGATTGTCCCAGGACTGTTTATTGGAAGGATCACTTTTCTCTCTGCTTAGCAGCCACTTTTGTTGTAAATCAATTATCCTTGGATGTGTAGGTCAGTTGGTCTCATCCACTGATTAGAAACCACTACTACAACACTGCCTTAATTAGGGCTAAAGAAAAGTCTCAATACTGTTCTTTTTCTAGATTCTAAAGCTGTGATGTCCAACATGGTAGCCTATTTAAATTAACAAAAATAAAGTTAAGAATTGCTCTGTAGGCACAGGTGGCCAGTGGCTCCCGTAATGGGAAGCGTGGATATAGAACATTTCATCATCACAGAAAATTCTACAATCTAGAGCAGGGGGTGGCAAACTTCTTAAAGTGCTGAATAGTAAATATTTCAGGCTTGCTGGCCCTGTGGTTTCTATTATTGTGCCTACTTCAACTTTGCCCTTGTAATGGGAAAGTAGTTACATACAGTATGTAAATGAATGGCTGTGTCTGGGTTTCAGTAAAACTTTTTATAAAAATAGGCGGCCCATCCGTGGTTGTAGTTTGTTGACCCATGATCTAGAAGGTTTTGGCTCTTCTTGGTGCTTTCCATTTCCATTTTGTTAAAATTCTGTCTCCCTAAACCCTTAAGGAAAAGTTGAGATTTTATTGGGATTATATTGATTCTCTAGATAACTTGAGAGAATGGATCTACCGATTCGCACAGTGTTCATCTTCCAATTCCTGAACATGGTGTCTCTTTATTTGGGTCTTCAATTTCTCTTAATGTTTTCTGCATGGAGGACATGGATCTTTTGTCAGATTTATTTTAAGAGGTTTTTTTTGATGTTCTTGTAATGGTTGGGGGTTTTTTCCCTCAAATTTCATTTTATGTTTTATGTTAGATGTGGTACGTAGAAATATATTAGATTTTTTTGTATGTTGACTTTGTATCCAGCAACCTGGCTAAACTCATTTGTTTAAATAATATGTCTGTAGCTTTCTTCAACTTTCTGTGGGAACAATTATATCCTCTACACATACGAACAGTTTTGTTTCTGCCTCCTCAGTCCTTTTTATTTTTCTTACCTTACTTCACTAGCCAGGAAATGCAGAGTACTTCACTAGTACTAAGGTCCAGTGAAAGTGGTGGGTGGGCATCCTGGCCTTGATCTCAAAGGGAATACTGTGTATAGTTCATTGTAAGTTGTGAGGTTTCCTGCATCTACTGAGATGATCATGATTTCTTGGTTTTCGTTTTGTTTTGTTTTCTTTTTCCTGTTAATGTGGCTTTCTCCCTTTTCCTAACCTGAGTTAGAGTTTAAGTGAAATCAGATTCTTTAGGTTTCAGTGGGTACCCTTTTCTAATGCCAGGAAGGCAGCTGCATCCCTGATCATAGCAGGGAGCCACGTATATCAGTTGTGGAGACAATACCATTGGGAGAGTGAGCAGCCCAGGCTGCTGGCCTTTGCCTCTCTCATTCCATGGGCCTCCCTCCATCCATGGTCAATGACTGGTATCAGAAAGATGAAGGAAGGAAACTGAGAGAAGCCCCAAGTTGTTTCTGACCTGGGAGTTACATAGTTATATTAGTTTCTCTCCCTCTGTCCAATTCTTGAAGGTGATGAGTTTGAGTCATTTTTTTTGTTGCTATTAACTCTCAGAAACGAGGAATTTTAAAGAAACTTTTGAGAGACTGTGGCCCTAAGAGAATGTGGAGTTTGTATTTGTTTTCTGTTCGTGGTGTAACAAGTCCTCACAAATGTAGTGGCTTAGAACACCATCTGCTCATGCTGTCACAGTTGTGCGGGTCAGCAGTCCAGGCATAGCAGGCCTCAGCTGGGTCCTCCGCTCAGGGTTCACAGGCTGAAGTCAAGGTGTTGGCTGGGTTAACCTCTTATCTGAAGTCTGTGGGAAAGAGTCCACTTCTAAGCTCATCCCTTGTTGACAGAACTCAGGTCCTTGCAGCTGTAGGACTGAGGTTCTTCTTGATGTATGCTGCCAGCTCTCTTCATCTGCAGACCGACAGCAGCACATCAAGTCCTTCCTGTGTGTCAGGTCTCCTGCCTCCCTTCTGGCACATCTCTGACTTCACTTTTGCTTCTTTTCTCTGCCTTGAAGGGCTCATGAGATCTTACCTTGGGGCCACCTGGATAATCCAGGATAACCTCTCTATTTTAAGGTCAGCTGATTAGTTACCTTAATTATGTCTACAAAATCTCTTGTGTCATCTAACAAACTATGGGCCTGGCACCAGGGGGCAAAGGTCATGGAAATTCTGCCTAGCTCTGGGTTCAGTGTTATTTGACAATATTGTTAAGAATGTGATCTTACAAGTCAGATATGCCCACATTTGAACTCTGGCTCTACCACTTACAGCTTCATGACCTTATGCAAATGACTTAACCTTTCTGAGCACTAACCATCAAGTCAGATAATAGCAATTTCTAATTTGCAGGATAACTGTGAGGATGAAATGGGATAATTAATATAGATGCTTTATGCAGCACCTAACACTAAGTAAGTTTTCCGTATATGTTCACTGCAGCTTTATTGGTGGTGCTGGTGGTTATGATAGAATTTCTAGGTGACCCTGCTGCAGTTTTACTTGCGTCGAAATACTCTGGCACAGTGCTGGCTAGTAGAACTTCCTGTGATGATAGCAGTGTTCTGTATTTGTGCTGTCCAGTGTAGCAGTTACATATGGGTATTCAGCATGTGAATGTGGCTCGTGCAAATGAGGACTTCTTCATTTATTTACTTCTGGCTGTTTTTTTTTTTTTTCAAACTTTAATAATTTATTTTTAGATGCAGATTTCTTGTTGCTCTGTACCTCACAAAGGATGCCAGGACTGAACATCACATTTCTAAACATGAATTTGAACTTCTAGCTGTTTTTAACTTAAGTAGCTGAAATAGGCACACTTGGCTAATGGCTGCCAAATCGAACCATGCAGCCTTAGCAGGTAGCATTGGTGTTCAGTTGTATTTGCTTATTAAGACATAAAATCTTGCAGAGTAGTGTGCCTATAAGGCAAACAAGTCAGTAAATATCAGCAATGATTTTAAATAACTTGAGCAGAAAGGGCTAGGTGTTTTGATTTTTATTTTTTCCAGTAGACAAGCGGTAGCCTGTACTCTGAGATTCATGGTAGGTAACATGGCATAAAGCCTTACTTCATAGTTTATAGAAGGAGAAAAGCAAACAGGGGAGGTCAGGATCAGTTTCAGTGATTTTTTTTTTTAAGCCAAATTGATTCAAAAGAATCACTAGACTTATCTGGAAATGTTTGAGGTGTCCAGTACTGAGGGTGTTAGTCTTTTCCATTTTGCCTTCACCTCTTCTTAGAGGCTTGTTGTTGGAAAGTTCCAGCAATGGTGTGAGTGTTCGCTTGCTGTGAGAGCTTGTCTGTTACTTTTCTGATTGGTTGGTGCTCTGCCTGTGAGAACTGGTTGGGGCTCAGGGTCCCCACTTTTACACCAGCAGCCATTCTGTCTCTCACCTCACATTTTTTGTTTGACAGTCAAATGTTCTTGTCCTACACGGCTGTTTTTTAGAGCCCCCGTTGAGCTGAGACCCAAAACCATCTTTGTTCACGTTCAACAGCGGCTGCTTCCACTTAAAATAAGTAACAATTGAATCATTTTAAAATGAAATATTTCTCTGTCAACAGTGAATATTACAGAGCTTTTGGACTTGCTTTGAGTCATCTAATGTGTTTTGTTTTGGGCTTTGTAGCCAATCTGTCTCGGTCAGCCTTCCTGTCTCAGAGGTACTATGAAGACTTGGATGAAGTCAGCTCAACGTCATCCATTTCCCAGTCTTTGGAGAGTGAAGATGCACGGGCAGCTTGCAAAGATGATGATGCAGTGGCCCAGGTCCCACGGCATGCCCCCGTGGTTCGCACTCCTTCCGTCCAGCCCAGTCTCTTGTCCCAGGCGACTCCTTTTGCTAAATCTCACCTGACTCATGGCTCCCCTGGTGTGATGGGAACTTCAAGTAAGTCAACAATGAGATGGAAGTATCTTTTTTCTCTATTAGGTTTCTAACTGATGAGGGGACTAACTGGGTTTTTTACTATCACACCACAAAGTTATTGGTTCTAGCCCATTTTTGCTGATTTTCCAGAAATAAGAATACTAATTCTAAAGAGGTATGTTCCCCTTGAAAGAGATTGGTAGGACATTGGGAGGAAGAAGAGATTCTGCAGGGTTCACACTGTCATAGCTTTACTGTTGAGTCCAGCTGCTCTTTTTTTAAAAGAGTCCAGCCGGCTCTTTTCAGGAGTAAAAGAGGAGGCTGTTGGCCTCACTATAAAGCAACATCCACACACATGCCTTTCAATCCTAGCTTATTCCTTGTAGCCATATTCTGCCTCAATTCGCTGCCTACCATACTCGTCAGTATTGGCTCACTGGATAACTGTATGTGCTATCAAGCCCTTGATTCAGAGTGTCGGGACTTCGCCCTGAAGTGACTTCTAACAAAGAGCAAACACTAAGGATTGGAGGAACTGGATTGGAGAGGTTTTATGAGAGGAGGACAGGGAGTTGAGCTATATTGGCATGCAACTTACATCTTGATCAGTATCAGAAGAAAAGTTAACATAAAGTATAATTTAGCTAATAGAGACAAACTGCATGTGGCATCTTTGAAAGATATAGGTGCCAGCCTGTCAGTTAACTGGTATTTTCCTATGTTAATGCTTCGGAATTTTTAATCTTAGCATTTTTCCTGCAACATAACATTGGAGAACTGACCCATTTTCACTTTTGTGTGTTCCTTTTCTCTGGCCCACTCTCTCACTCCCTCAGTGTCTACGTCTACTGGCAAAATTATTCCTCAGGGAGCTGATAGCACAATGCTTGCCACCAAAACCGTGAAACATGGTGCACCCGGTCCTTCCCACCCCATCTCAGCCCCCCAGGCGGCTGCCGCTGCAGCACTGAGACGGCAGATGGCCAGTCAGGCACCAGGTAAAAACTAGCCCCACTATGCAGACTGCTGATGAGCTGTCTGAGTCACAGGCCAGCACGCAGGCACCCAGAAACGGCTGGCTCTTCTTGCTGCCCTTCGGAAGAGGAGACTGATGTGACCGCCCTCTCCTTTTGGGGAGAGCATTCCAAGAAGGCAGAGACGAGGTCTGAAACTTCTTCCTTTTAAGGGAAAGTAACAGACCTGCCACATGCAGTTAAGTGGAAAATCAGTGGGTTTTTTTAATGAAATTTTTAATCCCTAATTTTGAATACTGTCTGCTTTAAGTCCTAAATTAACCTTTGCTCTTTTATCATCTAATAACATTGGAATTGTCTGATAGCATCTTAAGGGTCCCAGCCACCCTGTGAAGTAGTTATTAATGTGCCCATTTTGCTTTTCAGTAATGTCAGATTCTGAGAGGTGAAGGTTACCCAGTCAATGAGTAGCAGAACCACACTCCAAACCCATCCTTTTTTTGTTGCAATACAGCTTTTTCTTAAGATTGCAAATTTAGCTTTCACAGATAGAAACTTGAATGAGTTAATCAGCACCTGCATTTTGTCAGTGGTCTGTGACTATCCAAGATTTTCTACATTAGGATTTCTAGGTATTTGGCCTCAGGCACTTCAGTTATCACCACTTGTCAATTTGTACAAGCCAGTGGTTCCCAACTGGAGGCTATTTTGCACTGCTTCTCACCCCCGAACAGTTGGCAGCATTGCTGGCATTTAGTGGGTAGATGTCAGGAATGCTGCAAAAAAATCTTAAAATGCACAGGACACCCCCACAACAAAGGATTATCCAACCCCAAAATGTCAATAATGCCAAGGTTGAGAAACTCTGCTATAAATAAAATAGTTTTGTTTTAGCTGAATGAACTTATTTTTCAGCTTTATCGCTGCTTAGGACACATATCAGTTTAGACAGTTCTTTTTAAAAGACTAAAAAATACGGTGGTTTGATTTATATTGAAAAGAATTACCACTTTACAATGATAAAAGAGTTCTGAGAGAAGCTCAAATATTAAAACCCTTATTAAGGTATCTAAAATAGATATGAAAGCATAAACAGGATAACTTTTTAAGGTACCTTTGAGCCTTCTGAAAAAATAGACCTCTTTGATGTTTTCTTTAAATATCACTCGGACCAAGCAGAATCTTGGCATTGTGCTGAACAGGCCCCAAATCCAGCTGATTGAGTTGATTATTTATAAACTTAAAATCTGTGAGGTTTCTCAGTAGGAAGGAGGTGGTGTTATCTCTATTATCATTATGGAAGCAAAAATTTCTAAGGTGCAGGCCCTTGGAATGTGAAAGGTGAAATATCTGCAGGTCAGCAAGGACCTGGTCGCTGCTCTGAAAGAGGCGGTACAAGCGGGCTGCCACAGACCTACCATTCTGTCTGGGCTGCAGCTTTCGGCTCGCCAAAAGCAGTGAGAAGAGATCCAAGAGCTTTGCTCAGGCCTTCTTAATAGTTAATTATAAAATGCCAGTAAGTCTTTTGGAATCCAGCTCTAAATTATAAGACACAAAAAAAGAGACATGAATGTTGACAAGCCTAAGATAAATAGGCGTCAGACATTCCTTAATTCTCCATGGCCATTCCTTAATTCAGTCCTCCTGGCCTCTTCGCCCGTTCTTGTCCAAGCTCCATTTTCCACATTTCATTCATTGTGTCTGTCTCACTAAGCTGTGAGCTCCTTTAGGAAAGAGACTATATTTTAGACATTCTTTGTATTCCCAGCACCAGTCTGGCAGTAATAAGCCCATGTGAAAGAATGGGTGGATGGGTGAGTGGATGGATGGATGGATGGATGGATGGATGGATGGATGGATGGATGGATCTATTGATCGATCGATGGAAGCTGCTAATCCTCTAGTTCTTTCTCCCCTGATCCAGGATGAGCCAACAATGTGGCAGGTATCTCAGCTCTGCTCTAATTCTTTTTCCTTAACCTAGTATATTTGAGTTGAATGAAGCATCATCCCATAATCTTCTGTGAATGAAGTAGGTCAGGTGTTGCTTTGAGCACAGTGCTACAGAACTACCTAGAGTAGATTTCCTTATATGAGATGGATTATGTTTGGGTTTGTGTCATGGTTATTCATTTATATATGGCTAGAATTTCTGATCATTTACTGCAATTAATATGCCCCTCTTCTCTCCTCTGTTTAAATAGCTGTAAGTACTTTGACTGAATCAACTTTGAAGAATGTCCCGCAAGTGGTAAACGTGCAGGAACTAAAGAATAATCCTCCAGCCCCCTCTGCAGCAATGGGGTATGTTGGTATTTTGGTGTGTTTGGGCCCTGGAGTTGTTCTGTAATACCGATGAACTGCCTGCAGGGAGCAGTATTGCTGCCGTGACAGCATGACGGTTCCCTGCGGAGCTTCAGGTCCAAGAGGGTGGACAGCTAGCTGATCTTGGGTTTTTGGGAGACGGTTCTGTTCAACTCACCGGTAGCAATTGCCTCATGAACCTTTAAAGTCCGTCTTGGTGATCTATACTGAGTGTGATGTTTGCCAAGTGTATGTCTACACATGGCACACATTAGGGTCATTAAGTCAGGTGTAGGGTTTGTTTGTTTTTTACTTCTCTTGGGGTTTCAGAGTTGACACTTCAGTTCTGATGCAGATTATTGATTCTGTACACTCAGTGTTGGTCTTGAAATTGGCGATCTCCTCCCTCACTTCCTCTCTCCAGGTAGTTGTGTTCTTTCAAGTTTCTTTTGCCTTTTGTAAGAAAAAACAGTCTTTCAAAGACAGCAGCTCTGTTTGGAGATGGCCAGTGTCTCTTCCATGCTGCAATTGAGGACTGTGGGTGGTTGCTGATGGAGCTTACTATTCTTTTTTTTATTTTGGTATCGTTAATCTACAATTACATGTGCAACATTATGGTTACTGGACTCCCCACATCATCAAGTCCCCCCCACATACCCCATTACAGTCACTGTCCATCAGCGTAGTGAGATGCTATAGAATCACAACTTGTCTTCTCTGAGTTGTATAGCCCTCCCTGCGCCCCCCCCCCCACTACATTATGTCTGCTAATCATAATGCCCCTTTTTCCCCCTTGTCCCTCCCTTCCCACCCATTCTCCCCAGTCCCTTTCCCTTTGGTAACTGTTAGTCCATTCTTGGGTTCTGTGAGTCTGCTGCTGTTTTGTTCCTTCAGTTTTCTCTTTGTTCTTATACTCCACAGATGAGTGAAATCATTTGATACCTGTCTTTTTTGGCTTGGCTTATTTCACTGAGCATAATACCCTCTAGCTCCATCCATGTTGTTGCAAATGGTAGGATTTGTTTTCTTCTTATGGCTGAATATTCCATTGTGTATATGTACCACATCTTCTTTATCCATTCATCTACTGATGGACACTTAGGTTGCTTCCATTTCTTGGCTATTGTAAATAGTGCTGCAATAAACATAGGGGTGCATATGTCTTTTTCAAACTGCGCTGCTGCATTCTTAGGGTAAATTCCTAGGAGTGGGATTCCTGGGTCAAATGGTATTTCCATTTAGAGTTTTTTGAGGAACCTCCATACTGCTTTCCACAATGGTTGAACTAATTTGCATTCCCACCAGCAGTGTAGAAGGGTTCCCTTTTCTCCACATCCTCGTCAACATTTGTTGTTGTTTGTCTTTTGGATGGCAGCCATCCTGACTGGTGTGAGGTGATATCTCATTGTGGTTTTAATTTGCATTTCTCTGAAGATTAGCGATGTGGAACATTTTTTCATGTGCCTGTTGGCCATCTGAATTTCTTCTTTGGAGAAGAGTCTGTTCATGTCCTCTGCCCATTTGTTAATTGGATTATTTGCTTTTTGTTTGTTGAGGTGCATGAGTTCTTTACATATTTTGGATGTCAACCCCTTATAGGATATGTCATTTATGAATATATTCTCCCATACTGTAGGATGTCTTTTTGTTCTACTGATGGTGTCCTTTGCTGTACAGAAGCTTTTCAGCTTGATATAGTCCCACTTGTTCGTTTTTGCTTTTGTTTCCCTTGCCCGGGGAGATATGTTCATGAAGAAGTCGCTCATGTTTATGTCCAAGAGATTTTTGCCTATGTTTTTTTCTAAGAGTTTTATGGTTTCATGACTTACATTCAGGTCTTTGATCCATTTTGAGTTTACTTTTGTGTATGGGGTTAGACAGTAGTCCAGTTTCATTCTCTTACATGTAGCTGTCCAGTTTTACCAACACCAGCTGCTGAAGAGGTTGTCATCTCCCCATTGTATATCCAAGGCTCCTTTATCATATATTAATTGACTGTATATGTTTGGGTTAATGTCTGGATTTTCTATTCTGTTCCACTGGTCTGTGGGTCTGTTCTTGTGCCAATACCAAATTGTCTTGATTACTGTGGCTTTGTAGTAGAGCTTGAAGTCAGGGAGTGTAATTCCCCCTGTTTTATTCCTCCTTCTCAGGATTGCTTTGGCTATTCGGGGTCTTTTGTGGTTCCTTATGAATTTTAGAATTATTTGTTCCAGTTCATTGAAGAAAGCTGTTGGTATTTGATAGGGATTGCATTGAATCTGTAGATTGCTTTAGGTAGTATAGCCATTTTGACAATATTTATTCTTCCTAGCCAAGAGCATGGGATGAATTTCCATTTGTTAGTGTCCACTTTAATTTCTCTTAGGAGTGTCTTGTAGTTTTCAGGGTATAGGTTTTTCACTTCCTTCATTAGGTTTATTCCTAGGTATTTTATTCTTTTTGATGCAATTGTGAATGGAATTGTTTTCCTGATTTCTTACTATTCTTTTGTCTGGATTTATGTTTAGAATTCAAGGCCCTGGCCCCCTTCTACTGTTCTGGGCAACACAGTTCATAGTCCATGCTGGTGCCCCATTACTCTGTGTATTTTGTAGCCATAATTTTTCTGTGGCATAGGGAATAGTTGAGAGACCTTTCTTCCGTTTGAATATAGACATTGTCAGGACCAGTGTCATTCGGGAACTTAGCGTCTGGTGCCCATGGTTAGTCCAGTGGCAAGAAGAGCAGCCCCAGACCCTGAGTTTTTTCCACATCATGCCTGCTCTCTGCCACCCCCACAGAGCAGTTGGCTGGCTGCATATTTAGGTTTTATTTAGTGGCCCTGCTCCACTAGGTCTCTGGCCTTCTCCTTCTCCCGCACTGGTCCATCTGTCAGCACTGCCTATTCCAGGAATTTCTTAGTTATCTCAGGACCATTTGAATGGCTGAAACAAGCCTCCCCACTTCCCTAGCCTGTGGTGACCTTGAAGCTTTGGTATGCTGTTTACACCAAAATGGCATTTGCGGTTGTTGCAAACTTCTCAAGGGAAAGAACTATGTATGCATGAGTGTTTGGAGATCGTAGCCAGATTCCCAGGGCAAGGAAGGCAAAGAAAGCTACTGAGGGACAGAATATTACATAAAAAACTGGAAAATCCAGCTTAATGGTGAAAGATATGTGGTCTGGTATTTCTGAGATATTTTAGCTATTAATCATGTATGAGAAGCCCCTCTTGGCGATTTCACTTTACCTTTGTATCTTGTGCTCATTGGCTTCATCCATCATATTGACTAACCATCCTGTTTTTTTGGAGCAAAACCATGGCCGTTGAGACTCCTCCCAGAGCTCGGTCACTTGACTCAGCAGATTCTTCTGGGGCATCTGCTGTGTGCGGGATACTGCCCTGGGTGTTAGGGATGCAGTGGTGAGTAAGGCATGACAAGTCCCCGCCTCACAGCACTTCTATTGTAGCAAGAAGCCAGCCACTAAACTACTGATTACTCGATTAATTGGTTGCAGTAAGTTCAGTGTAAGTTCAATGAAGGAGAAGTACAAGGTGCAAGAAAGCACATGAAGCCATCTGATTGAGTCTAGAGTTGATGAGCAGGTTGGTTAGGAAAAGGTTTTTTTAGCTGAAAGTGAACAATGACCAGGAGTTGCCAGGCAGAGAGTGGAGAGAAAAGTGTTAGTTCTGGACACAGGGTACAAAACATGTGAGAGCCCGAGCCTGGGAGGGGCGGAGCTTGTTTGAGGCAAAGTCAGAAGAAGGCAGTATGGTGGGGGCCTGTTGGCACATGGAACATGGAGAAAGGAGGTTAGAAGTGAGCTGGGATGTTTGATATGTTTATTTTTACCAAAACACACCAGACACAGTATTCTTTTCAGGAATTTTGGTGTTCATTTATTCACTCTCTCAGCAAATATGTAATGAGCATTTTCTATATGCTACACACTATTGCAGGTGCTGGGGATAAAGCAGTTGACAAATGGACCAAAACAAACAAAAACTCCTGCCTTCACCATGGAGAGAGAAACAATAAGTGCAGTAAATAAGTAAAATGTGTAGTATTTAAGATGGTGATGGTTGTGATGGAGGAAGAGTAGGGAAGATTTTGGGGACTGTTGTCTGGGTATGGGTTGCAATTTTAAACAGAGGGGCCGAGGAGGGTGCTTCTCAGACACGGTTAATGGCTAAAGTATCTCAGAAATATGAGACCATATTTCTTTCGCAAGTAAGCTGGGTTTTCCAGCACTTTATGAAATATTCTAAGGAAGAAAGCCCCAAGCACAGGGCTAATAGTGGGAGCATGTCTGGCAGGTTTAGGAGAGTTAGGCAGCCATGGATGGCTGGAGTGGGGGAAAGAGCATGGGGAGATGGGACAGGCAGAATGGTGGACAAGGGGCACACAGCACCTAACATCTGGTAAGGACCTGGCTGACCATGGGATGTTTTTGAGCAGTTTCATAATCTGATTTGTTTTGTTTAATTTAGAAATTTTTTATGATTGAGACATAATTTATACATAGTAAAATTCACCTTTTATTAGTGTAAAATTCTGTGAGCTTTGATAAATACAAATAGTTGTGTATGGCCTATGGTCTTAGCAGGAAGCTTCTGGTTCTCTTTTTGAGAATAGACTGAAAGGGCTGGAGTAGAGAATGGTAGAAAGAGGGAACATTTTATTAGGAAGCTTCTTTTTTTATTATTGTGGTAAAATATATGTATAAAAAAGCTTACTATTTAACCATTTTTAAGTGTACAATTCAATGACATTAAGTACATTTACAGTGTTGTGTAACTCTCACCACTACTTATTTCCAGAACTTTTTCATCATCCCAAACAGAAACTGTATTCATTAAACAATCACGTCCCACTTCCCTTCCATTCCAGCCTCTGGTCACCTATGTTCTACTTTCTGTCTTTAAGAATTTACCTACTCTGGGCACCTCACATAACTGGAGTCATATAGTTTTTGTCCTTTCATGTCTGACTTATTTCACTTGAATTTTCAAGATTCATCCATGTTATAGCATGCATCAGAATTTCATTCCTTTTATGGTAGAAACTACCCATTGTATGCGTATGCCCTATTTTACTTACTCTTCTGTCAGTGGACACAGGGATATTCCCTTCTCTTGGCCATTGTGCATAGTGCTCAGTGAACATTAGTGTACAAGTCTCTGAGGCCTTCTTTACAGTTGTTTTGGGTAATGTTTTAGGAGCAGAATTGCTAGATCATACGGTAATTCTGGGTTTAGTTTTTTGAGCTGAACATAGTTCAAATTGTTTTCCAAACAGCTGCACCCTTTTACATTCCCAGTAGCAGTGCATGAGGGTTGCAGTTTCTCCGCGTCTTCACCAACGCTTGTTATTGTCCATCCTTTTGATTATAGCCATCCTAGTAAATGTTAAGTGGTATCTCACTGTGGTTTCACTGTGCATTCCATTTATGACTAATGATATTGGGTGTCTATTTGTGTGCTTATTGGTCATTTGTATCTTCTTTGGAGAAGTCCCTATTTAGATTCTTCACCCATTTTTTAATTGGGTTATTTGTCTTAATTGTTGAGGTGTAAGATTCTTTGTATAATCCAGATTCAAGTCCCTTATCAGATAGATGATTTGCAAATATATTTTCCCATTCTTTGAGCAGTTTCTCATTTTCTCGATAGTGTCCTTTGAAACCCAAGAGTTTTTTTTTTTATTAAGGTATCATTGATATACACTCTTATGAAGGTTTCACAAGAAAAACAATGTGGTTATTACATTCACCCTCATTATCAAGTCCCCCCCAGTACCCCATTGCAGTCACTGTCCATCAGTGTAGTAAGATGTCACAGAGTCCGTATTTGTCTTCTCTGAGCTACACTGTCTTCCCCGTGATCCCACACACACCATGTGCACCAATCATAATACCCAGCACCAATCATGATACCCCACAATCCCTTTCTCTCTCCCTCCCCACCCACCCTCCCCCACCCCTCCCCTTTGGTAACTACTAGTTGCTTCTTGGAGTCTGTGAGTCTACTGCTATTTTGTTCCTTCAGTTTTGCTTCGTTATACTCCACAAATGAGGGAAATCATTCGGTATTTGTCTTTCTCTGCCTGACTTATTTCACTGAGCATAATACCCTCTAGCTTCATCCATGTTGTTACAAATGGTAGGATTTGTTTGTTTCTTATGGCTGAATAGTATTCCATTATTTATATGTACCACATCTTCTTTATCAATTCATCTACTGATGGACACTTAGGTTGCTTCCATATCTTGGCTATTGTAAATAGTGCTGCGATAAACATAGGGCTGCATATGTCTTTTTTAATCTGAGAAAATACAAGAGTTTTTAATTTTGAAGTTCAGCTTATTTTTTCTTTGGTTGCTTGTGCTTTAGGTGTCATGTTTAAGAAACCATTGCCTAAGCCAAGGTCATAAAGGCTCACATCTATGTTTCTTCTAAGTTTTGTAGTTTTAGCTCTTTGATTCATTTTGAGTTAATTTTTATAAATAGTGTGATGTTGCCCAGCTTCCTTCTTTTTTTGTAGGTATCCAGTTGTCCCAGCATCACCTGTTGAAAAGACTTTTTTTTCCTATTGGAATTGCCTTGGTACCCTTGTCACACTGATGTGTAAATCAGTCTTTCAAAATGATGCATCACCCTTTTTATTTATGTTTCAAGTCAATTTGCTGAAATTTCTAACTGAAAAAGTTAAGAATTTTTGCGTCTGTCTTAATGAGGGGTATTGGTCTATAGATTTTCCTTCTTTGTAATGTTTTTGTTCCATTTTGGTATCACGATAATGCTGACCTTATACAATGAGCTAGGAAGTGTTTCTTCCTCTTCAATTTCCTGGAGGAGCTTATGTAGATTTGTACTGTTTTATCCTTAAATGTTTAGGAGAATTCACTGGTGAAGCTACCCAGGCTTGGAATTTTTAGTTTCTTTAGTAGATAAAGGTCTATTCAGCTTATCTACTTCTTCTTGAATGACTATTGGTAGTTTGTATCTTTAAGAAATTTGTCCATTTCATTTGAGTTGTTGAATTTATTGGCATGAAGTTTTTGTAATAGTCCCTGGTTATTATCCCTTTCATGTGTGTATAATTCATAATGACTTCACTTTCCTCTTTGCTGTTAACAGTAATTTGTGCCTGTTTTTTTCTTTCCTGATCAGTCTACCTAGAGGCTTACCAGTTTTATTGATCTCAAAGAACCAACTTCTGATTTCATTGATTTTTTTTTTCCTATTTTTCTATTTGGCCTTTATGATATTATTTTTCTGTGAGCTTTGGGTTTCATTTACTCTTTTTCTCGTTTCTTAAGGTGGAAGCTAAGGTCACTGATTTGAGACCATTCTTTCCTAATACAGGCATTTGTTGCTATAAATTTATAAAAACAGCTTTGTCTACATCACACATTTTGAATGTGTTTTTTAATTTTCATTCAGTTAAAATACTTTTTAATTCATCCTTTATTTTACATACTAATGATTATTTAAGTGTTTTATTTAGTTTCTAAATACTTGGGCATTTTCTAGATATATTTTTGTTATTAATTTTTAATTTAATTCCATTGTGGTTAGAGAACATGCTTTATACAACTTAAATTCTTTAGACTTATTGATACTTCTTTTATGGCCCAGAACTAGGAACAGCAAGATTCTTCTTGAAAGGCCAGATAGTAATTATTTCAACTATGCATCTCTGCCATGATAGCCTGATGCAGCCATAGAGAATAATGTGATTGAGTAGGTATGGCTATTTTACAATAAAACTTTATTTACAAAAACAGGCAGCTGGCCTTTAGTTTGTAGTTTGTCAATCCCTGCACTAGAATATTAGTCATCTTGGTAAATGTTCCATGTGCACTTCATAAGAGCAAGTATTTGCTCTTCTTTTTTGGAGTGTTGTATAAATAACTAAGTTACAGTGGTTAATAGTCTTCTATATTCTTAATGATTTTCTGTCTACCTGTTCCAGTAGTTATTGAGAGTGGTGTTAATACTTTCGACTATAGTTGTGGATTTGCCTATTTTCCTAGCAGTCCTGTCAGTTTTTGCTTCGTGTTGAAATTCTATTTTTAGTTGCAATAGACGCTTAGATTTGTTAAGTTCTTCTGATGAAATGACCCAGTTATCATTACAAAATGATCCTCTTAATTCATGATAAGATAAATTGCTCTGAAATCTACTTTCTCCTGTATTAATGGTAGCCAGTCCAGCTTTGTTTAGTGCTAGAGTGGTGTATCTCTTTTCCATCCTTTTATTTTGAACCTATTTCGTGTCTTTATATTTACAATAGTTTTCTCATAGACAGTGTGTAGTTGGGTCTTTGTTTTTTTTATCCAGTCTGACAATCTTATCACTTTTAATTGGAGTGCTTAAGATCGTTTAGATTATTAACATGTTTGGGTTTTAATCAAACATGTTGCTGTTTGTTTTCTATTTGCCCCATTTGTTCTTTGTTCCATTTTCTCTCTTTTCTGCCTTATTTTGGATTATATTTTAATGTTCCTGCTTTATCTTTCTACCTGGCTTATTCGCTATACTATATTAAGTGGTTGAATTAGGATTTATAGTATACATCTTTGTATTATGTCTATCTTCAGCTGATATTAAATTAATAAAATGTTTTAAAAGAATATTTTGGGTGGTTTTTCACTTTCTTGATAGTGTCCTTTAAAACACAAAAGTCAGTGACTCTATGGCATCTCACGATGCTGATGGACAGTGACTGCAATGGGGTTGGTGGGGGGAACCTGATGAAGGGGGTAGTGTAATCACCATAATATTACTCATTTAATTGTAGATTAATGATATCAAAATAAACTAAAAAAAACACATAACAAATGTATCATCAAAAAAAAACACAAAAGTCGTTAATTTTGATGAAGTTCAGTTTCTTTCTTTTGTTGCTTATATTCTTGTGTTTCTCCCTTCCCTACCTTTGTGCTATTGTACATTTTATAAACCCCATTCTAGCTTGACTTTTTTTCTTTCACTGACATAAAGATGTTGCCCCACTTGAAAAATAATTTTACTAATGACCATAACCTTAAAAAAAATTCCATCCTTCTATTTTTCTTATTATAAATGTTTTTATAAACAATACAGAAAACACAGATAGTTAAAAAGAACAAAATTAAAGTCACTTTTATTCCTTCCACAAATGTTTAATCACTATTTACATGTTTATTCATCTTTATTCTGTGAAAATTTAGTTTTTTAAAGTAAAGGCTGAGTACATGATGCTTCGTAACCTCCATTTTCAACTCAATCATGACTCTTAATTGTCAACATTTTCCATGTTATTATAAATTCTTCTTAACAGGATACTGTTTTCATATTTACAGTTCTTTTGCAAAGAGCTAATGCAGTTCCACCTTGTATTATTTAAGTTACTTGGCATTTAGATATTCTTCCAGGACCTGCAGTTTGATTTGGCAGACTTTTAGATTATATTTTGGAAAATATCTGAGTCTTCAAAGACGTAAAATTTACCAATAGGGGTCAATGGTTGGTAGTTACAATCTCCGTTGACAGACATAAGAAACTCCTAAAAATGAACTGATAGCCTTTTTATCTCTACTCATTGGCTGATATCTCTACTGATTTGGGGGGTACTCTTCTTGTATTCTTATCAATAATGATAAAATAAATTGACACATTGATATCTCTCAGATTCTCATGTGGGACTCTGAGGCAAAGGAGATATATGTATGTGTATATATACATGTATGCATAATTTTGATAATGGCTGCCAAATTTCTCTCAGTAGAGGTTGTATCATTTTTTTTCAATAAACACACTCAATTTATTTTGTATAAGAAGGTTAAGATTACCGCTAGACTTTTACAAAAAGTTTAGCATGAATACATCATTACATTTTGTGTACAGAAATATACTTCTTTGCCACTATGTAAGAAAACTCTAGAGATCATAACGTTTCATGCAATATATATATTTATATATTTTATAACATATACTGTATATATTTCCATAAGTATAAATATATTTATGTATTTAATTTATATATTAAATATTATAAATTAACATGAAAGTTTATGTATAAATATATAGCTTAAATATGTATATATTTATTATATGTAATATTTATATAAATATATATACAGTATTTAGTAGGCTTGCATCAGAAAGGTAATTTCTGACCAAAACACTCTTCATTTAAGTAACCAAATACTGTATCCTTCTAGTGTTCACACTCCACCTTTGAAAAAAGCAGTCTGCTTAAATTGGACAGTTTCTCATGATTTTAATATTTTCACTCCCCATGGTGGGAATAGTATATAAAGAAAACCTTCCAACTCCGTAAAGGGCATTTAGAGTCTTTCATAAATAACTCATAATCATAATCTAGGTCAGCGAACACCTTGGGGAGGATGATCATTCTTAGTTTTCCTGCCATTTGTTAAAAAGATTCATTCAGCTTGCTGTTGTCCTCTTTGTGAAATGGTTGAAAAATAAGTTCAGTGTCTTAAAAGATCCTGTGGATTTGTTGTGCAGAGAAAAAAAAAGTCATGAACACCATTTATTCAGCCACAGAGCCCTTGCAGTCACTTGCATTAACACAGGAGGCAATTCAGAAGCCCGTATGAACAGGATGCTGCAGTCCGTGTTTAGGGTGGTCGGTGGTGCCCTGACACCTGGCTCTGCCCAGGTCGCTGGTGCTGCCTGGCAATAGGGGTTGTGAATTCCGGGGGATCTGCAGGTCCCACATGGAGTTGCTGACATGCTGCAGGATCTCCATCTTGCTCATCTTGTTCTGGGAGTGCTGGCCGCAGCTCCTTGAACTTGGAGATGCAGGCGTCCATGTGTACAGCAGGCCCATCAGGCCGCCCACTGGGGTGTTGTCCAGGAGATGCCCAGGCTGTGGTCCAAAAGGCCTTTTTTCCTAATGGACCTCAATGGACTTGCATGCTGACTGCAGGGAAGGTGATGCCGAGAGGGAGTGGGCTGCCCTGGAGCTTGCCCACAGAATCAAGGTTGATCACTTTATCTTCCCACATGCAATGTATGACCATCTAGTTCCCCATATCTTTGCGAAGATTGTTATTGAACTTTGGGATTACTGCCAATATGATAGGTGAAAAATGAACCGATAGCCTTTCTTTCCAACACATTCTATTTTCTTTCTGTCTGTCCTGATTTTTGTTGTTTTTTCAGTTGCTCTAAATAAGTTGTTCTGTCTCCTTACTTGCCTCATCTTTAAATTATTACTAAAAAATACACAGTTCATTAGTTAACTTTAGTACCTTTCACAGTTTAAATCTATATTGTTTGTGAATAAAAGACATATAATATATAATGATTGATTTACCAAAATAAAACATAGGTCTCTTATCTTTTAAGCACTTTAAAATGTGGAAATAGGTGAAGGAATGAATAGTTGGCCCCTTTCATAGCAATAGTGTGAATATTTACCTAGTTAAAGCTCATTAAAGCTTAAAGGCCACTAAGAAAGGGCTTAGGTGACATTTTAAGGCTTCAGAATCTTAATTTTATAATCAGCAGTTAATGGTAAGAAGGTATGGCAGAAAACAGAAAAATAACTCTTCTGTGCTCAAGGCAGTGTTTGAAACAGGTTTATTGTGACATTTTTTCCATGTTTATCATATTTGGCATTTTCACCTACAACTGCTTATTAAATTTTTTTTAATAATTTATTTTGGTATCATTAATCTACATTTACATGTGCAATATAATGCTTATTTAACTACCCCCTTCATCAGGTCCCCCCTACCAACCCCATTGCACTCACTGTCCATCAGCGTAGTGAGATGCTGTAGAATCACTACTTGTCTTCTCTGAGTTGTACAGCCCTCCCTGTGCCCCCCAACATTATATCTGCTAATTGTAATGCCCCTTTTTCCCTCTTATCCCTCCCTTCCCACCCATCTTCCACATTCCCTTTCCCTTTGGTAACTATTAGTCCGTTCTTGGGTCTGGGAGTCTGCTGCTGTTTTGATCCTTCACTTTTTTTCTTTGTTCTTATACTCCACATATGAGTGAAATGATTTGATACTTGTCTTTTTTGGCTTGGCTTATTTCACTGAACATAATACCCTCTAGCTCCATCCATGTTGTTGCAAATGATAGGATATGTTTTCTTCTTATGGCTGAATAATATTCCATTGTGTATATATACCACATCTTCTTTATCCATTCATCTACTGATGTACACTTAGGTTGCTTCCATTTCTTGGCTATTGTAAATAGGGCTGCGATAAACATAGGGGTGCATCTGTCTTTTTAAAATTGGGCTGCCGCATTCTTAGGGTCAAATGGTATTTCTATTTTGAGTTTTTTGAGGAGCCTCCATACTACTTTCCACAATGGTTGAGCTAATTTGCATTCCCACCAGCAGTGTAGGAGGGTTCCCTTTTCTCCACATCCTTGCCAACATTTGTTGTTTGTGTTTTGGATGTTGGCCATCCTGACTGGTGTGAGGTGATATCTCATTGTGGTTTTAATCTGCATTTCTCTGATGATTAGCGATGTGGAGCATCTTTTCATGTGCCTGTTGGCCATCTGAATTTCTTCTTTAGAGAAGTGTCTATTCATGTCCTCTGCCCATTTCTTAATTGGATTATTTGCTTTCTGTTTGTTGAGGTGCATGAGTTCTTTATATATTTTGGATGTCAACCCTTTATCGGATACGTCATTTATGAATATATTCTCCCATACTGTAGGATGTCTTTTTGTTCTACTGATAGTGTCCTTTGCTGTACAGAAGCTTTTCAGCTTGATATAGTCCCACTTGTTCATTTTTGCTTTTGTTTCCCTTGCCCGGGGAGATATGTTCATGAAGAAGTTGCTCATGTTTATGTCCAGGAGATTTTTGCCTATGTTTTTTTCTAAGAGTTTTATGGTTTCATGACTTACATTCAGGTCTTTGATCCACCTTGAGTTTACCTTTGTGTATGGGGCTAGACAGTAGTCCAGTTTCATTCTTTTACATGTAGCTGTCCAGTTTTTCCAACACCAGCTGCTGAAGAGGTTATCATCTCCCCATTGTATATCCAACGCTCCTTTATCAAATATTAATTCACTGTATATGTTTGGGTTAATGTTTGGATTTTCTATTCTGTTCCACTGGTCTGTGTGTCTATTTTTGTGCCAATACCAAATTGTCTTGATTACTGTGGCTTTGTAGTAGAGCTTGAAGTCAGGGAGTGTAATTCCCTGTTTTATTTCTCCTTCTCAGGATTGCTTTGGCTATTCGGGGTCTTTTGTGGTTCCATATGAATTTTAGAATTATTTGTTCCAGTTCATTAAAGAAAGTCTTGTAGTTTTCAGAGTATAGGTCTTTCACTTCCTTCGTTAGGTTTATTCCTAGGTATTTTATTCTTTTTGATGCAATTGTGAATGGAATTGTTTTTCTGATTTCTCTTTCTGTTAGTTCATCATTAGTGTATAGGAAAGCAACAGATTTCTGTGTGTTAATTTTGTATCCTGCAACTTTGCTGAATTCAGGTATTAGTTCTAGTAGTGTTGGAGTGTAGTCTTTAGGGTTTTTTATGTACTATATCATGTCATATGCAAATAGTGACAATTTGACTTCTTTACCAATCTGGATGCCTTGTATGTCTTTGTTTTGTCTGATTGCTGTGGCTAGGACCTCCAGTACAATGTTGAATAACAGTGGAGAGAGTGGGCATCCCTGTCTTGTTCCTGATCTTAGATGAAAAGCTTTCAGTTTCTTGCCATTAAGTATGATGTTAGCTGTGGGTTTGTCATACATGGCCTTTATGATGTTGAGGTACTTGCCGTCTGTACCCATTTTGTTGAGAGTTTGAATCAGGAATGGATGCTGAATTTTGTCAAATGCTTTTTCAGCATCTATGGAGATGATCATGTGGTTTTTGTTCTTCTTTTTGTTGATGTGGTGGATGATGTTGATGGATTTTCGAATGTTGTACCATCCTTGCATCCCTGGGATGAATCCCACTTGATCATGGTGTATGATCCTCTTGATGTATTTTTGAATTCGGTTTGCTAATATTTTGTTGAGTATTTTTGCATCTACGTTCATCAGGGATATTGGTCTGTAATTTTCTTTTTTGGTGAGATCTTTGCCCGGTTTTGGTATTAGAGTGATGCTGGCTTCATAGAATGAGTTTGGAAGTATTCCTTCCTCTTCTATTTTTTGGAAAACTTTAAGGAGAATCGGTGTTATTTCTTCTCTATATGTCTGGTAGAATTCAGAGGTGGATCCATCTGGTCCAGGGGTTTTATTCTTGGGTAGTTTTTTGATTACCAATTCAATTTCGTTGCTGGTGATTGGTCTGTTTAGTTTTTCTGTTTCTTGCTTGGTCAGTCTTGGAAGGTTGTATTTTTCTAAGAAGTTGTCCATTTCTTCTAGGTTTTCCAGCTTGGTAGCATATAGATTCTTATAATATTCTCTTATAATTTTTGTATTTCTGTGGGGTCCGTCGTTATTTTTCCTTTCTCATTTCTGATTGTGATTATGTGTGTAGATTCTCTTTTTCTCTTAATGAGTCTGGCTAGGGGTTTATCTATTTTGTTTATTTTTTCAAAGAACCAGCTCTTGGTTTCATTGATTTTTTTTTCTGCTGTTTTATTCTTCTCAATTTTATGTATTTCTTCTCTGATCTTTATTATGTCTCTCCTTCTGGTGACTTTGGGCCTCATTTGTTCTTCTTTTTCCAATTTCAGTAATTGTGTCTTTAGACTTCATTTGGGAATGTTCTTCCTTCTTTAAATAGGCCTGGATTGCAATATACTTTCCTCTTAGAACTGCCTTTGCTGCGTCCCACAGAAGTTGTGGCTTTGTGTTGTTGCTGTCATTAGTCTCCAATATAATCTTTGATTTCTGTTTTGATTTGGTCGTTAACCCATTGATTAATTAGGAGAGTGTTGTTAAGTCTCCATGTATTTGTGAGCCTTTTTGTTTTCTTTCTAAAATTTATCTGTAGTTTTATACCTTTGTGATCTGAGAAGTTGGTTGGTAGAATTTCAGTATTTTTTAATGTACTGAGGTTCTTTCTGTGGCCTAGTATGTGGTCTATTCTGGAAAATGTTCCATGTACACTTGAGAAGAATGTGTATCTTGTTGCTTTTGGATGTAGAGTTCTGTAGATGTCTGTTAGGTCCATCTGTTCTAGTGTGTTGTTCAGTGCCTCTGTGTCTGTACTTATTTTCTGTCTGGTTGATCTTTCCTTTGGGGTGAGTGGTGTGTTGAAGTCTCCTAAAATGAATGCATTGCTGTCTTTTTCCTCATTTAATTCTGTTAGTATTTGTTTCACATGTGTTGGGTGCATATATATTTATAATGGTTATATCTTCTTGTTGGACTGACCCCTTTATCATTATGTAACGTCCTTCTTTATCTCTTGCTGCTTTCTTCGTTTTGAAGTCTATTTTGTCTGATACAAGTACTGCAATGCCTGATTTTTTCTCCTTGTTGTTTGCATGAAATATCTTTTTCCATCCCTTCACTTTTAGTCTGTGTATATCTTTGGGTTTGAGGTGAGTCTCTTGTAAGCAGCATATAGATGGGTCTTGCTTTTTTATCCATTCTGTTACTCTGTGTCTTTTGATTGGTACATTCAGTCCATTTACATTTAGGGTGATTATTGATAGATATGTACTTATTGCCATTGCTGGCTTTAGATTCGTGGTTACCAAAGGTTCAAGGGTTGTTTCTTTACTATCTGACAATTTAACTTAACTTTCTTGTTAAGTTATTGTAAACACAGTCTGATGTTTCTTTATTTCTCTCCCTTCTTATTCTTCCTCCTCCATTCTTTATATACTAGGTGTTTTATTCTTTGCCTTTAGTTAGTATTTGGATGGTCTGCTTTCTTTGCTATGACTTCATTTTCTCTGGTGACATCTTTTTAGCCTTAGGGGTGCTTCCCTCTAGAGCAGTCCGTTTAAGATATCCTGTAGTGGTGGTTTATGAGAGGCAAACTCTCTCAACTTTTGTTTGTCTGGAAATTGTTTAATCCCTCCGTCATATTTAAATGATAATCGTGCTGGATACAATATTCTTGGTTTGAGGCCTTCTGTTTCATAACGTTAAATATATCATGCCATTCTCTTCTGGCCTGTTGGGTTTCTGTTGAGAAGTCTGATGATAGTCTGATGGGTTTTTCTTTGTAGGTGATCTTTTTTCTCTCTCTAGCTGCCTTTAATACACTGTCTTTATCTTTGATCTTTGCCATTTTAATTATGTGTCTTGGTGTTGTCTTCCTTGGATCCCTTGCGTTGGGAGATCTGTGGGCTTCCGTGGACTGCAAGACTATTTCCTTCCCTAGCATGGGGAAGTTTTCAGCAATTATTTCTTCAAAGACAGTTTCTATTCCTTTTTCTCCCTCTTCTTCCTCTGGTACTCCAATAATGCGAATATTGTTCCTTTTAGATTGGTCACACAGTTCTCTTAATATTCTTTCATTCCTAGAGATCCTTTTATCTCTTTCTGCCTCAGCTACTCTGTATTCCTGTTCTCTGATTTCTATTCCATTAACAGTCTCTTGCATCTTGTCCAGTCTGCTTTTAAGCCCATTGATTGCTTGTCTCATTTCTGCATTGTCTTTCCTCACTTCCCTCACTTCCTCCCTCAGCTCCTGCATATTTCTCTTTAGATCCATCAGTATGGTTATGACCTTTATTCTGAATTCTTTTTCAGGAAGATTGTGCATTTCCATTCCTTCAGACTCCCTCTCTGGTGTCTGGGTCTGGATAAGCTTTGTTTGTACCATATTCCTCTGTCTTTTCATGGCAATAGAAGTGGTCGCTGGTAGGTGCCACGTTTGTCAGCTGGGCTCTTTAAGACTGCCTCACGGTGTGCCGAGTCCTCTCAGGTGTAGATGCAGGCTGGGAGCTGTCCTGTATCTTCTGGTCTCTCTTTTAGGAATAGTTGTATTCGTTGTATTTTCATAGATATGTATGGTTTGGGGATGAGGTTTCCGCCGGCCTGCTTACACTGCCATCTTCCCGAACTCTCGTTTAGTATATCTGCTTATTAATTTTTATTAGAGTAGGCTGGATAATGGAAAGTCAGAATATTTAGATTCTGTTGGCATTGCTTTTCCCAAAAACCTTTTACTGCTCTTGGTAACCTGTGTGACTCAGTTACACATTTCTCTAACAGTGTTTAACATTGCCAGTAATGCAAATGTCATTTGTAGATTCATGCAGTAATTATATGTCTTTTTGGAACTCTGTTTACAATGCCATTTTTTGCTTGTGGTCCTCTGATTTTCGTTTTCAGTTGTAGAACAGAACATGTCAAAAGAGTTTCTGATTATCTCTTTCTGGTCTACATTGCTAGAAAGTAGAATACAGACATCCAAAATGTGACAATTCTGGCTTTGGCCTTTCCAACGCCTCTGGAACATTTCTAGCTGTTGATTTCCATTGTGGTGGTTCATGATTGTGCACAGATGTTTGAACACGTTGATTTGGTAGTGTCCTGTCCTTTTCCATTTGCTCTCTGGGGTCGCGGTAAATCCACTTTAGTTGGGTTTGTTAGCCGACTGCACTGAACAACATTTCCTTGCTGGGTTGTCATATGGCTTGGTGTGTAGGTACTGTGAATCCTAATTTTGTGTCTTTGGGGATTTAGGATACCCAAGAGGTTTACAACAGTGCCACAAGTAAATAAAACAATAAGTATATCACTCTGCTTCATCTATGACTTATTATCATGTCATAACTAAATTTTGGGTGTAAAAAATGTCCTAAAATTGAATATATTGCTATTTTTGTTTTTATTTCTGGCTTCTTCTTTGTCCATGAGAAAGCATAAAAGATTTTCATTTCCCTTGTGCTTCTCATGATCTCAAACCATTCCTCTACCCAAGGCTGCTGTGTCTGCTCAGGGATTTCTCAGTCCCAGCAATCCCCCTCACACCTTCCTTCCCTCTGCTGGAGATTCAGCAGAGGTGCGGGGAGCACCTCACCTGCCTACCTTGCTTGGTAGAGTATCTCAGGAGAGCAGGGATATGTTTCTTCAGAGAGACAGGCACATAATTTTAGCTTCTTCTGTCTTCCATAGAAAAATAAAGGGGGTTTGTTTCATTGAAAATAACTCCATTTTTTTTTTATCTCTTTCAATCTAATGGTTTCTTTGGGAAGGTTCCTGTGTTACTCCAGCAGAAAATCCTGAGGTGCTTATAAGACTGTTAAATTGTTTAATCATTTTCTTCTAGAGGCATGGGCTTATTTTTGTTCTTCCTCTTCTTTCAACTTAATTTTTTCATGAGAAAATATTAATCCTCCCTAAATCCAGGGGGAGTTCTTAAAAATAAAACCAGATCATAGCTACTACTGCTGTATATACCAGTCAAAGTAGTGTTAGACTGAGGACAGATAAATTGATTTTTAAAATTGCTCCCAGAAGCCAAGAATTGAGCCTTCATCTCTAATGGGTAGTTTTTTCCTCATACTTTAACACTAAGTAATTATTGAAATAACAGTTCCCTGCATACTGTGTTCCAGCTTAACAAAAAATGCTCTTTCTAGAAATAGTGGATGCATGTTCCATAGTCTAGCAAAGACGCAGGTTAGAAATGAAACACTGGTACATTTGAATCTCTTGTGTGCTGACCTGGCAAGTGCTGGGCTCTTGGGCATGGTTGCTGTGAGAAGCGGAGATCTCTTCTTAGGGTAGCACTTTTGAGCCGTATATGGCAGCAGATCATATACATCTCATAGAACCTGTTGAAGATTTCCTTGGGCTTGGTAAAGAGAATCAGAAATTCCCACAGTCTGGACCTGGGGACCTGGGGACCTGGGGACCAGGGGACCAGGGGTGGGCAGGGCTTAGTTTCCAGATAAGAAGAAGACTTACGCCTTAATAGTTACAATTTTTTTCTTTACTGCTTTCATATTTATGCTAAAGACCCATATTTCATTTAAAGAATCTGTTCTTCAGAAAAATGTCAAATGACTTTGGTTAGCGTCCCAGACATCTGAATTCTGCCCAAAATTGGTATCATTTATGGGACAGAAGGTTGACTTGAGCAAGAACGTGATTCTCACCCCCGTGCATTTCTTTTGAGTGTATGCTCCTTGTTTTTCAGTTCTTCAGTGCCATACTCTACAGCCAAGACATCTCACCCAGTGTTGACCCCAGTGTCTGCTAACCAAGCTAAGCAGGTAATTTACTGATTTTTCCTTTGTTAACAGTCATGCATTGTCTGTCTTTATAACTGAAGACAGTACTGTTCTAAATCCTGACTTTGAATGAATTACAAGTCTGACAAAGACCTGTGATGCTTTCCCTAAAATCTATGCCAATTTTGATATAGTAGGTCAATTCGGACCTGATACTGTCTTCATAGGCCCTTTGACATTCTGCATCTAGTAAACTTGGGTCATAATTCTAATGCCTTATATTTGTAGGGGGTATTTGGGTTTATAGTTTACTTCCATTTAACATTGTCTTAACCGTACAACAACCATCTGCAGTAGACAAGACAGGCATTTAGGTATGTTTCACTCAAGAATAAGCAGAGGCTCAGGTGGCATCTGATGCAAGCTCACTAGTTAGTAAACGGTGGAGCCAGGCTGGAACTCAGGTCTTCTTGCATCTTCCTGTCACTTTATTCACTCTACGTTTCAGTCTTTATCTGGTGGGACCTGGGGAGCAGGTGGGGGTTCTCTTGATTTCTCCTACAATCCCTGTTTTTCAGAGCTTGCATATCAGTGATATTTGTTATGTCTACGTTCAGGCTTTTGCCTGATAAACCTTGTCTCTTACAAAAACAGGTTATATTGTAAACAGTCAAACAGCCCAGAAGAAATAGGAGATGGCTGAAAGGTAGATCAGGCTATCTCTGAAACTTTCCCTAAGAAAACTTGGTTTCTCTGCTACTCTTCTATCTTCAAGATGAGTAATTTTAGATTGTGTTTGAGACTGAACATCAAAACTTGCATTTTGTGAGTTCTCAAACGTGGCTCTCCATTCCTTAGTTTGCTGAGACTTAAAGTGGCAGTTAAGCATCTAGTCATTCTTCTGGATGTCTCCCTGTGCATCTTGGGGGACACTTAGTAAGGCATAAGTTATTGCAAGCAGGAGTAAAGGAACATTGACAAGAGTGGATAGGTTAAATAGTTTTGCTTTTTAGAACGTATTATAAATGTGTGGTGAGCCAGAACCCATTTCATTTATTTACTAATTTATTCATCTACCAAATAGTGCAAATTATGCCTTTTATGTGGCAAGTACTGTGCTAGGCATTGAGGAAATAGCCACAAACTAGACAGGCACGACTTTGTTTTCTTGGAGCTTGCAGAGTATTCCTGTTTCCAGCCTCTGATAGGATCTTGCACATGGTAAACATTTAAAAATATTGACTTAAATGTAAACTTCTTTAAAAATTAAAATAAAAATGTTTATGCTTGCTTATTTTTAATTGTTACCATTTTACATATTCCTTTATTCCAAAGGATGGTTAGTGGTTTCACATAAACATTTTGTGTGTGTTTGTTTCAGGGATCCCTGATAAATTCCCTAAAGCTGCCTGGGCCCGCACCAGCATCTGGTCAGTGGTCATCTGGCGACACAGCTCCAGGTCAGTTCACATTCTTTCTTGTTTTGGTGAAAATAAAGGAGGAGGATATTCTGCATCACAGAGGCAGTTGACATAGGAAATCAAGAAATATTCAAAGGGCTCCGTTGGTGAAGTCTCCAGAAAAGTAGTGAGCCCTTCAACAGCTCTGTAGACATCTGGAATTTGAGAGCACGAGGAGAAAAATCTTCCTTTAAGTGCTTGACCTAAAAAGAAGCAATAGTGTTGTCTTCACCTGCCTTGCTGGATGGTCAAAGTTTGGAGAAGAGTAGATCAGAACACTGAACTCTTCTATTTCTTTTACTGCAAGTAATGAAAAATTCTCTTGGTTCACAGAGGCAGTTCAAAAGCCAGTAAAATATGGAAAGTAAAACATACCTGATACAGTATAAGATCTGAGTTAGATGTAATGTCACTATCAAAAGGTTTTATGGCTTCGAGTACTTCTCAATACTCACCTCAAGCATAATTATTCTTAATCATAATTAAGTTTTTATGGTCACCATGATGCTTCTTCACCAGGGGTTCATATTTCCCCGAGCCAACTTGAAGGAGAAGAATGTTTTTTAATATAACCTAATTTTAATGTGGGGTCTTCCTCAGCACTCCCTTCTGTTGGCCGCCTTTTTATAACCCACTTGATTTGGCATGTGTTACGTTCTATTTCAGGGGTCTTGTACCACCTGCAACCCTGTGTTCTCACCACTCTGGATTATGGCTTTTATATCAGTTCATGCCCTGAAGTGGGTTGTCAGGCAAATTCTATAGGAGACCCTGAACCTCAAACATTAGCAGCCTGCTTTCTGTGATCTCTACGCAGTCATATAATCATTCTAACTTTCCCTGTTATCAGAAGCTTTCTGATTGGATATTGGGTTTATCTTTACTAAATTATTCCTTGTACTCAGAAGAAAGCCATCTTTGTGCGAGCCCACGTTGTCCCCTAGATCTCAGATCTTGTTTTGTGGCAGATTGCCAACCACCGTTGTTGATTGTATGCCTTACACAGGAAGGTGGCATCTGGTGTTCCCTGACTGGGGTATGACAGCTTTATGTTAGAAGGAAAACAATTAGTGGAATTGTCAAAGATTGGAATCATTTAGGATTTAAGTTAAGAAATTTGTTTTCATTTATGGCTAACATTTTAGAAAAAGTGTTTGAGAGATCATCTATCCCCACTTCGTCTAGATATTGCCTTGGAGAGCTTTTTGTCACTCCCGAAGTTAAGAATCAAGACAACCTGAGGCACTTTGCTTCAGGGATGCCTTATGCAGTTAGCGTGACTTACAAAGAAATCTCTGAAATTCATCATTCAGCGATGGTTGTGAAGTATTTTTTTTTTTCATTGCTAGATGCTTGCTTCTGTTTTTATTTGCAGGATGATCAACAGAAAAGGACTTTTTCCGTTAGGAAAATTTCCCTGAAAAATAGTATTGAGTTTGCAAAAAATTATTATTTTTTGCCCTCATGGAATTTATTTATTTATTTTTAATAATTTATTTTGGTATCATTAATCTACAATTAAATGTGCAATATTATGCTTATTAAACTACCCCCTTCATCAGGTCCCCACCACCAACCCCATTACAGTCACTGTCCATCAGGGTAGTGAGATGCTATAAAATCACTACTTGTCTTCTCTGAGTTGTACAGCCCTCCTCATGCCCCCCCAACATTACATCTGCTAATGGTAATGCCCCTTTTTCCCCCTTATCCCTCCCATCCCACCCATCTTTCCCAGTCCCTTTCCCTTTGGTAACTGTTAGTCCGTCCTTGGGTTCTGTGAGTCTGCTGCTGTTTTGTTCCTTCACTTTTTTTCTTTGTTCTAATACTCCACATATGAGTGACATCATTTGATACTTGTCTTTTTCGGCTTGGCTTATTTTACCGAGCATAATACCCTCTAGCTCCATCCATGTTGTTGCAAATGGTAGGATTTGTTTTCTTATGGCTGAATAATAATCCATTGTGTATATGTACCACCTCTTCTTTTTTTTTTAATATAATTTATTTTATTATCATTAATTTACAATTACATGTGCAATATTACGATTATTAAACTACCCCTTCATCAGGTCCCCCCCACCAACCCCATTACACTCACTGTCCATCAGCGTAGTGAGATGCTATAGAATCACTGCTTGTCTTCTCTGAGTTGTACTGCCCTCCCCGTGCCCCCCCAACATTACATTTGCTAATTGTAATGCCCCTTTTTCCCTCTTATCCCTCCTTTCCCGCCCATTTCCCCAGTCCCTTTCCCTTTGGTAACTATTAGTCCGTTCTTGGGTTCTGTGAGTCTGCTGCTGTTTTGTTCCTTCAGTATTTTTTCTTTGTTCTTATACTCCACATATGAATGAAATCATTTGATACTTGTCTTTTTCGGTTTGGCTTATTTCACTGAGCATAATACCCTCTAGCTCCATCCATGTTGTTGCAAATGGTAGGATTTGTTTCTTCTTATGGCTGAATAGTATTCCATTGTGTATATGTACCACATCTTCTTTATCCATTCATCTACTGATGGACACTTAGGTTGCTTCCATATCTTGGCTATTGTAAATAGTGTAGCAATAAACATAGGGGTGCATATGTCTTTTTGAATCAGGGATCTTGTTTTCTTTGGGTAAATTCCTAGGAGTGGAATTACTGGGCCACACGCTATTTCTATTTTTAGTCTTTTGAGGAACCTCTATATTGCATTCCACAATAGTTGAACTAATTTACTTTTTCACCAACAGTGTAGGAGGGTTCCCCTTTCTCCGCATTCTCACCAGCATTTGTTGTCGCTTGTCTTGAATGTTGGCCATCCTAACTGGTGTGAGGTATTATCTCATTGTGGTTTTAATTCGCATTTCCCTGATGATTAGTTATGCGGAGCATCTTTTCATGTGCCTGTTGGCCATCTGAATTTCTTCTTTGGAGAAGTGTCTCTTCTACCCATTTTTTAATTGGGTCATTTGTGTTTTGGGTGTTGAGGCATGTGAGTTCTTTATATATTTTGGATGTTAACCCCTTATCAGCTGATATCTTTATTTTTAATGGTTGTGACTTGCTGAATCAAAACACCTGAATGTGATGGCAGGTTCAATGTTATTTCCTTTGAGAATCAACTCATCTTTCTGGGCTTGAGATACTGAACAAGCAATGCCTGACCTAATTCAAGCCCTCTGGATTTATTTTTTTGCCCAAGAAATTTCAGATTTCAACAAAAGAACCATTTTCCTGAGTAATGACATTGGCAGGGAAGTAAGCATACGCAGACCTCATCTTGTAATGAAAGCCCAGTGTAATGCCCTTGGACATGTTCTGTACATGACTACTGACAGTGTGAATGGTAGCTGGTTCCTTCCTATTTCCCCACCGTTTGTCAACCCAGAGCCTCTTCTTTTTCTTTTCAAGGAGACCGATGTGACTAAAGTCCCTCCACAGGGTTCCTCTGGGCCCCTTCACAATAACTCTGCATCCCTTCAGAGTGACTGTCAACATTTTCTGGATGTCGACAGTCTGGTTGCTGAGAATGGTCTTCATTCTCACAATAGATGTGGCAAAGAGAGAAAAGTCCTATCTTCTAACTCACAAATTCTTCTATTTGGTCTATTCTGATACTGATGCTCCTTACTGCATTTTTCATTTCATTCATCTTCAACTGCAGAATTTCTGTTTGGTTCTTTTTTATAATTTCTCTCTCTTTATTCAGTTTCTTATTTTTTTGTATATCATTTTCCTGGTTTTATTTTAATTGTCTTTCTGTGTTTTTCTTGTAGCTCTTTGAATTCCTTAAAGAATCACCATGTCTTTGGGTTCAGATACTGGAAGATTATTGTGATCCTTTGGTGATGCCATGTTTCCTTGAATTTTCATGTTCCTTAGAGTTTTGCACTGCTATCTTCACATTTGAAGAGTGGTTACCTTCTCTTATCTTATTAACTGCTATTAGGGGAGAAATACTTTCTATCAGTCCTGCCTCAGATTCACAGACTGTCATAGACCTTGTGTGGATTCACCTGCTCCATGTTTCTTGCTCCCTGTTGTGACATTGTGACAGAATTCTTCTTTTTTCTTTTCCAGAAAGGCAGATGCACATTTGGGTGTGTCCAGAGTCTCGGAAGCTTGACTACCCTATGTTTTCCTGCAGATGGATGCTGAGAGCTTTTTTGATGTTCTAGCAGAGGAGCACAACCACTTGTATACTCCTGACTGAAGAATGGTCCTCTTCTATGGGGGAAGGTTGTCCTCTTTGAGCACATAGGTTCAGGAGGGATGTACATAGAGTGCCAAGGGAAGAAGGGTCACCTGCCTAGCCAGCCAGATCAGCTGAGTCAACCCTGGTGATCAATGGGGTGACGAATGTCACAGCCAGATCCCCTCTACGTCCCAGAATTCCTAAACTTGTATGTGTTTTCTTGATCTTATAACTCATCTATATGGCTGCTGCTAGCTTCTTTTTTGTTTCCCCAAAGTTGGCACTACAGTTCATATTTGTGGTTTCTCCATGGCCCACAGACTCTGGCCTGCTTTTTGCGTGTGCTTCCTAGCCATCTACCAAAGCCCACTTTCGCTTGGAATGTGCACAGGGAGCTGGTGCAAAATGAGATGGATGTGTGGGTAGGGCACAAGGCGCACTGGGAGTTCCCACATGCCAGCTGGGGGGCCTGTGGCTGATGCTTTCCTGGTGACTTGTGAACTGACTTCCTGATAGAGTCTGCATGCTGTCCCTTTAATGACCTCTGATAATTATATCTGACACTCTCTTAATCTACTCCTTACTCCCCCCAGTCATGGAGCATTTGACCTACAAAAGAGGATGAGGCAGGTGATTTGTTTTTTGTTACTGAGTTGTATGAGTCTGTGTGTTCTGGATGTTTGCAATTTATCAGATATATGATTTTCAAATATAGTCTCCCATTCTATAGGTTGTCTTTTCACTCTGTTGATTGTTTTCCTTTGATAGGCAGAAGTTTTAACATTTGATGTAGTTCCATTTGTCTTTTTTTGCTTTTACTGGCTGGGCCACTCTATTCTTTATGAAGCCCAAGTACCCAGCTCTCCACTCAGCTACAGTAAAAGGACTTGAACACATAACCAACTGACACACAGAATTAAATGTGCCCATGTTCTGAAAGGAAGTCATTTTCCAGTTCCAGGCAGGGCAGTCTGCTATACCTTCCTTTGACTGAAAGGTCGCTGAACCACTCAGCTACTTTCATAAGACAGGAAGCAATTCTTTTCAGATTTGGAGTTACAGATGTGTTGGAGCAGTTTTGATAAAATTCCTTAACAAATAAAAAGGTTTTGGAAATCTTTGGAAAAGTTTGGAAAAAGAGAAACCTTTCTCTTCCAGTGTCCCGAGTTTCTTTCTCTCATTATCTACAAGTGTCTGCACACATGGTTTGGAAACATGCCTAAACTTTCAGTGAGTATTGTTTTTCTCTAAAGTTGCTAATTGAATTGAGAATTGAGTTTCTCCTATGCCGGAGTTTCCCAAAATTTACTTGCATGATATTCATGTACCATACAAGATTTCACCTTGAGCCACTATTGCCCCTACTATTCTTTTCCAACTTAATTAAAAAATCAGTTTTAGATATATTCACAAAGTTCTACTTAACAGTCCTAAAATAATTTGTTAATCAATCATAAATTAATCATACGACTATTAAGGTAAAATTTGTGTATGACATAAAATGACTTTGTGTCTCTTCTTCCTTATTTGGTTACTAACATCTAGTTGCCTCAAATGTACCTTGACCAACTCAGGACTCAGGCCTCACCAGTCCCAACCATCTTCATCAATCACTCCCGGTGATGCTTAGCTCAGTGAACAGCACCATCCTCCAACCCGCTGCTTAAGCTGGAAATCCAGGAATCATCTTATGCCCACCCACCCTCATGTCCCCCACCCACACTTACCTAATCCATGACCAAATTTTGTCAATTTCACCTCCTAAAATCTTACCTCTTGGATCCATCCTAGTCTAAAAGACCACTCTCTCAGTCCTAGGCCACTGCAGTTGCCTCTTGACTGGTGTTCAACGATTGTTTCAGTCACTCTACAGTCCTCTGAACACTGCAACCAGAGGTCTCCATTCAAAGAACAAAATCTTTAAAAAGTCCTTCCTGCACCTGCAGCCTAATGTCATTCAAAACTCTTCTCCAGCCTCTCCTTTTGTATCTACTGGCCTCTCTCAGCCCTCTGTGCCTCCCCCTCTGTTCAGCCACACTGAGTGTGAAAATGCTGATTTCCCTCCTGTGAATCCCTTTTTCTCTTCATGCACTCTTCAACTCAGTTACTTCCAATCCCCCTTTGGGTTGTAGCTCCATCACTGTCTCCTCTGGGAATCCTTTTTGGACTTCAATAACTTATCTTGAATTTTGCGACTGCCCAATTCTATTTTATCTCACTTACCAAAGTTGCCATTTCACATGCATGTGTGTGCTTATTTGGTCGGTGTTTGCCTTCAATAGGTGATAGGGCAGGGGCTGCCTCTATTTTTTTCTCTCTTGTAAAACCAGTGCCTCTCATGGTTCCTGGCAGACAGGATGGCCTCAATAAATATTTTCCGAATAAATAGATGGGTTTATATGGATTGTGAGGCTGGTGCATGAGAAAGAGACACAGGCTGCAGGATTTGCCAAGGGAAGAAATTCAGTGAGAACCAGGTTTTAAATTTTCCCCAAGAACAGGTTACAAAGCAAGGAACTGGTTGGAAAGTTTCCCTCTGCAACTCTTCAAAGATTGATTGAAACAGATTTCAACACTGAGTTTGATGTTTCAAAGAAAAGAGGAAGGAAAGCAGAACTAGAAGGGCAGATATTGATCAGCAGGAGCAATGTTGGGGAGTCAGGAAGCCTGGAAGGGGAGTTGAATAATAGGTCAGAGTTAGAGTTTGGGAGTAAGAGCTGAAATGCGGAGTTTATTTAATCTGAGGAATCAAAGACTGGGGTGTCATTTAGCAAATGCCTTTAATAGGCTGTTAGGCAGGAAAATAGATATGAGCAGGGTAGAAAGAGAATAAGGCCAGGAAAACGCACTAAAAGAGACTAAAAAAAAGCCAGGAGTAATTTCGCCTGGAATGTTTGAATGTTCCCCAGATAAAGGAGGGTACCTCAGCACAGCCCATGTCTTTATTGTGTTAAGCATGCAGGCCCAGCTGTAAACAACATAAATCCTTCCTGAAAAGCAGGAAGGATTCCAACTTAAAGATGAGATTGCATTTTAAAATCCAGGAATTTAAGAAATAAGATTCTTAACTTACTCCTTAGCAAACAGACAATGTCTTGGCCCACCTTGAGGGCTGGGCAGGCTGTCTTGTTTGATATGCTCCCAGACCGAGAAGCCGGTGTCTTAGGGAGAAATCAGAGCAGGAAGTTCCTCGTGTTAAGTTAATCTTAAATATTCAGGGACCACTTAACAAGTTTGCACCTCCAGCCCTTTGTCACATTCCTGAAAAATCCTTTAAAGGGGGAACCCCCAACCTTTCAGGGTGCTCCTCTTTCTGAGGTTGCCCGCACTAAGTGCATAGACTTTCTCTCATTCAATAAAACTTAAGCCTTTCAGGGTGTTCCTCTCTCTGAGGTCACTCGCACTTAGTATGTGCGTCTTTGATTTTTTCCCAACCTTTTAGGGGTGCCTTTTCTCTGGAGAAGCCCACACTCCCCTTTCTCCGAGTGTCCTCCTTTTTGCCTTAAATAAACTTTTCACCGCTCAACTCAAACGTTTTGTCTCTGCGCTTTTCCAGTGGTATTTTTGTTACTTTGCTTTGTCATTCTAATCCTCCGGGTTTCAGCTTAAACCTTCACGCTCTCTGTCCTATCTCAGATAGGTAGGGAGGGGCCTCTGAAAGCTCAGATCTGGGCTTGCAAATTACCGTCGCCTAGGTGACCGGAACTGCAGTTTACACTCATGCTCTTTAGTAGCCTGCCTGAAAGTCTCCTTTCTTCACCTCTAGGAAGTTCCCAGAACATAATCTCACTGCATCCAGTGCTCCTTGGCTCCCCCAAATCCTGGTGTGGTAGGGACTCAGTTCCCATGCCGTGCAGATCCAAGCAGATTCTGGACTCCAGGTGACCCTGGCTTAAGGAGTTAGCAGGGGACACGCCCCATGCAGAGTAGCAGTTCAGTGAACTTCCTTTATTATTCTGTCCTGTCACTCCCTAACACTCTTGCTTTAATGAATTCTTCCCTCACCTTGTAGTCTGACTTCCCTGTGTCTCCAAACCAACTCCTTGCAACAATGCCACCATGCAGACCAGGGCAAGAGAAAGTGGAATGAAATTGCACCTACTGAGCTGTTTGGTAAAGGAGGCTTTTCTTGTCTTTATGGGTGATTATACCACAGAATGAACTAATAGGGAGGGAGGGCCGTGGAATCTTACTTGGAGATCCTTTAGGAGGGGAAGAGGCAACCATTTGTCTGGAATAAAGACAGGTAATAAACTAATCTCACTCTTAGCTCATTTTAAGTTTTTAGAACTGAGGGTTTTCTCAGTAAGGAATTTTTTTCCACCTTTTCTGCTCAGATCTTCTCAAGACAGGCAAGAGTTTGATCTAAGACTTGCTCAACTGCTTCTATCTTGAAATAAATGTCTTTCAGCTACAGGGTCCCCTTTAGCTGCCACCCTGTCTCTCTTCTCTTTCCAGGCAGAGCTCTTTAAAGATCTGTTGATGTTTGTTGACCAACTTATCCATTTTTTCCTATGTCCACTGCATCCTGACTCCTCCCCTCCCCTTTTCTCTGAAGTGCTTATGTACATTACTAATGACATTCTCATTAGTGAACTCAAAAGTGTAGTTTTTATTCCTTATCTTATTAAAACTTTAGAGAGTAAATAGCACTTGACCATACCTTCCTGAAGTACCATTTTCCTAGATCACGTTGGTTGCTATTATTTACTGTAGTAAAATATATGTAACATAAAATTGCCATTTTAACCATTTTAAGTGTACCATTCCATGATATTAATTTCAGGATGTTGTTCAACCATCACTACTATTTCCAAAATTTTCATCGTCCCAAACAGAAACTCTGTACCCATTAAACAATAACTCCTCATCTTTTCTTGGATTTTGTGATACCATAGTCTCTTCTTCTCTCTTCCCAGCCTCCTTTGTGGGTATCTATCCTTTGCCCATCACTTAAACTATACAGTCCTTAGATAAGATCCTAGGACCTTGTCTTTTCTTACTAAATACATTTTCCTTGGTTAATCTCCATCTATCCTGCAGCTTCGATGAGCATCTGAAGCTCAGATCTATTTCCTGAGCCTTTTGATATAATTCATTAATTATCTCTTGCCACCCACTAATGCTACAGCCCTTTTCATTCCTACAAAGTTTTATGTTATTTTAATTTTTTCCATGTCCCTTAGCCTATACAGTTTGCCTCAGGATTAGTGAGTAGATAAAAAAATCGAAATTGTCTCGATTTATTATTTAGCTTTACTACAAAATGGTAAGATCCTTGAGGCCTGGGAAGCACACCTTGCTCAATGTATCATTCCAGGACCTCCTTCAGTGAAGCCCATGGAGACCCTCATCATCTACCTATGGAAGGAAGAAATGGAATCAAGAAGGGATTCTCCTAGGGCACCAGACCTTGACTGTGGGGAACAACTATTTCAGCTCAGGTGGTCTGATTCCGAAGTTGATGGTTTAACTTCACCAAGAATCAGTTATTATTAGTTGGCTTAAAAAAAAAATTGGAATATATGCCATCCACAAAAACCTTCATTTTCTTGGAGAACTTTACACGGCTCATTGTTTGTGAGACATTTAACATTCGATGTGGCCAGCTGCTTGTCTCTCCTGTGGGACTGTAAACTCCTCAATGGCAAGCAGATGGCTTTCTTCTTGTCTTTTTTCCCCTCCAGTTTTATTGAGATATAACTGACGATGCTTTATGTTTTTTCTTTTCCTCATCTTTGCAAGTGCATTTCCCTATATTTGGAATTTATTTCTCCCTTTGTTCATTTTCCTTCATATTTCTTAGATCTCACTGTGGGGGTCACTTCCTCCAAGGAGCTGGTTAGGGTCCTGACTTCTCTCACTGTGCTGTCATTGACAGTCTCCCCACTGGTCCCTAAATTCCATGATCCACAGAGATAAGAACTACTGGTTTATTGTGTATTTCCAGCCCCAGCACGCAGTAGGCAATCATTAACTATTTGACTTGACAGCAGTGACTGCCACTAAATGAAGCTGTGGAGGAGTATTGAAGACACCTAGGTGCCTATACTGACCGATGGATGCTAGAGGTTGGAAATACTTGATTCTGTCTGGCTCTTGATTTTTGTCTGTGTGATGTCAAAAACACTTTACATTTTATTGAGAAACAGTAGAAGCAATGACAGGGTTTTGGTGGACAGTTAACCAGAAGCTTCAAAACCTTATTTGAGACTTAGCTTGGTGGGTGTATTAATTTAATTGATATTTATTGATTTAAGATAAAGTCCTATCTAGTGACCTTTAAATTGAGGCTCCACTTTTCATTTTTAATAAAAAATAAAGAAAGACATAGCTCCTATGAAACTGAGTTGCCCTGGCTGTGTTATTTATAGAGCATGCAACTTTTCGGGGTGCTCTTGGTCTGTAAACTACCAGAAGGAAGCCGTAATAGCCTGTAAAGGAAGCTGTTCTGTGCTGTCTGCGCTCCAGGCACTCTGGATAATTGCTTTGAAGTAGATGGCCTGGATGTATCTCACGTGGGGAGGAGTATTATTGATGAAGACTCGGCTGCACTGAGCAGGTTAGGAAAGGGCTGTGTGATGTTACACATTTCTACAACATTTCGTCATTGTGAAATACTTCCAAGTCTTTGTTTATAGCAGTCCTATAAACAAGGGCTTGAAAGCATTTTCTAACAAAAAGCCCACAAAGTATTTTTTTTTCCCAATTTTATTTTGTAGCCATAAGACCTTGGCCTTCAGTTTCTCCGTATTTAAAATGACTCTAAGATCTTGGTGTCTGGAGATACACTTTAAATGGGTTTCATGTCGGAAGAATGTATTGTTTGAATTCTTTTTTATGAGACTATACAGTTAACCCTTGAATAAGATGAATGTGAACTGAACAGGTCCACTTATATGCAGATTTTTTTCCATAAATGTATTGGAAATTTTTTTGGACATTTGCAACAATTTGAAAAAACATTTTATTTTCTTTAGCTTATTTTGTTGTAAGAATACAGTGCATAATTCATAGAACATATAAAATATGTGCTAATTGGTTGTTTAATTAAAGGTAACGCTTCTGGTCGGCAGGAGGCTATTGGTAGTTAAGTTTTTGGGGAGTCAAAAGTTATATGCAGAGTTTTTATGGCAGGGTGGGTCAGCGGCCTTCACCCCTGCATTGTTTAGGGTCAACTGTACTTGAAAAAATAAAAAATCTTAAAAGCCAGATATCAAACTTGGGAAAACAATCTAAAAATCAGTAAAAAAAGAAATAAAAGGCAAATGAGAAAAATGTCAAGGCATATGATAATTTCCAGTATAAAAATAATAAATGGGTGATACATGTGAAAAGGTTCAGTTATGCTTATGAGGTAATGCAAATTAAGACAACAAGACCGAGCTTGGAAAGATCAAACAGTTAAAGATAATTTCCCATGTTGGCAATAATATTGGCTAACAGTTATTGAGTGCTTACTATGTTCTAGATACAGTACTTAGTTCTTTACCTTTGCTAATATATTTAGTCATCATGAAAGACATTTGTGGTAGGTATTATCATCAACCAAATTTTACAGATGAGGGAACTATGACAGAATGATGAAAAATTGCCCAGGGCTGCAACTAGCAAGAGACAGGACCAGAGAGTTTGATGTAATAACCATTATACACACGTCTTTGTGAACTACTAGGGGATTAGATGCTGCTACAAATAGCTACTTGGGATGAAGGTTGTTATCACTATATTGGAAATCAATGATGATCTCATTTGGGGCTATGGAGCACCTGGTTTAGCTCTGCAGCAGATGACCATTTCTGGTCCTTTTGCTTAGGAAACCTGTTTATACCTTTTCCCCATATCCTTTTTCCTTTCTGTTCACCTAAATATTATCACTATAACTCCATCTTACGATGTTGTCTTGCCAATGGTTTCAGCCCTGGGCAAGTTCACTATGGATTCAGTGAGACTGAAAAATGACAATGAAATGTTCTCGGGGTAAAAGGGCTTATACTCACCTTTATTCCCACAGTGGCAGGTCAGTCACTAGAATCCTGTCCACTCAGAGGGTCTGCATGCAGCAAGCCCATCCCTGCCTTTGGGCCTCTCCACCCCCGCAGCCGTCTCAGTTTCTGTCCTCCGCGCTGTCACGACTCCAGTCTCTGTTCTCCTGCAGCCGTGCAGCAGCCTTGCAGCCCTGCCACCCTGTTGCCCAGAGCACTGGGTGGAGCTCTTTATATATAAAGTCAATAGCAACATATTGCCCACACGTGCATAGTGAGCTAGCCGACCAGGGCCAGGTGAGAATCGTGGCCATAGGAACCTTCACTTTATCCGCAGATGTCAACATACATCACCCCAAAATTCACTTACCTAGGTGCTTATCTTTGTTAACTAGCATGTTTCTCGTCAGTTTTATCTTAGAATGTCATTTTATCTTTAGCTCAATTACACATAGGATACAGAGGTGTAAACAAAATATGACTGCACACACAAAACCATAAACAATTCCATTGCATTCAATCAGTCATTTGAATTTACTGTGAGTTATTTATCATCTCATGAGACACCAAGGAATGAGAGTCATTGAGATGGCTAGGCATTGTGATGGAGGGGAGAGATTGACTCGACATGTTTGGTACTGTCTTGAAAAAAACGGCCTGAATCTGGGATGCGATGGAGAGTTTAGGCATTCAGGGGCGCAGCAAGGGAGGACTAAGCCTGCGGAAATTGAAGCAGGCAGACACCAGGCCCTCAGTGGGCTGAAATGACCACCACTAGCAGAGATGGGATTGTAGGAAAGCCATACTTTACAACTATACTTGGAATCCTCTCTGGCCAGGATGAAACCATTGGGCTGATAACTCAAACACAGGGAGGTCTCGCTCGGGGATGGCATATTTCCAATGCCTCCCTATGTAAACATCTCTATTAGACAGTCTTAACCATCAAGATCAGTGTTCCCCAACTTTTCTTGCTCCTTTGCACGTAGGCTGTTCCCTAGACAAAATACACTTCAAGTCCTGAGTCACTGCCTGTAGCTCTGCCCCCATCTTTCCTACTCAAGAAGGTGTATCATATGCTTTTTCTAGCTACACATTCTTGCCATCCCATCCCTCCAGAGTATCCCTCCCACATGCACCTGGAGAATTACTGCTCTAGATAAAGAGAAAGAAATTGGGAAAAATCTGAAATAAGATATTTTGCCAAATCAGGAACTTCTGAAACTTGTAACAAAACAAAACCAGTTTATCTGGAGTGAGTGTGTGTTCCTCTAAATCAAGCTGCTCAAGGCCTGAAAGACAGCTGCATACTGCTGTGATCTCCATCTCCCCAGCCTCCCACCAGGCGCCTGGCATTCTGATTCTTTTCAGTGCCACGTCGCTGCCTTAATGAAAATGGAGACCTTGCAACTTTATTTCTAGACCTATAAACAGCACCCAAGAAAGTTCTCATTGGGCTATGCTTATTTGACTATGGATATGTCTTAATGGTTATATTAAATTACTTAACTTTATGTGTAATGGAGATAACGCGAGGTAAGAATAGTTTCTGAGTTCCTCACCTGAGGCAGTTTAGTTAGCTCTAGCTCCTGAAAGGCATATTACTCTTTAAATCCACTGAGCAACATTTATCTAGGGGGTGAGAGAGAAGGGATGTGAGCATTCTGGAAAAAAGCAGCTTCTGTACATTGAAAACAACATAGCAAAAGGATTGTCTGGTTTGGAAAGTAAGACAGAATCAGATTAAGTAAATTTAGAACTTTGTGAGAAGATTAAATAGTAACCGGTTGGAAACAATGAGCAATAATAATAAATAAACTATCTGACTAAAATCCAAAATATGTGGATTTTGGCAAATTAAAATAGTTGAAATACAGAAACCCAAAGCTATTATTATTATAGTACAATTAAGAAAGAGGGTGCTAATCATTTGTAATCTTTGTTAATTTGATAATGAAACTATCTCATCATACTTTCAATTTGCATCTCTGATCACTTCTTGATCAGGCTTTTCATAAGTTTATTTTTTCAGGCTATGCCCTCTTTTGGGGATTATCTGTTATGCTTTGCCCATGAATCTGTGGGAGTCTTATTATTTTTCTAATCAGTTTACTATTGTTGTTGCAAACATGTTTTGGTCTGTATTTCATAGTTCTAGCACATCATCTAGCACATTATAGGTGTTCAGTAAATATTGATTTCATTGAAAAAAAAGAGGATGTTTATTTAATATTTTTATTTAGCATTTTTTTCTTCACCTTATTGATTTTATCTAGCACACAAATTTAGTCTTTTTTCCTTTGCATTATTGATTTTATCTAGTACATGAATTAAGAGATATATTTATCATGTTAACATACATTCCAATTTTATTTGCACACCACCAGAGAATTTCCTTTGGAGTTTTTAATTTTTCCAATTCTAAAGCTTTCCGTGATTCGTGTCTATGAAGGAGAATTGTAAAATATTCCACAAGGCTGAGTGCTTTCAAAAGGAAGGCTGACATGTCTGCAGTGGGGGTGCTGTTTCTCAGTTAATAATAGCTCTCAGCTCATCATAGGATGTGGTTGTTATGGTGAAGGGAAGGTTGTTGCAACTGGAAAGGAATGTTATATGTTGATAACAGAAAAGGTTTTTAAAAATGATACATAATTTCTCAAAGTATTCTATAAGATGGGGTTGATTCCCTGAATTTTCAGTTGGACTTTATAGGGGCAATAAAAATCTCCCAAGTTATTGCAAGACAAACTGGTCCTTTCTCATCCTTATGCCTTCCTGGCAATGTTAGGAACCATGACAAATGAGGGACATCTCATTGTAGGAAAACATATTCCACCCCGCTGGCCCTATGTTGGGCTTATATCTAGTGCATGTCTAGTACCAAGGGCTCCAAGCAGGATTGGATCGCCTGGCACTGAAACAGCCAGACCAGGTCCTACTCCTGGAATGCCACAATTACTGCTGACTGTCACCAAGATCGACCTTTTCGGCTCTGATCAAACAGTCTTCTGTACTACTTAACTTTTCTCCCACAAATAAATTTCCTGATTTTGCTCTGAACTTCGGACTCTCGTCTCTCAATGTCTGATAAACTGGAGAAGCCGAGTGGGAGCCGATACCCCTAATTTAGTCTTCCTTCTTGCCTGCAGTGTCATGACTTACTCACCATTCTTTATGGATGAAATCACCCTTGTTAACCTTTGCTGTTGATGACTGAGCTGAATTGGCATGATGTGTTCATTCATTCATTCATTCATTCATTTTTTCCTCCCCTCTCTTCAATAAATATTTGAGGACTGTTCATGTTACAGGCACAGTACTGAAACACTAAGTCTTCATGCAGCATAGAGGTTAGTGGGGAGGCTGATATAATCGTAATAAAATAATCACACAAATGAGGAAGTAATGGCAGGGTTGGCATAAGAACTTATAACATGGTTTTGGGGGGCTTCTTCATTTTGTAATAGGCTTGACTTCTCAGCTTCATTTCTGAACATTGTTCAAAAGTTTTAGAAGAGCCAAACTTAAAATAAGTTTAGATACTTAAAACTTAATACTCAGAATTAGAAAATGTTTTTATCAATGCATAAGATTATAAATTAAAGAGAGATAATCTCTTCCCATTCTTTCTTACCCACACTTACCCCTTAAGTGTTATTGCTAATAGTTGCTAAGACTATATATGTTATCCATTATTATTATTATGTCTTTCATACACTCATACATACATATACATATATTTAACACATATGTATGTGTTCACACATACTCTCACAAAATACATATATGTGTTTTTAAATACTTGAGATTACACTGTATATATTAAACATTTTCTTCTTTTTATTCAACAACACACCATGGACATCCTTTCATGCCAAAATGTACAGATATAATGTACAAAATATACAAAATAAACAGATATAATCTTTTTAATGAATACATAGCTTGAACACTTCATGATTTATTTAGCCTTTCTCAAATTAATGGACATTCTAGTTGGCATCAAATTTTTGCCTTTAAAAAATTGTTGCCACGAACATCACTTTGGTTTACTTGTATGAGAATTTCTTTAGGATATATTCCTAGAAGTAGAATTGCTGGGTCAAAGGTTGAGCATATTTAAAGTTTTGATAGATACTAAGGACAGAGTGTCAGAGATACGGCTGTGCTTCCTTGCCTCTTCTTCCCCCATCCCAAAAGAAGTGTACCCTCAATAGTTTGCCAGAGCTACACTCTAAGCGGAGGAGCCTAAGGATACAGTGTTGTATAAAGGAGACTAAGTCAGCCAGTTCTCCTGCCTGGTACAGGAGTCTGAATTTATAAATACAGAGAGGAATATTGAATTTGTTATGACTCAGGCTGGTGTAAATTGCTTCCCAAATATCAAAAAAGTAATTTCATTTGTTTTCCCAGCCAATGGTGTAGGTCCTTACGCACTCTGAGAAGATTGTCTCTGATCTCGTAACTCACCTTCCTATTGGTCAGTCTTGTTCTCTTTCTCTTTATTGAGTCATTTTTCTCTTGTTGGTTATTTTGTATTTCGTAAGTAATGACTTTGCTGACTCACTGCTGGAGGTCCTAGGCGACTATTTACAGCTCCACTCCTCCCAATTTAATGATTTCTTTGAAACACCATGGTGATAAAGGCACAGGTCTATATTAAATAAAAGGAAAGGAAAGAAGAAATATCTGGGTCCCCGTTCTGTGCATTCTGGGTTTTCTTATCTTAGGCAACCCAAGTGACACTGGTGACCTTTGTTTATTCCCTCTGCCCCTGATTTTATTCTGGCATTCTTGTTAAAACAGTGATGTTTCTGCTTATATATATATATGTATATGTATATATATATATATATATATATATATATATATAGCTGGAGCACATAAACTGTTAATTAGTTGTTTCATCAGTTTCAGGTTAATGTCCACATTATTCTCCTGGTTGACTTTTAGCTTCTCTGTATAACCAATCCTTGGTTTTTGCCTTATCTTGAATATATGTTTCTGCCAAGCGTACATTCCCTAGTTGCATATTTTTTCTTTTCGTTTGTATTACTGTAAAAGTAATACACATTTATTACAAAACATTTGGAAAGTACATAAATGGAATTTTAAAAAAGTAACCATAACTCTACTCCTCAAAAACAGATAGGCTATCAATATTTCATCTGTTTTTTCCTCTAGGATTTTAATGTTTTATATTATATATATAAATTTTTTACCTTTATACATTTACTTCACATATTTGCTTGTATTGCTTATTATGGTAAATATACATAATATAAAATTTACCATTTTAACCATTTTTAAGTGTACTCCTCTGTGGCATTATGTACATTCACTGTATGGTGCTACCATCCATCCACAGAACTCTTCATCTTGCAAAAGTGAAACTCTGAACCTATTAAATCCTAATCCCCATTTCCCTTTCCTCCCAGCTCCTGGCAATCCCCATTGTACTTACCATCTGCATGAATCTGACTATTCTAGATACTTCATGTAAGTGGAACCATACTATTTTCATCTTGTGTCTGGCTTATTTCACTCAGCAGAGGGTTTTCAAGGTTCATCCATGTTGTAGCATGTGTCAAAATTTCCCCCTTTTAAAGGCTGAATAATATTCCTTTGTGTGTCCATACCACATGTTCTTACCTATTTATCTGTTGATGGACACTTGGGTTGCTTCCATTTTTTCGCAGTTGTGAATATGGGTGTTCAACTATCTCTCCTAATCCCTAGTTTCAGTTCTTTTGGGCATACGTGCAAAGTGGAATTGCAGGATATTTCATAATTTTATGTTTACTTGTTTGAGGAAGTGCTCTGCTGTTTTCCACAGTGACTATACCAGTTTACATTCCCAACAACTGTGCACAAGGGTTCCAATTTCTCAATCCTTACCCACACTTGCTATTTTCTGTTTGTTTTTTATATAGTAGCCATCCTCATGAGTATGAGGCAGCATCTCATTGTGGTTTTGATTTGCATTTCCCTAATTGTTATTGATGTTGAGCATCTTTTCATGTGCATATTAGCATTTGTATATCTTCTTTGGAGAAATGTCTGTTCAAGTCCTTTGCCCATTTTAAATTGGATTGTCTTATTGTTGTTGAGTTGTTCTTTATTTGCCTGGATATTAACCTCTTGTCTTAATCAGTTTGGGATACAATAACAATATTTTTGTTTATCAGAGAAAAAAATCTTGATTTTTTTCTTAACATTTGAAGGATAATTTCTCTGGATACAGAAGTCTAAATTGGTGAGTTATTTTCTCTAAACATCTTAAATAGTCTACTCTCTTCTTGCTTGCATGGTTTCTAAAGAGAAGTTGCATATAAGTCTCATCTTTGCTCCTTTATAGGTAATGTGTTTTTATCCTCTGGGTGCTTTCAAGAGTTTAAAATTTTTTTTTGATTTTTTGAAGTTTGAATATGATATGCCTAGGTGGTGTTTTCTTGGCATTTATCTGCTTGCTTTTCTCTGAGGTTCTGGGTCTATAGTTTGGTGTCTGACATCAATTATCTCAGGCAATTGGAAGCTTTCTTACTTTCCTCCACTCACACCACCTTCCCTCTGGGCCTTGAGTCCACCAAGCTCTTTTCTAACCTTATGATCTTTATTCTGCTGTTCCCTCTCCTAGGAATGCTTCTTCCCCAGCTCCTCCTCAAACTTCACGTGAAAGTTTACTTCTGGAAAAGGAGACAGAAGAGGAAGTTGACAGGTAGAGGCTTTTTAGCTTAAACTCTGGTCTGTTTTCTTTTGCTTTCTGTAGAGTCCTAGGGAGATGTGAGTTTAATAATTTGCTAAGGAAAAATTATGGGCAGATAATGAATATTTACTTCCCTTTTGAAAGATTTATTTTCAGAGGGTAAAGTATGTAAGATAGTGTTGAAGAGACTTGAAAAAAGGGATTGTGTTATTTAATTCTTTTATGTTTATTATAGCAATGGATATTTGTTTGAATGATTGATAGGCATTCACCATTAATATGTGGTCATTATGAGAAACACTTATTGACAGGTGATTTCTAAGTATTCCTGTTGCATTAAAAGAAGTGTGCTTGGTATATAGCCTAGTTTGTAGACTGGTCTGCTGTGTGCCTGCATTTTTAGGGCCTATAGTAATGCACACATGACCGATCCATTCAATCAATCATTCATTCATCAATACACATTTATAGAGGCCACTACATCGGAGATGATACTGAAGTGATGGAGAAGAGTAAGAATAAGGATGGGCTCTGTCAGAGTTTGGCAAGGGAGATGAATTAGTTAGGGAACCCATCGTGTGGTATCCAATATGAGAACCAGGGAGAATGTTCATCAAGCTTTACTGTAGAGAAAAAATCTGAGCAAGTTCTAAGAGAGAAGTACAGCCCTGGCAGAGTGAGTGTAATGAACCAGGGCAGGAGGGTGTAGAGATGATGTGCAAGTTAGTGGAACTGAGGATGGCTTAATGTGACTGGCGTGTTAATTGTGTATAGGCAGAAGAGAAATGACAAAATGAAGTGAAAGTCAGGTAGAGTTAGATGATGAAGCAAGCCCTTGAGTGCTGTGCTGTTGTGTTTTGAGTTTTCTCATGAACTTGATAGACAGTGGGAGGGACCTTATCCAACCAATGTTTAAAGACATTATTTTGGAATCAGTGAGGAGAAGGGCCTGCATCCACTGAGACTGTGTTGGTTGAATTAATTACCTTATTTACTTTCCCAGACAGTGAATGTATAAAATCCTTTGTTGCCACCTAAAAAATAGTGTATCCATTGCTTTATAAAGGAAAAACAATAAACAACAATAAAATAGTCAAGGCAAAACATCATGAGGATTAACTAACCCCTCTCTAAAAAAAACAAATCATATCACCTGAAATGATTTATCACTATCACCTCTTTTTCTTTATATCATTAAGGTTTTTATCCACCCATTTAAACATTCCACTAAAGTTTTTAAGACCTATGCCTTACAACATTGAATGTTTATATGCTGTGGATAAAATGAGAGTTCCTGTGGCCAGGATTCTCAACTGGCCCTGGTTGATTAGCTCACTGCACACCTGTGGGCAATACATGGCTGTTGACTCTATGTAAAGAGCTCCGCCCAGTGCTCTGTGCGCGACACGGTGGTATGGCTGCAAGGCTGCAGGAGAGCAGAGCAGAGGCTGGAGTGGTGGCAGCGCCGAGGACAGAGGCCCAGAGGACGGCTGTGTGGGACGACTGTGCAGAGAGGCCCAGAGGACAGCTGTGCAGACAGAGGAGCCCAGAGGCAGACACCGGCTTGCTGCATACAGACTCGCTCTGAGTGAATGGAATTTTAGTGACTGACCTGCCACCTGGAAATAAAGTTGGGTATAACCCTTTCACCCCAAGAACAGTTTTCCTGTCAGTTTCTTTGGTCACATTGAATCCATAGCAAACTTGCCTGGGGCTGAAACCCATTGGCAAGACATATGCATACAGATTTTAAACTTGCTAAGATTCAAGACTTGTTTTTGGCAGAAGAGAGATAAAGCTAGCACTTAAGGATTTGCAAAATTATGAGTCCATCAAGAATAAAAAAGCTGGAGCAGACAGGCTTTTGCAAAAGCCTTTTATGACCTGTCATTCACTCTTTGCACTTCTTCATTCAGAACATTGATGAACAAACTTGGGAGATGCAGTCACTCCCCTAACAATCAGTGTGAGCATTGATGGGTCTAAATGAGAATAAAACTACTTTATGAGTGAAAATTGCCCTTCTGTAAGAACTGAGAGTTGTACAGCTGTTTTGTCAGTGGTGCTTCATTGCTTTTTTTGTATCACAGGATCTGAGTAGAAGCAAGGGGAATCAAATCATTTCGGGGCTTGGAAGCATTGCCAATCATTTTGAGAGAATGGGCAACGTTAGGATGGGTTTGGCTCTCTATCAACAGTCCCTCTTATCAAATGATTTAGAGTCTATTTTGAAGAAACACGTTATTTCTGTGAAAGAGGATTTCCTGACTGAGTGATTGGGAAATACTATACAAGCATGCTGACAGCTAAGCTTAAAAAGATCAAAGAGAAATGCCTACTTCTTTTCTACGTTCTCCAGAATCACTTTTGTTGGGGAGAAATGCTAATCAATGTAAAAAAGAACTTTTATTGATGTCCCAGTGTGATTCCGTGTCCATGTGTAAGCTTAAGTTTTTTTTTCTGTCCAATAAATATTTATTGTTTTGTTTTGGGGTTCTATGGTCCAGCTCGTAATTTAGACAACCTTTGTGAATCTGATGAGGTAAATGACTGGATGATGAATCACAGAAGAGAACTTTGATTAGGGCTAGCTGCTGATATGCCCTGTCCCCCCTTGGAAATGCCCCCGAGTTCAGGCTTCTTAGCCTAACCAACCAATGCTTAGCCTCTCCCTGGGGAGTCTGACTGTGCAAACTTAAGGACAGAAAAGTCCCATTCTGCCCTGGGCATATGGGACTCTGAGCTCTTCTGTTTAAGCTTAGGGGCAGACAGAGTTTCTAGTTTCTCTAGAAGGATCATATTTTATAACCAAAGATCAGTAGATATTTAAAGTAAATCATGGTTGGAACCCTCAGGGTTAGAAGGGACTTCAAAGGTCATTTGATGTTGAATCTCTTCTACAACATTCTAAGAATTTCTGCTTGAATCCTTTCTCCAGTAGGGAACCTGCTGGCTCCTGGGCTGTCTGTGACTGCGCTTGTGACACTTAGACATGTTTTCCGTATTTTTATCTAAAATCTCTTCTTTTCACTTTCAACTGGTTTGTCCTAGTCATACACCCTGGTGCCGGGATTAGCGCCTGACAGTTTAGAACACTGCTTCTCAGACTTAAGCATGCTTGAGAAATGGTTACACTACAGCTTCCTGGGGCCCATCCCAGACATTTGGATTCAGTAGGTCTGAGGTTCTGCCTGGGAATCGGCATTTCTAACAAGTTCCCTGGTGCCACTGCTGCTCTGCCGATTACCCCTGAGCGGCTGATGCAGACGACTCAACATCCTTCCCCCTTCCTGTGGGAGCTGCACCTGGCTTCTCCTGTGGGGATTAACTTGTCTGCTACTATAGGCAGGCTGATGGGACTGCCAGCCAAGACTCCCCACAATCTACCGGCCAGGTGGTGGGCATGGCGCACAGGGCGGGCTAAAGGGACGCTGACTCTCGAGAATTTGAAATGAGGAGAGAAGGATGTGGGAGCCCCACCATCCCGTTGACCTTCCCTGCCACCCAGGTCCTTGCGCCTGCCCTGCTCCCCGCTTCTTGTAGGCCTACTACGCAGGTTTTCTTTTCATTCTTTGAACTGCCTAATATCCTTGAAGTCAGTGATGGCTTTCCTTTTGGCTCTACTTCAGTTTTTTCTCCTTTTCTGCCTCCTCTTCCTCTTTTTTATGTTAACCCATTAGTTTCTACTTCTTGCCGCCAAAAACGTGAACAGATCTAAAACTACAGAGAATCTACCTGCTCTCTTGACCAGAGTCCACACTCCACATGAAGACAGTGTGGACTCGCTTCTCCCGATCCACTGCCTCCAGAGCTTTCACTGGTCCCCTGCAAGAGACTGTTCTTTAAGTCTCCACATGATCGTGTTTCCTTTCGGACCACCTACTAACGGTCTCCATCCCTTTTCAAGTGTGAGGAACAGAAGTAAATCCAGTACTCGGCCAATTCAATACGGCATGGTCTGGATTGCAGAAAGGGAGGTTTTTAACACCTCTGCTGTAGGCACTGTACTCTGAATAATGCCACCTCCAGCAGAAAGTGCGAGGAAGATGGACACTTATGTAGTAGTTTCCTAGATTAGTGTCAACAATGAATAGAGATCATCCAGGCTGCGAAATGGAGCTTTTATGCTGAATGTTTGTTTGAATGTGATTTCTCCCTACTCTTAATGCCACACAGATCGGATAGAACAGCAGGCATCTGTTACTTCTGGTGATAGGCTGGCAGGGAAGCTGGCCTGACATGGCAGAGAAAGCAAGGGTTTCCTGGGGCAGCCTGAGCTCAGGACTGGCTTTGTGGAGAGGAGGAGGGAGGGCAGCACATTAAAGCCTCAGAGCCATCATCATGTGCTCAGGGAGTGTGCTGGCAGTTTGAAAAATAGCAGAAACAAAAGGCTCTCCTGGGGATTCTTCTTAAATGCAGACAAGACATTTATTTATGGGCTCTTAGGCCCTCTTCATCCTGGGAGGGTCAGAGAAGTCTACAGAGGAGGAAGGAGTGCTCTAGAAGCCGTAGGAATTTTAAAAACCAAATTACTGTATTATTGCTATTCCATGTAAAAACTCAGAAGTTTAACTTACCTACTTGATATGTATACTTATAAGAAGTCATTTCTTGGGCAGGAACTTCTCAGACAATAATAAATGGTCCTCTTTGTCCTCAAGAGGGATTTTTGAATTTAAAGCCAAATGACACAAAGCATTGGGTCACTTCCAGTCACAATGGTAGGGATCAGAGAAATAACAGGCGTTTGGATTTTTCCTCTGATTTACTTGAAATTATTGTTGTGTGTCCCTAAGATTTAGGGTCAGGCTGCTACATCTGTCTAGCCAAGTGGGGTTGGCCAGAGGGAGGGGATGAACTATGATGCTTTTGCGACAAAGGCCTCCACCAGCGCACGGGGAGCTCTGCTGTTAGGATGGCCCCTTGGACGTGTCCCAGATTGAAGCATGGGGCTGAGTGTTATCAACTGGTAGCTCCTTATCAACTGGTCACTGGATGTGGGCTGTCTGGTGGTCTGGGTGACACAGGGGAGTTAGTAGTCTGTGGAGAGGATTTTGATGGATGAAGGCACCAAAAGACCAATTGGTCTCCCTTCCTCCCCTCTGTGGATTGCTCTGAGACACAGTTCACAAGACTGAGCAGGACGCTGCATTTGTTGCAAAGATGTGACCAGCTTGGCACCATACTCCCTTGTATGTGCTTTCCCATCTTCTTTACCTCACTTCCCTTTTCCCTACCCCAAACACCACCCCAGGAGTGTACCCTTGCCCTTAAATGCTAGCATGGTATCTTTTGCCTTGTCTTTGTTTTCTAGGCAACCCACATTAAAACCTAATGACCTTATTGAAATGTCTGGAATTACGGAACTTAAGTTATAAGGGGACTCGAAGATCACCTTGTCTAATCCTCCCTCATTTTACAGGTCGGAAGACAGAGGCTCAGAATGGTATAGTTATTTGAGAACATCCCAAACGCGGAATCTAGGCTTCCTGATCTTTGGGCCCACGCTCTTCCTACCTACTTGGCCCCATCTTATCTACACTAACCCACTTGGAAAGTAACTTAGCCCCAGATAATGGCCCTGGATGGGGCTCTACCTTGGAGACACAGTAGCTAGGGCCCATCCTGGATATGAATGTACTTAATCTTTGGTGGCATCTCACTTGCACACCACCCAGGGACTTTCAATGGTACAGAGTCTCTAGATGGCTAAAGCTGGTAGGAATCCTAGAAAATATCAAGCCCTGAGGTTTCTATCCTATTTACCATCAAGGATCCTTTTGGTTAACTTTCCTTCTTCTCCATCCCCAAATTTCTTTTTACAAAGATTTTTTCTGAACTGCTTTATTAAGACATAACTGGTTTTTATTTCTTTAAAAATTAAGAACATAAGACAGAAGTTGATGTGAGCTTACCATTTCAGCCTTCTATATTTCAGGTATATATATGGCTTCTACTTAACTCTTTACAAGAGAAGAGGAAGGGATGAAGCCACCTGCGCAGAATTCTTCCAGAAATCCCAGTGGGTGAACCACCAATCTGATCTGCCACCCACACCCTCCCTCCACTGCCCAACAGAGGTCCAGCAGCTATCCGAGCCTGTACTAGAATGTGGGTCTCTGGCTGGAAGTAGGAGGCTCTTCTCAAGGTCTCAGCAGTGTTCCTCCTAAAGAGGCTTCTTACCTCTGATTAGTCATTGTCAAGATCCTTACTGCTGGTTATTAGCAGGCACCGTCACTACCCAAATGCCAAGCCCGTGGTTTTCTCAGCCTCACTGTTCTGTGGTGATGCCTTGGGTCTCTATCCATGGACATCCATTGTTGGGCATCCACCCTTCCTCTAGGAGGCTCATCCATGGAAGAGCCTACTGTGGGGTCTTGTCAGTTAAACTACAGTTGTCATTCACTTTTCCAGACCCAGTTGTTGGTAGACCAGATATACTAGACTGCTCAGCTCCAAACTGCACGTATGACCAGCAGGGAGGGGAGTTGGCAGTTCCCTGCCTGTCCCTTTCAGGTCCATCTGAAGTTTGGGCTTCCCTGAGAAAATAAGCATTGAAGCTCATGAAGAAAGGCACCTGAGGCATGATTTTATAGAAGACATTTTGCTAGGGATGAAGGACTTTATTTAGCTATGAGGACTTAGTGATTCAGTAGATGGATTCTTACTGGTTTCCTAGTATTGGGCTGGGAAATGAGAGAACTGAGTTTTAGTTCTTACTCTGCCACTCATTTGCAATGCCACCCTGGGGACATATCACATCTGTAGGGTTCTGTTCCTTGTTTTGTAAACTGGAACAATAATACCTCTCCTACTTTCACAACAGTTTATCACTCTCTCTGCCACTGTATCTTGTTTCCAGCCCCAGTCACCTCTCCCATAACTGCAAGACAGACTCCTAACTGGTTCTACTCTTACTTCACAAAAAGTCCGTTCTCCATGGAGAAGTAAGAGTGATCAGTTTAAAAATGGAATCCCAGGAATCCCAGTGCTCAAATTTCTCTGACAGCTTCCCATTAGGCTGACAAAATGTGAGTGTTCTCTTGTGACCCTCTGTGATCTACCTTCTGCTTGTCTCATTTCCCTCCACCTCCAATGCTCTCATTGGCCTTCCAGCCATAATGATTGTCTGTTCTTGCAACACTCCAAGGTTTGTTCCTGCCTCAGGGTCTTTGCATTGCTGTTCCCTTTGCCTAGGTTGCTTTTCCACTCCTGCCTGCTAGTTTCTTGTCATTCAAGTATTTCTCTTGAGAGGTTTTTCCTGACTGTCCTATTAAGGCAGTCCTTCATCCCTACTTCTAGCCTTTCTTTATTTCATTACTCTTTATAACTAACTACCTGAGATGATCTTAGTTAAATAAGTAAACAAATGAATAAGCAATTCTTTTAGTAGATTTTCTCCCACTTAAATGCACACTCCATCAGGCAGAGCCCATGCTGGCTTCCTTCACTACTCTGTTTCATCCATGAGTCTCCCAGACTAGATGTTCATTAATCACATGTTGGGTGCTTTTGTTCATTTCATTATGTTTATTGCACTCCTACCATGTGTAGGTGCTGCACTAGCCATGAGGATTAACAGGGAACTAAACAGACAAAGACCCTGTCCTCATGGAGCTTATATTCTGTAGGGGCTAGTTTGGGGGAGAAACCAGAAAGTATAAATAAAGAAGTGAGCAAATACTTGGCAGGTGGTGGTAAGAGCTGTAGAGTCAGATAAGAAGTAGTAGGAGGTTTGGAGTGTCAAGGATGGGGTGGGGGTGGGGTCTGTGGAAATTCTCACTCACATCTGATGAGAGACTTGAAGAGAGTGAGGATGCAAACCCTAAAGGTTGGGGAAGTGGGGAAAGAATGTTCTGGGCAGAGACCTTGAGGCGGGTGTACACCTGGGGCATTGGAGGAACAGCAGAGAGTCCAGTATAGTTGCACAGGGAGAATGGGGAATAGAGTAGGAGAGGTCACAGAGGTGGGAGGTCAAGTCGAGGCAGGTAGGCTCAGTTAGCCATGAAAGAGCCTGGGCTTAACTCGAGTGAGAAGGAACCCTTTGGAGGGTTTGAACCTAAAGTGACATATGATCTGTCTTACTTTCTAAAAGAGTTACTGTGGCCATGGTGGGGGTGAAAATAGGGAGATACTCAGGAGACCAAGTGGAGGGCTTTGAGCTAAGGCGCCTTTTAAGATGAAGCAGACAGGCATCGTCCACTGATGGAAGGTGTGGCTAGAGAGAACAGCGTCAAAGTGGATTCCCAGGTTTTGGCACAAGCAGTTAGAAGAATAGAGTTGCTGTTTACTGAGATGGAGGAAGTCTGTGGGAAGAGCAGGTTTAGGGGAAAAGTCAGACAGCACTTCTTGGGAAAGAATTATATCATCTAAGGTGTTGTTATTAAGATGCTCAATTTTAGACCTTCAAGCAGCCCTTGAGAGGTCCTTTAGTTTTTTAAATCTAACGTCTTCTGCTTTCATCTAAAAACTATTCTTAATTTTTAAATTTCTTAAGAATATATTTGTGTGTATGAGCATGAGTGCATAGGTGTGCTTGTGAATGTGTGTGTGTGTGTGATGGGCTGTGTGTAAATAAATGATGTTAAGTCATGCTAATAATTGGTAGGAGAAGCCTGGTTTTGGCAGGTTGCTAGGGGGGTGATCTGCCCTCCTGCTTTCTATATCATGCTAGAAGGTTAGAAAACCAGAGACCAGAGAAGTGAGGTGGTTTGTTTGAGGCTAAGCAGCTAGTAAGTAGTGGAACCAGCCCCAGAACAGAGGTCTTTGCTCGTTGGCCTCTGCCCCTTCCACAATATCACACTAATTCTCTACTGTTACATCTCATATCAGCAACTGGCACCTCTGGAAGAGCAGGGGTTACAAATAGGTTGAATAATATTCACATTTTTAAAGATCACTGTGTCCTCAGAAATACTCAAAATCTCCCCAAAGCCAGAGAGAGGGTAAGAGAAGGCAGCGTGAATGTTTACAGCCACAAGATGTGAGGCACCAAGCATTTGCCTATTACTTACCCCAAAACTTGAGTATTTATTTCCTCTTTATGCTTGTGAAGCAGCAGGAAGAGACAAGCTGTTCCATTCAAAAACCACAAAAAATGCTTCTGTGATCTGAGGCTGTCTGTAGCAGATGGGATAAATTCTTTGGATTTAAGAGGCACACATTCAGCAGACCATCCTGCTCTCCCAGAGTCTCCGCCTGTGACAGTGGGCCTTGCTGAAGGACTGGCAGACTGTCTCAAGCTGTCTTGAGGGAGCGCATACTGAGTCTGCACCCCTCCCCCACAACAGAGGGGTACTTGCTTTGCAAAGCTGGGAAAGGTGAGCAGAAAAATTGGCATGCTCAGAACTCTCCTTGGATGTTCCTTCAGGTTGGAAAGCGAATGGTATAAATGGCTGATTAGCAAAGACACTTGCACATTAATTTTGGTGGGCTTGGGATCACAGTCCATCTCACTGTCGCCCCTGCAACCTTGTCTTCCCTCGTGCTTCTGTTACTTTCCGACGGCCATGCCGGTGTGCGCTTGAGCGGCCGAGCCGGTTTGCTGTGGCTGTCATTGATAAAGAGGTGGCATAAGGGCTGAAGCCCTGGCTCGAGTTTCTTTTGTACCCATTCGAACAGCCACCCATTCAAATCCGGTCAGGGATCATGATGAAACCTTGAGATCTCCTCGATTCACCTGCAGGAAATTTCCTCCCTGAAAGACCAACTAAAGTATTCAGACAGGTTTCTATAGAAAGTGCCAGGTTGTTATCTTCTGGGGAGGCATAATTTGTAAAGCATATTAGCCCCTGATGTTTTGATGCACTTCAGCTTCTGAAATTTTCCTATAATGTGTAGCAGTTGATAGAGTACTACGCTTGAGATTTTAAAAGCAAATAAATGAATATTTAACAACGTTCATAATTCCCAGTCCCATAGCAGTAAAAACATTAGGGAAGAGAATATTTCAACATGACCAAACAAAACACCTCAAATAGCCCCAAGTGCAAACGGTCTGTAGGACATTTTGTTTTGGTGGGGCGGGGGGGAATCCCGTGATCATGGCTAGTCAACTATCCCATTCATTTAGAAGAAGAAATATCAGTTTCTTTCTTACAGGGTGTGTCAGAGACCACATGGTAGGGTCAAAAATGAACAGTTAACACCAGAGAGTTTTATTTGGTTAAACACTTTTCAGCCCAAATAGCAGAAATTATCCTTTGTGTTCCAAAAACCTTTCTGGTAATTCAGAGGGAAGAGGATAACACCAGGCCGGGTCGGAGAAACTCAGAATGTACCGAGACAGCTGACGTCACACACAGAGAGTGGTATTTTGGATTCGGACCTTATAAAATGCTCTCCTGTAAGGGGCAGTTCCCAGTGCTACTGCGGGGAGGCCCCGGCCACCCACAGCTTAGTTTTTCACTCCCTTCCTAGCGAAAGAGCATTAAAAATAACCAGAAACCTGTCTCAAGTTTAACACATCATGCAAGCGCAGGAAACTGACAGTGAGGCCCTTGGAGGAGAAGGGCCCCGTTGGCCGCACCTGGGTGCTGGTGGGGGTGCGTGCTGGACGGAGCTGCCCACTGGACGGACGCGCACTCTCGGTATAGGGGCCAGACTGAGCTGCCTGCCTGCTTGGAGGCGTGGGATTGGGGTGCCTGGGTGGCGGAGGCGCGCGGTGCAGGCGCAGGAGGGGGGCGCATGCGTGGCGGAGGCGCACGTGGGAAGGAAGCTGTCGCTGGGTGGAGGCACGCGCAGGGTGGAGGTGCCCATGGGAAGGAGGTGCGTGGGTCAGAGCTGCGGGCCAGCTGGGCACTCCACTCCGCACCGTGGGCGCCACGTATGCAGTTTCCACAGAGCAGGAACAGTGGGCTCCCCCACTCAGTCTGCCCCAGCCAAAGTACAGACTGTGCAAGGGAGCGGGGGAGGCAGATGGCGGCAGTCTCTGTCACGGCAAGGACGAGCTTTCCTAAGGAGCCATGTGTCTACTTTCTGGTTGGAGGTGATGGTGCTCCCAGGGCCTGCGCAGTTCCGCTCGGCTGTTGCGAGGTTTTTCCTCAGGGCCTGTTGGTCTCACAGATGGAAGTTCCCCTCCACCCGCAGGATGAGCTGCAGGGCCTCCCTCCCCAGGGGATCGGCCAGGGAGGCATTCTCTCTCCCATTCCCTCCCGGAGATTATATCTTGGTTTAAAAATCATCAGAGAAGAAAGAAGCAAATGCTATCAAGACTATACAGCCAGGAGGGAACAGTGGGTAATATTGGAGTATAGATAAGGATCAAAGCCAGCAGACGGAGATCCGGGATGGGCGCCAAGAGTGTTCTCTGTGTATGTTAGGCCCACTCTCAAGCAGAGGTTTGGACGCTGGTGATGTCATTGGAATAAAGTCCAACTTGAGAGAACTATTTCTGCTGGGGCTACTCGGGACACATGACGTCCATTCAGGGCTCTCCACAAGGTTATTCTATCCAAACTTCTTGAAACTGCTTTCTGTACTCCTAGGCTCCTTTTATGGGGTGGAAAGGATCAGAAGCCACTCTCTGACTAAGGCTTCTTTTCTAAAGCTCCCAGTGCTGCCCCAAAGCCATTTAACAATTACCTTGTTAATTGAGAGACTCTAGATTTTGTTAATTGGGCTTCAGTATTTCTCCCTGCCCTTCCCAATTAACCCAGTTTCATTTTAAGACAGGGAAATTCCCCAGCGGTGGTGATCCCTTCCAGTGCAGGCTTCTAACAACGTGGGGTTTTTTTATTCTCTCCCTAATATCCTAACAAAACAGAGCAAGCAAACCTTAGAACCGGTCATTGGAAAGTAGCGTGAGCAGAAATGAAGTTCCCAATTTGCCGCAAGGGACAAGTGGCCAAGCGGTAAAGACAAATGACTCAGGGTGATGGGCCCTTGTTAGAACAGCTCTTCCAGAGTTGAATTCCTAGTGTCCCTAAAAAGTGGGCAGGGTAAAGAGGGAAGAAAAACGGGAAAAGGAGGCAGACGAAGCCTGAACTAGTTGCAGCTCAGATGACCTAAGAGCAGCCGTGTTCTTCCTATGGATCATGAAAGTCCCAAGATGGGTTATATAGAACCCTATTCCTGTTTTTCTAGCTATTTCTCTGTACAGTTTTCATTTTCCCTTCTTCAGCTTCTCCTCACGTTTATTTTTTAAAAATATTTTCTGATTTGGCTTTAATTTCCCATATTTGGTGTACATTCTCTCTCTGAATGGTCTTCTCTCTCTTATGTCCCTTTCTCCCTTCTTCCCTAACCCCCACTGAATATATGTGGGATTTAGGAAAAGATTTCCAGAGTCACAGGCTTGCCATCAATTGAGAAATAAAGCATCTTTCTGCAGTTTTTGTTTGTCTTTCATCTTAGAGGCAGCTTGTTCCTTAATCACAGAGCATCTACTAGGCTCTAGTCACTGATCGAAATTCTGGGAACACAGAGATGGAAAAGATAGTAAAAGCAGCTAACCCTTACTGAGAAAGTACTCTATTCCAGGCACAATGCTTAACAGTTCCCTCCTTCTTTCCCCTCTGCTAATCCTCATAGCCAGCTTTATGAGGAAAGTTCAATTTCTCCTTTTCTGACCACTGTCTTTAAGCGTTGGGACCACATTATGAGCCTGGCAATTGGACTACAGAACCCCTGCCTTTAACACTTCCCTTTCCTTCCTTCCTTACTCCCTGTCATAGAGTAGCCTGCAGTCTCATGGAGGCGACTGACATGCAAAGTGGGGAGTACTGCAAAAGGACAGTCGGGCAGGTTGCACTCTGCAACTGTAGGAAGGGTCATTCACTTATCCCTTAGAAATGTGTAGTGCTCTATCAGGAGACAAAAACCATACAAATAATTTGGGGAAATTTTAATAAGAATTTTTAGCTAGTAGTGGGGATTAACTACCAAAGGGAGGTAAACAGAATTTAAAGGAATACGTGAATAGCAGATATAGACTCTAGTATCCTGATTCCTTTCTGAAATCAGAAAGGGCTCATGGCATGAAAAATTGTTTTTAGCAATTTATGAAGAATATTTCATTAACATCTCAAATGCAAATTAAGACCTTAATGCTGCATATACAAATTAAGAGGTGTGAACAGAAAATAGTTTGCTTGCGGGAAATAAGATCTCTCAGACACACTAACCTCAGTGTGCCCATGTATGCTAGACCTCCAGACCAGAACTTCTCTCTGGTCACACTGTCTGAACACAAACTACAGGTGAAAGGACACAGGGACAAATTGCATTTAAAATGAGCATGATATTACCCCGCAGAGCTGTCAGATAGTTTGTGTTGCAATTAGCATTTGCCCTTTACGTTATATGGAACCAGGTGGCTTGTTTAGAAAACCCTGAACCCCAGTTTGTGGTTATGGTCTAATTAATCTTTTTTTTTCCCCTGGGAAAACTTAGGTCTCATAATTGAAGAATAGAAGTGACCTGAAGGCACTGTAGAGGATCAGATGACTGCTTTTTGCAATGAAGCCTCTGAACTTCATTCCGTCTTATTGTAAATGCAGTTTCTGCAGTGTAATGTGATGACTGCATCATGCTCGCAGAAAGGTTTATTTGGTCTGAAAAGAAACCAGAATATAGGCTTGTTTTCTCAGGCTGGTGATGAGATGCCACTTTTTATAGGCCTTGAGGGGATTAAACAAAGCTGACTGAATAAAAGCTAATGAAGCCCAAAAAGGAGAAAATACCGGTGCATGTTGCACGTGTGGATGAGTTTTCACTTGGGTAAACCCTGCTCAAGCAGGAATGGAAGGGTTTCTATATGTAGTGTGAATATATATATACAATGACTACAGCCAAGATGTTAAATGTTTCAGTGAGTGAAATAACGGTGACAGGTTCAGCTGATATCCATCAGGGAGTCTCTGAAGACCAGGTAACTCCTGCTCAAAACAGGGCTGCAGCTTTATAGGGTGAGCAGAAGAGAGGAACACATGTCTTTGTGCTGTGGCTCAGACAGAAGTCATAGATTTTAACTGCTGCAGACCTCACACTGGAATCCTTAGAGATGTTCCCCTTTTTGGGTGCATCTTGCTTGGCATAGTTAATACAATCCCATCCAGATAATTATCAGAAAAGATCTTCTGAGAGCTATTTTACCAATCCTGGTTTGTTGGTTAGTCAGTGTTTTGGGGAAGGGAGGCATAGCAAATAAAATGGGGAGAAGGGAAAAAAGGGTTAGGAAGTAAGGGTCAAAAGCAAGGATATCTGGGGTCTTGCTGTCATGTCTTTTACAGACATAATATCCATCACACCCAAGTCTCCTCACACCCCATGGAATTCTTCCCTGTAGCCTGTCACCAGGCTAGGCCATCACTGATCTACTTTCCATCACTACAGTTTAGTTGGCATTTCTTAGACATCTCTGTTGATGGAATCCTACAGTATGGACTCTTTTTGTCTGACTACTTTCATTAACATAGTTATTGTGAGCTCCACCCGTGGCACTCTGTCAACAGCAGTTCATTCGGCGTGAGAGCTGAGTGATGCCCCCTTGTGTGGTTGCACTACAGAGTGTCCATTCACCTTTTGATGGAATTTAGGGTTGTTTCCATGCTTTGACTGTTGTTTCATAATAAGCTTTCAAGTCAGGTGGTGAAAGTCCTGAAGTTTTGTTCTTTCTCAAAGCTGTTCTGCCTGGTGTAAGTCCTTTGCCCATGTGAGTGTTAGAATCATCTTGCCAATGTCAACCAAAAAGCCTGCTGGGATTTGGATTGGGATTGTGTTGAGTCTCTTGATTAATCTGGGGAAAATTGATATCTTATTATTAGTCTTTGGAAACATGAACCTAGTATATTTCTCTTTTTGTTGAGGTCTTCTTTAATTTCCTTTAGCAGTATTTTGTAGTGGTCAGTGTATAGGTCTTGCACATACTTTGTCAGATTACCTCCTAAGAATCTTATGGTTTTTTTTGGATGCAATTTTAAATGGTATTTTTTTTAACATTTTAATTTCCAATTATTCATTGTTAGTATGTTGAAAGGTGGTCGATTTTTTAAAAATACTGGACTTGTATCTTCCCACCATGCTTAACTCACTTGCTAGTTCTACCCTATAATTTATAGATTCCATTGGATTTTCTACATAGACAGTCATGTTGTCTGTGAATAAAGACAATTTTACTTTGTTGAGTTCTGCATACAGTCAATACCTCGAACAGTATGGGTTTGAACTGCTTGGGTCCATTACATGTGAATTTTTTTCAATAAATATATTGGAAAGTGTTTTGGAGATTTACAACAACTTGAAAAAATGTTTTCTTTTCTCTAGCTTACTTCATTATAAGAATACAGAATATAGTACATACAACATACAAAATATCTGTTAACTGATTGTTTAGACTATCAGTAAGGCTTCCAGTCAACAGTAGGCTATTAGTACTTAAGCTTTGGTGGGGAGGTCAAAATTTATGCGTGGATTTTCGATTCTGTGGACTGTTAGTGCCCCAAACGCTGGCATTGCTCAAGGGTCAACTCTATTTTTATATCCTTATAAATACTGAGCTTTGTTCTTGGACATGGTTAAGTTACCTGACAATAGTTTGATCTTTTAAGATGAGTTCTAGGCTTCTGCAACCTGGCAGGTCCTCACTCCATGGTGCCATCAAGAGCATCACATTGTGGGTATGTTTCTGAAACTTACAAGGTACACAGCGATGACAACCACCTCCATTTCCCTTTAATCCTACCACCTTTATTTCCTTTTTTGCTGCTGGAGGACTAAACCAATGTCAAAGCAACCTGGAAACAAAACTGCATTATCAATCCTATCAAGATGTTATATGGCCTAGTTTGACTGTGAGTGTCTTAATCTCTCTCATACATTCTGTCATGCTGTATTATAGGTAATTTCTTCTTTTATAACTTTCAGTTTAGTGCTGAATCTGTGGTTTGCCCACCCACAGAATTTCTTTTTAATTCTTTTTTAGTATTTTGCTCTGAAAAATTCTGGTAGTTATATTTTCATTGTTAATATTTCTGTTCCATTAAAATTTATTTTAGCATTTTGCTCCATTTATTTTGTATTATATATCTGATATTCTTAGGGCTCTAATTCTGCTGGCAGTTGTTTCTGCTGATTCTCACCATGACAGCTTGTGTAATTATGTACTTTGGGATTTCGGATTTTTCTTCTGCGGTGCTGTGCCTTTAGGAATCTTTTGAGCTTGGGTGGAGGACATTTCTCCCCAAAGTAGATTTAAGTTTGCTTCTAACTGGTGCCCTTGACATAGTTTACATGAATATCCTGCCTGTTTTTTCCCAAACCATGTTGGTGGTACAAATTCAAATCTTAAACCCATGGGAGGGAAAGCAATAGGGGTTACAAGTGCTTAGGGAAGAATTTTTTCCTTCTCCTGAGCCCAGACTAAGACAGACAGGTTTTCTTACCATCTCCATTTGCCAGCCAACCAATTTTATTATTTTTTCTTTTCTCTTCTTCCACTGAGTATGTAGCCCTGATACAACCTTGGCTTTAGAGATGGCTCTCATTTTCAACTCCCAAATTGTCTTCTGGCTCCTGTGCGGCTGTCAGAGGCAAGGCTGTTGTCATGTCAAAGATACTCAGATGCGCTGTAACTACCACTTCTCACCTGGCTTCCAGCATCTCCTTCCCTTTGATCCTGAATTTTTCTTATTTCAAGTTCAGCTCTGCATTTGAATGCACAGTCTCTTTAGATATCAAACAAGCTAGAAAGAAATTAGTGGGCCCTTTTTTCTATTTAGTATCCAGATTGACATCTGAATACTTACCAGGTCCATATGTCAGATGGCCAGATGTCATATAATCATGAGGTACTACAACGTATCAGCAAAAGTTCCCCTATGTGGGCGTGTGTGGGGGTGGTGGGCTGGGGGAGTTGACAGCCATATTCTCATTTATTTTGTTGCTTTTAGTGTAATGCAGATATGGAGGTTTACGTGCATGTGGTTAATGGATTTATGGCTTATATTATGTACTTTAACCCCCACAAACAGCTTAAAAAGACTCCTACATGTAAGCCATGGACTGAGACATTTGCGGTGCAAGCCCATGGAAGCAGCAAGAGAAAGGCAGGGCTGACTCAGGATGAGATCTTCATGGGTCTCACTTTTAATCAGCACCATAAGTCAAGGTCACTACTTTTCTCCCTTTTATTTTCTGTGAAGTCTGGTCCAGTGTACTTGCCAGGTCTCTGAAATGCTTTTCTACATGGCTCTCCCCTTTACTCTCATCAGCAGTGGGTGAGCATCGTGCTCCTTAGGATCTCTGTGTGTCAGACTTCTGGGTTTGAATTCTGGCTCCACACTTTTCTAACTCTAAGGCATTAGGAAATTCCTTACCTCCAGTGCCTTTATTTTCATCACCTGTGCCAATATACCTTATAAGCTTCTCTTTAGGAGGAACAATTACATGCAGAGAGCTTAAAACAATGTCTGGCACACCGTATGTTTAAAAAGAGTGAGCTCCCCTGTCCCCACACCCCCTGTCTTGCTGCTACAGAGGAATTAGGAAGTAAAGATGAGGAGTTGCAGGCAGAATTGCAATGTAAAGGGAGAAGGCATTTAACCAAACAGGGGATTATGAGAGTAATTTCTAAACCAGGTGCCTTTCTCTAAAGCACATCCAGTAGAAGAAGGGAGAGGAACTTAGTTAGCAGGAAAATGTTTGGAAAGTTTCTGCCCCAGAAGTAAGTGAAAAATAGAAATTGTGTTATTCTAATAATAATATACTACTCACTAGTGCTACTATCCAAGGTATTGCAACAACTATCTCATTTGCTAGAAAGCTAGGAGGCACTGGTTTGTAGAAAATACTCTGAAATTTTAAAGCCCAATTGAGTATCTAAATCTTTTTGAAAAAGATAGAAACAAACGTTTGAATGTAATTCCTGACCTTCATCTAGAAATTAATACTTTTTCTCTATCAGTCAATTAAAATAATTTTAATTGTGATAAAATACACATAACATAAACTGTACGTATCTTAACCATTTGTAAGTGTTCAATCCAGTGTCTAGAATATTCACATTGTTTGTGCAGCCAACCTCCAGAACTGTTCATCTTGGAAAACGGAAACCCTACACCCATTAAATGACTCCCAGTTTCCTACTCCCCCTAGGCTATGGCAACCACCATACTTCCCGTTTGTATAATCTTTCACTCAATTTCTAAAACCTTAGGCTGTCTTTGAGTAGACGCAGAGCCTAAGAAGGAAATGCCTTTTGATGCCCTTATTTTATGATTGCGTGGAGTTGTCCCACGGAGCTGCCGAGAGTCGCTGAGGATCACAAAGGTACAGCGAGCACACCACCAGCCACGGGAGAACATGTGTTTCCTTTACGACCGAATCAGCTCTTGGCGGCTCCTAGAAACTGTCAAGACTGGACGTCTCCTCTTCTGTGTTCTGTTACTTGAGAACATTGGCATTTGATCTCCCATCTGAAAGTTTGATGGCTACCAGCCTGGAACTCAAAATTCAAGGAACGGAATGACACCCTTTAAAGAATGAATGCTCCAGCCTCTTCACTCTCTCCAGGGACCACGACTGGGGGATTCCTTCTCATCTCACCACACCATTTTCTGGGGACAGTGACTAGCCATTTGGGGCTCTTGAAGAATTGTGTAATTTTGAGATTCTTTTATCATACAATTTAAGTAGTTTTGAAGACTTTTACATTTCAAGAAGTTTCAGAGGAGAGTGAAAGTAGACTGATATCATTAGAGTATCTGGTGTTCAGTGAATATTTACTACGAATACTTGTATGATAATAAATGGCTCATTAAAATTGTTATGTTAGAGATACATGGTAGGCCAGACAGCCACTGGGAGCATCTGATCATAAAATATTTAAATAAGAAATTACCATATTGAGATAATTATTATATAATGCATTAGAGCCAGTGAATAGATCTTTCACATGGCAAATAATATAGGGAATTTAAATATTTACATTTAATATTTGCTGAAATTTTTATTTACATATGAAAAATAGATCTGGTGTTTGGACTGTTGGAATGGAGTCCAGGCCACAGTTTGGACTTTCCTGTTTTCAACTCACAGAAATGAAAGAGGTGGCCAGCTTTGCCTTATAATCTTCCAACGTTCCAATATTCTGGGAGTCAGAGGCACTTAGCTTTTCCTTATCTCCCTGACTCTGACTGTTTGTGGTCTTAGGGCAAACGTCCTGCCCTCCCTGAGCCTCCCTTTCTTCTTATGCGTGGAAGGAAGGGTCACAGCGTCTTTCCTGAGTGTGCCTGAGAGGAAAGACTGGACGTTTATTTCACATGTCAGTTTAAGGACAAACATTGTTCTTCTGCAGTTGCCAGCTAAACGAGCTTCTCTCTTTCTAAAGAGGCAGGCCTTCTGGGTGGCATGTTGCCACACTGGAATGAAGGCCTCCTTGGGGCTTTTCCTCTGCCGTTGGGACCGCTCTGCCTGTGACTTGCGTCAAAGATGCAGGACATTCTCTTCATCACACACGACTCACCATCTGCCGCCAGGCTGTTGACACACAGCTGGCTCTAAGGGTCTTTTTTTTGTTGAACAGATCGTTTTCTACAGTCTTTGATACAGTTAAAAAAAAAAGGCAAGGGAGTTTTAATTAGGACTATTCCCAGGCCAAGATTCTGCCCATATGCTTGAAGGAAAATACTTAATTAAGAGAATGCCATATTGTCTTTTAAAATTTCTGTATCTGACTTTTGTTTCTCGTAGCAGTCACTCTCTTTATCTTCTGAGGAAGTGGTGATGATGTTTTGTTGGGGAAAGGAGAGGAAAGAAGCACAGACCCTATAGCAAAAAAATCCTGAAAATGAGGCTTGCTTGAGTTACCAGACTTTGGGCAGGTTTCCTGGCTTGTCCTACATGTCAAGGCTTGGGTCTGGGTGGAGGAAGGAGGCACGCTGAGTCCCCTCCTCTTTGCAGAGGTTGCTGCTAGCCCTTAGAGCTCGGCCACTTCTAGCTTGTGACATTAAATAAGTGACTCCATTTTACAGTCCTCAGTTTCCTCATCTCTAGAATGGGAGTACTAATAGCATCTAATTCATACAGTGGCTGGCAGGGCATCTGGATGAGACACTGGATAAAGGGTTTAGCTCTGTAACTGGCACACCATAAAGGCCCAATTAATTATCACTTAACATTAGTTTTATTCCATTATACTTTTTAATCAGCTTCCAAAAGGCTCAGACTTAGTTCTTTCTCTTTTTGTGTGGGTCTTCTCTCTCCCAGGAAGGCATTCAGTGGACCTTGCATCTGGAGTATGTAGATGATGATGGTGATGTTGGTCATGTTAGGGAACCATTCTGGGGGACCTCTGTAATGATGGCGGGCTTTCCGTAGAGCTCGAACTGAGCTCTGTGCCAGGCAGATGCCTGGCCTCATTCTCCTTCCCAACGATGCCATAAGGAAGATGTAATGGCTACCTCTACTTTAGAGACAAGAAAACTGAGGATTGGGAAGCTAAGTAACTGGTTCAATGTCACACTCTGGAAGGGGCAGAGCTGTCTATCTGCCCAGCCCAGACAACTCTGCAGAGACGAGAAGAGACCCCATTCCTTCTTTTTTCACCTGCAATCAAGCCTTCATGCCAGACCTGTGATTGTTGCGGATGACTTGGAGCCAGTGAGTCACCTCAGGAAGTCTGGTTTCACTAATGGCACTAGGAGAACGGACTCGAAAGGAATGGGAAGGACACAGAGCATTTGTCAGGAGTCTTTGCAAAGCCAGTGCTCAGTACCGATCTAGGTGGATGCTAACCTACCATCCAAAACATATAGAACGTGGTCCTATTTCCCTCCGTTTCTTTCGTTGAGATTTTCATTCTCTGGGTTTAGTAAGGATCACTGACTTTTTTTTTCCACTTCTTTTTTGGGAATTTGGATTCTTAAAATACTCAGGCAGAGGTTTTAGAAAAGTGTGGCAAAACTTTGAAATTTCTATTACAAGGTGGTTAAAATCATTTCAGATTCCTTCCAACCTTTATGAGTTTGTAGTACAAATATCAGTGTGATCCTTCTGAAAGATGTCTGTGTTTTTGAAAAGTAAAGAAATAAATGTTAGCTCCTGCTTTAGGTGGGTCTGTAATCTTTGCCACACAGTTTGCTCCATTTAAGATACTTCTGCATCGCTGAAATGTGTGTTCCCAGGAGGGTTAGGGCTGTGTATAACACGTGTTGCATCCTCAGTGCCTTGCCCATGTCTAGCATGAGGTAACACTCGTTAGTTTCATGAATACTGAATGATGTTTCCTTTTGACACATTAGAAAGCAGTTGTGAAGACACTGTATCCAATGTTAGGGAGTGTCCCCCCTAATAAGTCAAATGATTAATCAATCTGTAGAAAACACAGGGTTTTTACAGGCAGTGGTGGCTCCAGAATGACTACACAGAGAGATTTGGAGGAGTCTTTCTGATTGGAAGGGAGGAATTCAGGACAGATCTTCAAACTCTCTTGGCATAGCAAGCATGTGATTGTTGCTTTTATTGTGTTTGCTTGGAGTGGCTTTGGAGGTGCTGATAGAGAAAATGGAGAGAGACGATAAAGGCCTTCAAACCACTTTTTGGTGCCATGATTATATATAAGCTTCTGCAGAGGTGTTCCCAGAGGCAGACAGGACTGACATGGAGATGTACTTAATCTGACTCCTTTAGCTGACCCCACGTGAGTTAGCAGCAAGTAGAAAACACGAACCAGGAGTCAGCAGGAACATTACAGCCGAGGGGCTGCAGAGGAGGGAGCTGTCCCCCACTCCTTGACTCCGTTGTAATAGACAATCAAGCTTTCTGTTGCAAAGGGGCTAAAGGTTCTGGCTAACGCCGCTGATCAACTGGCAATCCTGACCCCCAGAGAGGTAGTGCTGTCTCAGTAGTTGTAGTACTGTCTCTGAGTTGTTGTAGTATGATATCATGCGTCTGTCTCTCCGAGCTCAGGATTGTACAAGCCATTTGCCAGAATGATTTAGGATTGTTAATTTCTTGCTTAGGTTAAAAACAAACAAACCTGAAGTGCTCAAAGATAAATAGAATTTCATTTGCTTCCCAGGCAAAAATACACCAAATCAAAACCCATTGAAATATCTAGAGATTTCTTAGATGTGCCCAAGTGTTCTCTCTCCAGCCATATAAGGTTTGAATCAACTAGAGGTTTGTACTCCAAGGACAGTACAACACCATGCAGGAGATTCCACAACTCCCTCTTTGTGCCTGGCTCCAGAGGACCTTTTCAGTTTTTCTTTTTGAAATTTGTTACAATAAAATCCTTTCTACCTGGTAGGATGAACATGCTGGCTGCCAGTTGACTCACCTGATCATTTATTTATCTTTAATGTCTGAATGAGAAGTGTCACTGGCTTAACAATGTAGTCTCTCACCAAAGAGCTGACCAGGGCCCCAGGGAACACTGGTCAGAGGCTGCTATTACTAATTTAGCTCAGTGTCCTGCATTATATTTAAAGATCACCGCCACTGGACAAAGCTCTATGGTGTTATAAAATGCTCAGACGGGAGGGGAGCCACTCACAGGGCCTCACCAACAGTTGGAGCTTTGCATCATATTGTGTTACAAGCGTATAGGAAATGCCTGTAGTGTTTGAAAGTAGGATGCAGCATAATTACATTCAATTAACTAAGGACTCCTTGGGCAGTAGTCCAACTTGAAACTTTATCTGCCAGAGCTGCAGAGAAGAAGAGAGAAGGAAGGAGAGACCTTATTTTAGCCAGGTTAGGGAAAAAAATGTCAAAGGTCAAGGCCGATTGAATGACATCATGTATAATGAGAAATGAAAAGCAGTTCCAACAATACAAAACAGTTTTCCACTTCTGTCACTTAAACTGTCTGTTTGAAGCAACCATTTGTCAACTATTTTGAGCAATATTTGTCCACAGGATATTTTTCCCTCTTTGGGTCTGGAGAGAATTTTAAAGGAAAGGCAGATTAGGTACCCAGTGAAGGCAAGTGCCTATCACGCCAATTAGCAACTTTAAGGTGGGAATCCACTCTTCTCTACAGAACAAAAAGAAATAATTTGGTATTATCTTTGCATGACAAAACTAAACATGGAAATAATTCCTAGGTGTGAATGCACCAGGTAATGCCTTTCCAGATTTTTTTCATTCCTCTGCTTGTTTCTAGGTGGATATTTGTAAAGAAACCAACACTTATATTTGTTACATATGCTCATTCCACATAAAACACAAGAGTTCATCTGTAAATAGAGGATTTATTTTCCTATTTATTTGCCTTAGCTTGGTTAAACTGCTTTGCATGACAACAGAAATGTGCTGATAGGCTGGGGGAAAGCATTTCTCAAAGACAAGAATACTGATCTCATACTGTTCAGGATTTAGATGCTTGTGCATAGAATGGTTTCTATTAACTATGGTGGGATTATTTTTTTAAAAACACATATTCTTGTTAATTAAAAAAAATTTTACTTTATTAAGGTATCATTGATATACAATCTTATGAAGGTTTCATATGTGGTTACTACATTCACCCATTTTATCAAGTCCTTCCCCCACACCCTACTGCAGTCACTGTCCATCAGCGTAGTAAGATGCTACAGAGTCACTATTTTGTCTTCTCTGTGCTATGCTGCCTTCCCTGTGTCCCCCCTATGTGTGCTAATCATAACACCCCTTAATCCCCTTCTCCCTCTTTCCCCACTCTCTTTCCCTTTGGTAACTGCTAGTTCCTTCTTGGAGTCTGTGAGTCTGCTGCTGTTTTATTCCTTCAGTTTTGCTTTGTTGTTATACTCTACAAATGAGTGAAATCATTTGGTACTTGTCTTTTCCTGCCTGGCTTATCTCACTGAGCATAATACCCTCCAGCTCCATTTATGTTGTTGCAAATGCTAGGATTTTTTTTCTTCTTATGGCTGAATAATATTCCATTGTATATATGTAACACATCTTTATCCATTCATCTACTGATGGACACTTAGGTTGCTTCCGTATCTTGGCTATTGTAAATAGTGCTGCGATAAACAAGGGTGCATATGTCTTTTTCAAACTGGGCTGCTGCATTCTTAGGGTAAATTCCTAGGAGTGAAATTCCTGGGTCAAATGGTATTTCTATTTTTAGTTTTTTGAGGAACCTCCATATTGCTTTCCACAATGGTTGAACTAATTTACATTCCTGCCAGCAGTGTAGAAGGGTTCCCCTTTCTCTGCATCTTCACCAGCATTTGTTGTTCCTTGTCTTTTCAATGTTGGTCATCCTAACTGGTATGAAGTGATATCTATTGGGTTTTAATTTGAATTTCCCTGATAATTAATGATGTGGAGCATCTTTTCATGTGTCTCTTGGCCATCTGAATTTCTTCTTTGGAGAAGTGTCTGTTTATATCCTCTGCCCATTTTTTAATTGGGTTATTTGCTTTTTGGATATTGAGGCATGTGAGTTCTTTATATATTTTGGATGTTAACCCCCTATCATATATGTTGTTTACAAATATATTCTCCCATACAGTAGGATGGCTTTTTGTTCTGCTGATGGTGTCTTTTGCTGTACAGAAGCTTTTTAGTTTGATGTAGTCCCTCTTGTTCATTTTTGCTTTTGTTTCCCTTACCTGAAGATATGTGGTCAGGAAAAGTTTGCTCCTGTTTATATTCAAGAGTTTTTGCCTGTGGTTCTAGTGTCAGAGCTCAGACAGCTTCCCTTTCAGAATCCACTTCTGGGTGATGAACTGTGCTGGGCAGGCTGCTGTCTGGAGCTTCTGTTCCTGTAAGAGGAGTAAGTGATGGAGAATTAGGATCTCTCTTCTACTATTCTGGTGCTTAGGAATGTGCCTCCAAAATCTACACAAAATATTCCACAGCCAGGGTCAGAACTGGTATGACTTTGAAAGGTGGAGAGGCTCACACTCTAAGGAGGAATGTCATGAGCAGAGAGTTATGAGATGTTTCGCAAAATGGGGGGTGACTCCAGTTTGTCAGGAGTGGAGTTTTGTTTGTGACTGATGTTTTGTTTGCTGGTGCTCCTCAAACTTCAGCTCACAGGAAAACCTGGAGGGACTGTTCATACGCAAAGCCTGGGCCCTGCTCCTGAGATTCTGATAGGAGACCTGGGTGCAGCCTGAGAATTCCCAATGCTCATGAGCTCTGGTGATCTGGCCAAGACTGTTGACCACAAGGGCTTGACTGTTGACCACCCCTTGGGAGCACAGTGTTAATGCACTTACCAAAGCTGTCTGGGCCTCCAAGACAGCTGGCCCAGGACCCCACAACTTGGAACATTTCACTATGGCCATTCTTCTTTAAGGCTTTAGTTTTCAGCAGAACATAACTTATTAAGGAAGAGCTAAGGCTCCTGACCAGTTTGTTCATTTGTTGCCATTTCATTTTCCACTGTAAACAAATGTAGATTCTACAATTTATTATGCATAAATTTGGTTATGTGATGGGTGAATCCAGTCTTCTGAAATATGACAATTGCACAATAGAATAATACTAAATGGTAACATTGGTGTTCTACACAGTGGAGGTTACTGTGTTTTCTTTTTTCTTATCCCAGTGTGAGTGTTTACAGCATTTTGGTTGTCTAGGGTAGAATCCTGTGTCCCTCATACCAGGTTTATTTATAAACTGGACTCCTTACTGTTGGCCCCTGTGTCTCTGACCCCCCTCTCCTTTAGTTCAAGGAAGACTAAAAGTCACAGGCAGAATTATGTTTACTGTACATGGACTCATTCCCTTTTTTGGTGGCTGTCCACTGATAAGAAGGTATGTGATACTGGCAGCCTAACTAAGAAAAACCCCATCAAAGAATAATTAATTGATTAAAGGACCCAAAGGCTGAAGTGAGGAATCACCTTTGAAAGCATGACTTCTTGAGTTAATTTTCAGGATCACTGCCAAATAATTACAGCATAAAATCATCGAGCGGACGGAAGCACTGGGTTGTTTTCCCTACACCTCCAGAGATAATTATTCATGCTGATTTGTGATTTATTTCTTTTATTGAAAACTTAGAGGAAAGGAATGCATTCAGTGAGACAGAAGAAGAGTCCAAAACATGTATTTTTAAGTGCTGGAATAAAATGAAGCTGCATGAAAAGGCCTCTTGATAGCTCTCATGATTAAATCTGATAAACAATTTGGTAAATTTTAGGACGTTTACTTGCAAAATTTACCATAAAAGAGCACACTTCTTTGAGAACTCAAAAGGTCTGATTTTCAAGCAGAAAATCACATGGTGCTTTGGTGTGGGAAAGGCTCCGGCAGAAAGTGTGAGTCGGGCAGTGTTCTGACCACTGCCCTGCTCACACCATCAGGTCTCCTGTGCGCATGCCCCGAAGCCCCTGCCCCAATCCCTCCACCATTTTCCCCTCCTGTTTTCTTGAGTTATTCTGCTCAGGTTCTAGTTGCAATTTTCTCTCCCCAAAAGGAAAACAAAGACAAAAACTGGGAAATGAATGTGTGTTCTTTTATAGTCCGCTATTTTGGAAGGTATTTGAGGCTGTCTTTGATCCTTGTATTTCATTTAAAATTTTTTTGCATGCAAACGTTTGCTCTCTACCTAATTTTGGTCACTTTTCGGCAGTGCCCTGTCACAGAACAAAAACAAAAATAGGTGCTAGTGTCATTAAGTGGAAGTTTGCTTCCCAAATGCCCTAATTGTTCTTAATCCAATGGTCTTATATCAGAGAACTATAGCTGCTGGTGCTGTTAAGAAAGAGTATTTTTCCTGCCTCTGACGGATTGTTCCTAGCGCATTGATCTCAAGCCCTCTAATTACGATAAAGTGTCCTGGAGTGAGAATGCCTTAGCTTAAATGATCCTTACACAACTAGATTTTCTTCTGGAAGTTCACTATTTTGTCTTCTTCTTGCATATTGACAATTATTTTTAAATACTTTCAAATTTTTCACAGCTATGACAAAATCTGTTGAATGTGTCACACTCCTTTGAAACATCTCTCAGTGCTGGATATTTGAAGTTTTTTTGTACATGTATGTAATGATTTTCCTGTTTCTATTTTATAATAATCAGAAGACATTCAGTGAGATGATTGAGTGGAAGGGAATTTTATTTTTTTTTAACTCTAGAACACTTTGTCAAATGTATTCTAGTATGTGAGTACAGGTTCACCAGGATGTTTGCAGAATTTGGTGTTACTATTATTTAAATTTGTTTTGTGATCTTAATAGATATAAAATGGTGCCTATTATTTTTAAATGTCTGTTTCTTTCATAACTAGTAAGGTAACATGTTCTCTAAATGTTTATTTACCATTTGCATCTATCATTTAAAAAGTGCCACTTTATGTTGGTAAATATTGGCCCAATGCATACTAAGTCTGTTGGACACATTTTAGTCATGGCTAGAGTAGGAGGGAAGGAGAAAGGAAAGGAGGGAGGGAGGAAGAAAGGGGCCAGCAAAGGAAGGGCGAGCACACGTTCTAATGATATTCACTGGCAGTGCTGGACCTTGCTCAAAATGAGCCCATCTTGCAAAACCTGTCCCAATTTAAAATTAGGCTGCCATAGGGGACAGTGCAAATATACAGGCTTTAGAAACCTAAGCCTTCTGTTTAACTCTTCTTGCCTCTTTGTTAGGAATGTGTTTAGTGTTAGCATATGCTCTTCTCCCTTTGAGATGGGCATTTTGCCACGTATAAGGCTCTGAGACTATTAATTCCTGTGTAAGAAGTAAGTTATTATTCCTGTGTTTCTCTTTCCTCATGATTCCAGTTCTCCAAGAGAAGTGGGTTTTTGTGCTGTTTGTTTTGAAATAGGCTGCTTCTTATTTAGAGACGTAGCTGCAGAGGTAGGACGTGTAGCTATGGTGAGCTTTCATAACTCCACTCTCTGGGGTCTGCATACTTTGGGAAGGCATCTGTCACTGGTGACACTCCTGGAAGACTGGAACCTGCTACATGGCTTCTGCTCTGCTCGGGGACATTCTGTTTCTCCCAGACATTTTTTACAGCTAATGTTAATGAGGATGCATGGACTCAAATGAGATGAGCAGTCTCTGCCTCTAAGTAGGACAACTACTGGCAGGTGGGTTTGTTCATTCATTTGTTCAATCATTCATTAGCTCATACACAAATCCAGCTCATGTTTATTGAAAACCTACAGTGCCGGGCATCCTGCTAGGAACTCTGATGCAGGATCGTTTAGGGGAGGAAACACAGCCATGCTTCCCTGTGGGTTCCTGCTGCCAATTCTCTTGATGTCTTTCAAGCATCTGTTCTGAAGGTAGCAAACTTTTTGTAGAAAACTAACTTTGGCTAATGCAGCCCCCAACCTCATGCCACTTTCTGAGAACACACATAAGCTAGGATCCTTGAGCAAAGAAAGAAGCTGGGGAAACAGATGTGAGTTCAAGATCTGAACATGGAGAAAATGGAGGGCTCAACAGAAATGGGATCAAAGCAGGGAAAGGCAAGAAATAGTGGCCAAGTACCAGATGTTTTATACTGTTGTGGGAATTATAGAAGATCACAAATATAAAGCCCCTGATGATCTGATTTGCATTTTCTGAGGGTCTATGACCACTCGGTTGACGGAATTGTAGGAGACCAAGAGGCTGAAGGGCAAGTCAGAGGCTGCTGGGGTGCCTGGAGTTGTGGTAGCACCTTAGATCACATGGTGGAGATGGAGAGAGGTGGACTGATCCCAGATAGCTTCTGGAAGTTGAGATAACTACAGTTGCTGAAAGATTCTATGTGGAAGATGGGGCAAAGCGGGAAGAACGAAGGCTGACTTCTGGGTCCTGGCTTAAGCAAATGGGTGCTGACATTTATTGAGTCAGGAAGGACAGGAATAGGGGTATGCTTGGTGGGGACAAGTTTAAGTCTATGCGTATGGGAAAAGTGGAAATTCTGCGACCACCGTTTTGATAAGTCTTGTCCATAGCTTTCTCCTGACAAGTAAGATGAAATAAATGGGTTACTTAAATGTACATCATCTTCCACAAAACTGTCCTGGTTGAATTTATGGGTTAGGCACTCAAAGATTTCCATCTCCTATTCCATTCAGGCATGGAAGGAATCCACGACAAAGGGAAAGAGGTATATCAGAAACTTTTCTAGCCCCTGGAATTTTCTGTTCAACTGTAATGATAAGAATCACAGTGAATGATCGCATAGCTGTCATTATATGCTGATCACTCTTGGAAGAACTTTTTATGTAATACCTCATTCGGTCTTCACTGTAACCATATTAAGTAGGTTCTCTATGCTCCCTTTTTTACAAATAGGGAAACTGAGATCTTAGTTGGAAAAACACTTGTCCAAGGTCATATAGAGAGTAAATGAAAAAGTTAAGATTTGAATCCTTATGGTCTGGTTTCAGAACTGGTGCTTTCAATTGCTATATTACACACAGCACAGAAGAAAATGCATAAGAATTATGATTATTTTCCAAGTGTTGAATGCTTAGCTGTAATAAAAGCATACTGAATTCCTTGTCTTTTAAGCACAAGTTGCTCTGTTTCTCTAGGGTCTGATACTGATGGATGCTGTTATGCATGTTCGCCACAGAGAGAAAGAAGGTGAACAAATTAGGAAGATGTCCTATTTTTTTGTGGTGTGTTTGTGTGTACATCTATATGATGCACACAAACACATACAATCACCCACACAGGGATCTAAGACTACAGAATCTGGATATCGTGAGAGAGCTCAGAGGTCATCTTTTCACAAGAAACAGCCTCATAGGGTTAAGTGACCCCACACAACCTGTTAGTAGCAGAAGTAGCATTGGAACTGAGATTTGCACTCCCTGGGTCCCCCATCCTCCTCTGTCCCTCTCTTATATATGCCATGCCATCTGCTGCCAAAGAATGCTTCCCCCATGATAATTCTGTGTGATAAGTTTGGAGAAGGAGAAATGACTGTAGACAATCATTCATTTGAAAATAGTCACAGATCCTCCAGAGTTAGCGATGGAGATTGCAGAGGGACTCTGAGAAACTCAACTTTTATGTCCTAAGATTTGTCCTCCTTCTGAAGATCTTCAGTTAGTTATTTCTGCCACTGCCTCTAGGTGGCACTGTTTCTCCTTTAGCACTGCTCTGGGTAAGCACACTCCCTCGTCGTACCTCCCAGCACCATGGACGCAAGGCTGAAGGTAGTCAATCTCCACAATAAAAGTGTCTACAAAGCACAAAGCCAGTCCAGTGGTTCTTACCCCATTGTCACATCTGAAGTCAGGGCTCTAGAACCTGGGAGTTATTAACCTATAGAAGCAGAGGAGGTGGATCATGTCCTCCTGGGAGAAGCAGGGAAGGTATGCTGAAGTGAAGGGACTCAGAGGAATCACACCCAGAGTGTGGGGCACGTGTAGAGCTACAGTCCATAAGGCAGATTTGCAGTTTCAAACCCGAGACCTCATGGAGTTTACGAAAGAACAGCGAAAAGATGTGGGCTGAGTGGGAGGTTCTTGCAAGAAACGCAAGAACTAGCTGGGACAGGGGAATGTGGCTGCGAAGATGGAGATGGGAGCAATGTTGGGGATGGAGAAGAAAGCTGGACTTGGTGAGAATCTGGCCACAGGTGTCGACAACTAAGCACAACTTCTAGTTTTGAGTCCTTCTGTAAAGAGAGGAGGACATGGAAGATGGATGCAGGTGAGTGTCTCTTGGCAATGGATGACGTTTTGGGGGAAAAGAGCCCCCCAAGAAAAGCTGTTAAAGGTGTGTCCTGGGAATCTGGAAAATGGAGTGGACCTGGCTGGGGAGTAGAACATACTGCTTGATGATGCAATTTTTGGAAAGAAGGAAAGAAGAAACACGAATGGAAAACCAGTTCTTGGATTATATCACTGCACAGTTTTATCTTCTGCTCTCCAGTTACCTATAAAGTGATGCATACTTTTTCCTTCAAGCTCTGCTTCTTAAGGTGTGCTTAAACATAACACACAAAAAAACCCCACTGGTATGTATTCAGCTTTTTGTTTTTTCAAGCTGGAAATTATTCTTTTTACCAAAAGGGAAAATAATTTATTTACTTCTGGTAAATATCCTTTACTGGGGCGTGCTTGCCTGTCTGCTGGGACAGAGGGCTTAGAGGAGAGAGGCAGGGAGCCGCAGCATCCTTGTCACAGCCAGAATCTTGCAGACACTGTTGAGTAACTAAAGCTTCCAGAAGAAACCAGTGAGTCAATGACTGTATGATCAGCAAATACAAGCAAAGACCAATAATTAGTTATGAGGACTCTAAAAATAAGGATTTCTCTAGAATGCATGCCCTTTTCAGAAAAGATGCAGACAGACCAGCTCAGAGACTGTTCTGTCTGGCAGCAATTTTACAGGGAGAACTGGATGAACACTGTAGTGTGAATTACAACTGTGTGTTTTTTTTTTTACAAAAACATATTATGGAAAATTTCAATCATCTATAAAAATGAGCAGACTAGTTTACCCACAATTGAACTTCAATAATTGTCAACTCATGGCCAATTTTATTTCATCTGTATCCTCCTTTGCCCCATTTTATTTTTGAAGCATATCCCAGACATTGTGCTATTTTATCTGCAAATATTTCAGTACACATCTATCAAACATCTATATGGCATCCAAACTTTGAACTGTCTCATACATGTCACAATTTGTTAGATCCTTGTTTAAACTAGGATCTAAATAAGGTGCACCCACTGTGATTGGTTTATATATTTTATGGTCTTTAAAAAGCTACAGGCTCTGTTCACTGTCTCTTTTTTATTCCTTGCAATGACTTTGGAAGACAACAGTACTCTTTCAGTTGTTTGGATGTAATTATCTCTATGGCAGAGACTGAAGAGGCATTCACCCATCCTGTTTCCTTTTCCTTTAGGCACACAACTAAATCAAATTGCCAAGCTTTCTTGGCAATTATATGTGACTATGTGACTGAGCTGTGGCTGATGGGATGTTGGTGGAGGAGACAGGTGCCACTCACGCCTGGCTCCTAAAGACATCCCATATGTCCTCTCTACGCTCCTCCCTCTTCCCTCGTGGAACAGAATCTATCCATTAAAGATGGTGCAGCCACAAGGTGCCTGGACCCTACATCGTGAATCAGCACTGGGAGGACAGCTCCTTTGCTGTGCACGAGTGCCTTCTGTTTTGTTATTGAGATTTTGGGTTTGTTTGTAGTGTTTCCTCAACAAATACAATTTTATATGAATTTCATGGTAAAGTAGTGGTTCTCAACCCGGGCTACACATTAAAAACACCTTAGGAGCTTTTAAAAAAGACTGATGCCAGGGCAATTAAATATGAATCACTGGGAGGGGCTCAGGGCATTTAAACAGGGTATTTAAAGGGAGCACAGCATATAATTCTAATATGTTTCTGGGACTGAGAACTACTATTAGCGACTGTGGATTCAGTTATTCTTAGGAGCTCCTTTTCTCATCTTCCTAACGTACTGAGCTGAAAAACTCCTCAAGGTATTGTTTTATTTGTTATATGCAGATACTAGGTAGGATAAATACTATATGGTTATGGTCAATATTCTGGTACACAGTGTGACAAATCAGGTTACAGCCTCTTACCCCCAGATGCCTTTACAGAGCACCATTTTAATGGGACTTAGTTTTTCTGGGCCGCATTGGTATATACAGTGTATATACAGTGTTGAAACTCTCCATTGTAATCCCTTGTTTACAAGTACCTTTCTGCTAGGAGAGGAAGAACCTTCTTGAGAAGAAGAGCTCTGTCCTATCATTGTGTCCCACTGTCTGGATGAGTGGCAGCCATACAGTGGGTGTTCATTACATAGTATCAATGAATGAATAAGGGAATGAACTGATCATGAGGAGATTATGGAAGTGACTGCATTAGAGCAGTTCCTCCAGGGAGAACTAGGTGTGCAGAGAAATGAGGAAACAGCTGACTCAAAACAAGTAAAGCACAGAAACTGCTGGAAAATTAGATTTGGAGAGGAAGAATGTATAGGAGAGGAGATCCACAATATCATTAGAATCATGAATTACACATAATACTAAATAGAAGCAAATGTCCAAATCATGTTAGACTCAGAGGGAACCCAAGCATTGATCTAGTCCATTTATTCTCAGAGTGTGGTCTGTGGATACCTGGAAACCCCTTAGACCCTTCAGGGCTTCAGGGAATGTTTAAGGTCAAAACAGTTTTCATAATAATACCATATATGGTGTATCTTTTTCATCATGTTGACATTTGCATGAAGGGCATGAAAGCAATCATGGGTGAAACTGTCAGCACCTTGTCACAGATTAAGGCAGTGGCACTAGACTGAATCAGTTGTCATTGTACTTGTTGCACCCCCCCACACACTCACAGAAAAATACAATTTTTAAAAAGCCAGTGTTACTTAAGAATGTTCTTGATGAGGCAGTGCAGGTTCTTAATCTTACTAAATCTTGACCCTTGAGTGCATGGCTTTCTGCTCTTGTATGACAGAACAGGAAGTATGCATAAAGCATTTCTGCTGCACACTGAAGAGCAATGGTTGTCCCTAGGAAAACGGCCAGTGTGGCTGTTTGAGTTGCAAGCTGAACTAGCCACTTTTCTCATTATACTATTTTTACTGAGACAAAGATGGTAGACATTTTCTTGAAAATAAAAGAAGTAAGCTCTACTAGCTCAAGGAAAACACCTGAAAGTATTTGTTGTCAATGATAAAATTTTAGCTTTCAAGCAAAAATTAGAATCTTGGAAAACATGTACCTACCACTTTGTTTAATAACCTCCCAGTACTTAAAGATTTTCTGATGAGATTGGTGGTACCATTAATCAATACGATTTTTCTGCTGTTGTACAAAGTAATGTGTCAACATTTGCAAGATCTGAACAGTATTTCCAAGTGGCCGGTGCATGCTTTTACAAAATCATACATCAGTTAAAGTTACATTCAGGGTGCAAGATGGATCTGTTGATTTTCAGGGGACAAATACAAAAGTTTACTGATATAGGTTCTGCGTTGCAACTAATCTTTAAGAAACTACATTTTATGAAGTTTGGGATAGTATCATGGATGACTATCTACAATTATCTGAAGAGGCTGTCAAAATATCTCTCCCTTTTCCAACTGTATTTGTGTGAGGCTGGATCTTGTTCATATATTTCATCCTAAACAATATGTCATGATAGATTGAATACAGGAGCAGATGTGAGAATTTGGTCAGATGCTATGAAGCCAGACATCAAGGAGATTTACAAAATTGTAAACCAATTCTATTCTTCTCACTAGCGTTATTGCTTTGGCATTAGTTATTTTTCAAAAACATGTTTTGTAGTTTAGCATGTAATGGGGTTTACTCTTGCTAATTTTAAAAACTTTTAATTCCTAATGTGTTAAAGATTGACGGAGGTAGTCCACATAAGCAAAAGGCTTTTGGGTTTCTCGATAATTCTTATGAGTGTAAAGGAGTTCAGAGGTTAAAAAGGGCCAAGAGCCACTGCTCTTATCCATCATCTCCTTGTGATGGGGAAGCTAATATGAGAGGAACATAAAGAGATGCAGCATTAAACATCACTAGGATGATTTTTTGAAGATATAAATGATAGTTACTTCTTTTGCAGAAGAAAGGGCTTTCAGACAGAAAACAAATACGCAAACAATTCCTTCCTAAAAGTTTTTCTGTTGAATGTTTTTAAGATCTGGAAATGCAGTTGTCATCAAGGGAGATTCTAAGCTTGAATAATGTATGGGGTAGTGCCGCTTCCCAGAAACAAGTGATTTACTTTAGTAGTAGTCTCAACTTAAAAACCTTCAGTGTAAATCTCTGCCACTTATCTTATAGAAAAGTACAAAAGTAAACAACAGCAACCAAGAGGGAGCAATAGCCATAGAAAAATGGCAACTTATGCTAATTAGAGCTGATGAGTCATTAAGTTCTTGGGGCCAGAAGTTTGGGGTCCTGGTTCTCGGCTCGGGTGACTGCAGGAAATAAGACTTAATCCAGGCTGGCTCTGTTCTCCTGAGCAGGGGCCAGGCACCAATGTGCGACCCCAAAGTCTGAGAGGTGGCAATGTGAAGGGAGTGTGGTTGGACATGGGGTCTGTCATGTCCCTGCTCAAGCATGTGGGGTCCCTTGTGGTACAGACAGAGCCAGGAGTCGTGGATGGCTGCCCTCATATGACATTATTCCTGCACAAAACTGAGGAGGCTAAGGGTTCTGGCTCTGACCTTGTCCACTTCATCATCTCATTGTCATCGACATAGGAGGACAGAACATATTTTTAATAGCGGGACTTCATTTGTGCTCTTGTCTGGGGTCCCACAGACATTAGGGGCGGGTCTGCCCACAGCAGTGTTTGCCAGCCTGCTGGCTGACCTTTAATACTGTAATATTCCCAGTGAGCCACGGTCTCTGTCTCTAGTCATTTTTTATCCAGAAACTCAAAACTGCAGGATCACAAACTTTTCTCACATTGTGAATTCTTAGCGAAATAAATGTATTTTTATGTAAGCATTATATCAGAGAATTTGACAAGTCTTTAAAGGTATCAAGGGCTCAATAAACCTTTCCCTGAGGGGGAGTCAACTGGCCAGTGGGCTGCGGTCCCAGCTACTGGGCCTAGGGTGGATGTCCTTGCAGGAGTAGCCTGGGATGCTTGCTTGTGTTGTTGCTGGAATGTTCCCCTCACATCAGTCCAGAAAGATGGCTGCCCAGGATAGGGTCACTGGCTTTCCTGCAGCTGGTGGGGAAGTAGACCTGCTAATTCGAGACTGTCAGACCCAGAGAAGCATGGAACCAGGGCTCCTCTATCATGACACCGTCTGGGTGCGTTCCAAACACTGGAGAAATGCCTGTTGACTCATCATCCTAACAGCAGATGGCTCAATTAACAATCGCAACTGTGGCTACTGTTGGGAGTTAACGAGATGACATTCTAAATCTTTGCAAGTCACTCAAAAAGAGAGCTGTCATTGTAGAGTGCTTCCTACGTGCCGCTAAGCTCTTCATGGTCATCACTTATCTTAATTGAAATTCACGTAACCCTATTCTGAACCAGCACTGTTCAGAGCATTTTAACATATTAATACGTACAATGCTCATAACAACCTAGTGTGGTTAGCAGTGTTTAGCTCCATTTTACGACTGAGGAAACTGAGGCACAGAGTGGTTAGGTCACGTGCTCAAGGTAGTAGGAGGTGGATGGTGGGCAGGAACCGAGGCATTCTGCCTCCAGGGATTAATAGATTGAATCCTCCCACCAGCCCTTTAGGGCAGACACTATATCACTGAATTCCTTGGAGGGTGAACGTGAAGCTAAGCCTCCAGTTTCCACGCCTTCTCCATGGAGGTGAATTTGCTAAGGTTGCTTAGCTGGTAAGAAGCAATGGGATGAACCCCACTGACCAGGTTGGCTAGACTGTGGACCCTCTGGCCCCTTTCTGAGAGATCTAGATATACAGGAATTTGCTGCCTAGTGGAAGGCTGGCAACTGTTGAGGTCAGGCCTGCTGTGTCATTTCCATTCTCCAGAATGACTGATGTGGGCTATGGGCCTACACATGGGATGAGAGAGGCACTGTGATCACTGCTCAAAGACTTCAGATCAGCGAGGAGGAAAGTGGGGCCTTGCAGGGAACAGAGTTGCCCTCACTGCCTAATGACTTTGGAGACCTGGGGTTACCGTGTGCTCACTGCATACGTTTTGACCCTCCCAGGATATTGGAAACGAAATGCCCCATCATACAGTGGAAAGAGAGCAGGCTTTGGAGACTGGCAGACCTGGGATTTTTGTCCCAACTCCATTGTTTACTTGACCACCAGGAGCCTCCATTCCTCCTGTGTAAAATGGGGATCATAGAACTGAATGTGCCGGGTTGACGTGGAGACAGCACATGGAACAGAGAGGGACACAAAATCTGTTTTCCTTTTCCTTCATTCAGAGCCTCACTGGAGCTCTGAGAGGACCTGTGGAAAGCTCCCTGTTCAGGGAATTTGGCTGGTGAGGGAGTGTCAAGCCAGCTGATCCGTCCCCTGGACTCCGGAAAGCGGAGACCTCCTTGGCCGGCAGCGGCGCCTGCTGAGTCCGCTGATGCAATGGTTTGGGCAGGAGGTCCAACTCCGCTGGCCCCTGGCCTGGGCTGCCTGAGCCACGATGGGGAAGCCAGGAGGCCTGGCTGCGGAAGTCCACGGGCCGGTGGCCGTCTTTTCTCTTTGGTCGAGGGTCTGCCTCTTCATGCTCAGAGGGTTGCTTGGGGGCATCTGCAGAAGCAAAATGGGAGAGTTGGTGCCAAATTTCGTTCTTATTCGGTTTTGTTTTATGCTGTGCAGTAAAGATGAATGAGCAGTAGAGCCATTCCTGAGATGCAGTCCAAATTGGTAATTTGCCTCCTGGGCCAGGGCTGCAAAGGGCCAGGAAGCTGTAACTTCACATTTTTTGTATTCTTTCTGGGAGAATAAAGAGCTCTGGCCCGGAAATATCTCTAAAGCAGTCCCTTTGCTCTCCCAGCCTGGCTCGGAGGTAAGAGGGGGAGCTGGAGCATATGTTCCATACTGGTTTGCATTTGCACACTTTTCTGCAGTGCATTATCTCACTTCATTAGGGCTTGGAAGAGGAAGCGGAGCCAAGTGCGGCAGCAGCATGAGCTTTCCTGAGCCCTGCGGAGAATTGTCCCAAACGGTAAATGAAACGGTTGCGAGGACCGGCCAGGAGCCTGCAGGTGGCTGGGCATCTCCCGGCTCTGGCCCAGCACTGCCCGGCCAGCGTCGAGGGGCCCAGCTGTGCCCCAGTCCTGTGGCCCAGCAAGGGCCATTCCAGGCCAGGTGGTTCTGTGACAGATGATCCCACTGGAGCTTGAAGGGTCTCCACAAGGCCCTGTGGATTCCGACACGTCTGTACTTTTGGTTTTTGGCTCCTAGAGCAGGAAAGCAAATGGTTAAAATAAAGCAACTCCATTTCTCTTTCAATGCTGGGAAAGACTGAAATTGACCCCTGCTTCAAAGGGTGGGTGGACAGAAAACTATGGTTTAGTTCTTAATGAAAGTGACATAAGGAGAATCCCAAGGTCAGGGCTGATCAAGAAGTAGGGGGCATGGTGATGGGGCCCAGGGATCGGGGGGCAACTTACCTGTGTCACTTGCATGCATATGCCAAATTGATAACCAAATGAGCCCTGTTTTCAGCTGTATTTTGTGTGAGTGTATTAAAAATATACATATGTATGTAACTATGTGTGTATATTTATGTAATCCACCAAGTCATTAAAATACAGAGACGGAAGTGGCCCTGGCCTCACAAGACCCCCCAACAGCCTGCTTAGGACCATCCTCAAACATCCATGTAATGATCACCTTGGGTCCCTGATGCCTGACTTATGCCTTGTTCCTGAGACTTCTCTGGGCTCTAGACCTGACTCTGTCACTCATGAGCTATGTGAACATCAACAAACCATACGCCTTCCCTGGGCTGCTGTTTCCTCCTCTGTTGAGTAGATGGCCCTGTATGGACTGACCTAGTTACTGTGTTGTGGTTTTGAGAAAACAAAACGATCCAATAATACCTGCCAACATGCTTTTATGGCAATAAAGTGCTGTATCAGAGTGGAGTGCTATCATTTGGGAATGGATAAAGCCATTTTTCTTCCTTGCCAGTGAGGCATTTTCTTTACTGATTGTCTATTGAATCTTTTCCTTAAAGTTATCTGGATTCTCTCTGGGCCTGCCATGACTAAAGTCTAGCAAGACCAAAAGCTGGTCTTTGGAAATAAAAAGAGCCCTTCATAAGCTTCTCAAGGGGCAGGAATTGAGCAAATGCAGGCTTACTGAAGAAGAGCTGCAGAAGAGCAAGGTGTTTGGTGACTGTCCTTGCTTCCAGCCAGAATGGGAAGTGGGTAATGGGGCATTTGCAGACCTGCTCCATGGTTCTGAAGAGAGAGGGCACCAGGCTGGAGGGATGCAAAGATCATGGAGAACCTGTGGCAAGAGGTCATGTCCAGTCAGCTCTGGGACTGTGCCATGGCCCAGGCATGGGGTGGGAGACTGTCAGTGCACAGATTCTGATTTCCACTGAACAGACGTGTGAGCTGTCAGGACTGCTTCTCACCCTGAAGCTTCTGAGAAGGGTTTCTCATGGGTCTGTGTTTTACCAGCTCTAAATGAAGTGGTTCACAGTGCCATTTGCTTGAAGGTAACTGGAAAAGAAATCATCAGGCCCTAGAACACACAGTACAGAAAGAGAGGTGGATTAGAAAGTAAAATCAGGCATCAGGAATGACAACAGTTTACCCTCATGGGAGGGAATATTCTGCCAACTGCTCCCATATACTTTTCTTTCAAACATCCCCTCATTACCATTTCAAAACATGTGCTTATTCAGCTGCTCTCCAATGCTGCAGTTTGGCAAAGTAAAGGGGTAGCATTCGCCCTTATGTTGTAGGTCAGGTGAAGGCATGCTGGGTCCTTGGCAGCTCGGCATGTGGGGGGCCTTGGAGGAGGGAGATAGCAGGTCCGGCTACCGACTCCAGATGCTGTTGGCCCCAGATACACAATGGGGAACGGGCGTAGCGGAGGGAATTCAGGAGATGCACACATGGTTGGGAACCAGGGGATCAGGCAGGAGGAGCACTGTGCCTTCAGCTGGGCGGGCAGCACCTCATCCTCGGAGAGGGTTCTAGAGGACGACATAGAGGCTGAGCATCCAGACCCGCCAAATGGACTGTGTCCTAGATTGGGCTCAGTCCAGGGAAAAGACAGCAGACTGCAAAAAAAGAGACGATGGCCTGTGGCCTGCCAGGTTCCAGGGACTAAGTAGGGCTTGGCTTAGGGCCCAAAAGAAAGTTCAGGCTCAGTCTTGCTGAGCCCGGGCTAGGGGGACTACTTAGCAGGAAGCAAAAGCCGGGCTGTCTTGGTGGGGCTCCTCATAACAGTTCAAACTCCTATTGGTTGGCTCTGACCATTTGGTGATTGGATCAGAGGTTGGGGCTGCCTGAATTTTGAAGGGAGGATATTTCAAGAGATGCCCCTATTAAGGACCTAGAGAAGATAGAGGCTGAGTTTGGAGACACCATGACTCCCTTAAATACTATTTGGTGGTGTTCAGGGACAGAATTACAAAACAGAGGAAGTTTCCTCTTTGAGATGATGTCTTCTATGCTTTTGGCATTGCCTTAAACAAAGATAGGATGCAGACTGGCTCTGAGGGCTCTGTATCCTTTCTACCCACCCATGCCATGATCATTTTCATGAGTTTGCCAAGCAGGTGGCTGGAGGTGAAGCAGTCAATTAACATGATGTGTCATAAAACTAGTGGGTCTAAACAGGACTCTTGGCTTTGACCTAATTAACCTCAAGCTTTAATCAGTTGAGCCAAACTTTCCATTTGGTGGGAGGTCATTTTGACAACAGCTACTGCTTTAAGGAGGCAGACAAGGTGTGCAGAGAAGTTCTGTCATAATTGGGGGAGGAGGTGGGAGGGCTCAGAAAGGAAGTTGGCTCAGGGGGACTGTTGGGCCATTGGTCAGCTCTGTATAAATAACATGACTTCACGTGGGCATAACAGAGAATCTGAAGCCACAGAACTTTACTCTTGAATCTTTGAAGGGGAGAAATCAGTCTTTGAAAAGCGTTTTGGGTTCCGAACAGCATCTTGTCCTTGAGAAGGACAAATGCATTTGGCGCAACTGAATCCAACAGACATTTTTCGGAAGTCCTGCGATTCCTTGGCCAGTAGTAGCTGAGTAAAGCCCCATGGGCACCTGGGTAGTGTGTGTGTCCTGGGAAACTCCCATCAGTGCTTAGCATGACCTACAAATAATAAGAGTGGTGTAGTGATGATGGTGAGTGTTGAGGTACATTTCTGGGCCTAACCTAATACGTCATTATCCTGCCGAGGAGCCCCTTTCTGTTGGATTGCTAAATTACTCTTTTTAGTATATTTAAGGCACACTGTTTAGTGATTTACTCCTCTTTGTAATTAGTCTGGGTGACTGGAGAAGTCTCTCAGCGAACTGTTCTTTCCCTTTAATAACATGCTCTGGGGTTCTGAAGGCGATACACTGCTTCCTGAGCAGAGGAACAATTTGGAGTTAGATCATAAGATTTTTGCAGTGAAGAGAAATGTCAGTCTTCTTTAGAGCTCACTGCCAATGCTGTTGGTGTGAATATGCAGCACAATTCCAATGGCTGGTCTGTCTGCATTGAGAGATGTTTGGGAAATTAACGTTTCTTCAAAAGGCAAACACCTAGAGTTAGCTCAGACTTCTCAAATTCCTGAAGCCTTGCTCTCACGGCAGCGGCTGATGTTAGAATGGTGCCATCTTGGCCTCACCTATGGACCCGTCATTCTGAGAAGGGATGTGTATTTTTGGGGGCCAGTATTACCTGAGTAAGGCCCCCTGGGCACCTGAATAGTATGTGTGTCCTGGGAAACTCCCATCAGTGCTTACTATAATTTGTGTGTGTATGAGTTTGGGGAAGATAAATGGCAAGGGAAATGCAGAGCGGAAGGATACCTACCAGGATAGAGCTCCTGGGCAGTGGGGCTGGGACAAAGACAGAGCCCATTAAGTTTCATTCACACATTAGTGCTTGACTTTTTCAGTGTGAGGGCCCCTTACAGTTTTTCCCCGTCACCCCCGTTTTTGGAATATTTCATCTGCCAAGCTGATTTAGGTAATACTGCGTTCACCATGCCTTGAGATTGTCACTGTTGCCTCATTGGTCTGGCAGTAACAAGACAAAAAGCGTCAAATTAGTTGGTATAACTTCACCATCGTTACATGTGTGATTTCCACTGGACGTTTTGAAATACTAACAATAACTTGACAAGCTTATAGTATTTCTTTCAGAGCTCTTAGAATTCCAGGCAGCTGATGTGAGAAACCACGCTCATGCTACATGGACCCTTCAAGCCTCATCTTCCCAGATGGCTTCCAGAGAACTTAAGTTTCAGCCTAAATGGGATTCATAGAGCAGCACCTTCCATACAAAGATGCTTAAGTCTTAGATCTTACAGTTTTGGTTGGCTTTGTGCTAACTACTGCAAAGAACTACTTTGTTCTTAACTGTTAAATTGCATGACCCTCTCAGGTGCCACTGCCTCCCTAAACCAAGGAGATTAGATGTTCTAGCCTAATGCCAGAGCCCCAATTAATGCACAATAGGGTTTTAGTTCCACACTGTGTTTTAAAATTTTTTTTGCAATTTAATGTGTGGCATATCATGGAAGAGTCTCAATGTAGATGATACTTGGCATATATATCAGCTTTGGGGAAGTCTGTTTTCTTAGTGGCTGTATTGAGCAACTTTGAGAGCCTAATGATTTTAGTCTTAAAGATGCACTTTGCATTATTTGGGTAGTTTTGCTCCTAGGAGTAGGAAAGAGATCACTTTATTGCATGTTGAGGGAAATGCATAAATTTGTGGACCTGATGTTTCTTGTGAAGTTTTAATAGTTGTTGTCACCACATTTATTCATGAAAAATAGAGAAACACAGTATGATGAATCAAAATGACATGATAGTTCCCATTTTAATGTTCCCAGAGACATAACTCCAATGATTTTCCATTTATGCTATTCACAGATCATACTTTCCCTTGGTGTGACTCCAGCATTGCAGGAAAAGTTGTTTGTGTGAAAGGTGACATTGGTTTCTCTTTCAGAACCTGCACTTGGCAAGGAATCCACTAGCCAGACAGGTGTTTATGTTGCTGTCAAATTGCAATTGCTATTTTTTGTTTTTGTTTCTGCCTGTGGGAATTACACAGGCTATTAGGTGTTAATAAGCAGCAGCTCACTTTCTGTGACCTTTTCTAAGTTTATGCATCTGAAAGAAACAGCAGCCATTATTTCAAGAGTTGCCTGATGTTACTGTTCTCACTCTACACATTTAAATTGGCAGGAGCCTGGAAGTAACCTGAGATGAGGGTGCTCAGGGGACTGGTGAAAACCCTTTATTAAGAGTGTAAAATCAATGCGGGAGCCTCATAAGAAGGAGAAATATCAAATAATAAATGAAAGAGTTGATGACTGCTGTACATTTATATATAGAGGATGGGGGAGGAGAAAAATGTGAGAGGGCTAGATTGGCAAGAACAGTGAAGAAATTGACGCACAAGTAAAAGTGACATGGATGGAGGCAGAAATGAAGGGAGGCAGAGGGAGGAATGTAAGTACTATGGGTAGAACTGCGCATTGTTAGGCTAGTTGTGTGGGCAAAAAATCAAGGTGAAGGCAGTAGGGAGCAAAATGGAAATGCCAGCCACTGGGGGGAAGGTAAGGAGAGGGACTGAGAGGGAACAAGCTGTTACTTTAAATGGCAGTGAAACACGGAGTGGAAAATCTGGAAGTTAGAGCTGCAGGAAGCCCAGAAGTCATTCCGACAGCTCATCCTGCAATGAGCCTGGGCACAGCAAAGCTGTATGAGTTGGCTAGTTGGTGACACACTTGGGACTACCACCCATGTTTCTTGGTTTGTGTTTTATACCCAGATACCTTGTCAAGACCTCCTGGAAAATAGATGAAAAAGAAGGATATATTAGTGTTTGGGGCAGCCATGGAGCGGTGACACTGTTTGTCAGAATTGCACTAATAGGGTGGACACCAGAGGTTTGGGTATGAAGAAGGATTCAGGAAGAGTTCCCTTACAACCAAGAATGCAAGATGGAATACAGAGCGAATGGCGAGGACATCTGGGGAAGAAACAATTAGCCAAACACTCCACCAGTAGGACCATGCACGGTACGGGCGTTCCTGGGGAGCTCCAGCCAGCGGTAGAGCTGAGGGTTTGGGGGGACACAGGGTCTATGTCACATAGCTGTGACACACCTGAACATGGGAAAGTGATCCTGTGGGAGACTGTCAAAGGCCAGCCAGCACGTTATAATGCTACCAAAGGCCAGCCAGCATGTTATAATGGTACCAAAGGCCGGCCAGCATGTTATAATGGTAGGTGAGACATATTTGCTGCTTTGGTTATCCTGCACGTTTAGAAATTAACATGGTGAACTTGAGGACTCCCACTGAACTGTCAAGTAATACCAGAGAAGACCCAGGGGCCTTAGTCAATTCTGAGCTGAGCAGAAGCCAAGTCTGGCTCTTTTGAGAGCTTGTGGGCTTCTCAAGGGGAGGTGGGGATGATGACTGTAGTTAACAGGCGGTGACCCCAAGGGTTGACCTTGACTCTTCAGGGACTACATTGGGCCATCTGTCTATACTGAGTGGCAGAGTGTCCCCTAGGGCCTCAGCTGAACCTTTCCCTGTGAGCTGTTGCTAAGGCGAGCCTCCAGCTCTGCTTAGTTTTCAACATGCTTCTCTGGGCTGGGGCCTGTGTTTCATCTGCTGGTCTCTTGACTCAAGGGAGCATCTGGGACTGGCTTATACGTGTTATGGTTCAGTTTTGTGTAGGAGGCTCAGGGAACATATTAAGGCTGGTTTCTGAGGGCTTGTTAATGAATGGATTTCAGTGGCAGTAAATCCTGGTAGTTAAGAGCATTCAGACTGGGCTTTGACACCTTAGTTCTGTGATCTTGGGCAGGTTGTTTGATCTTTCTGAACCTCAGTTTCTTCATCTAGAAAGTGGACATAATAAAAATACATATACCATTGGGCTTTAAGGATAATGAAATGGGAGAATATATAGGAGGTGCTCTACTGTGCGTAGCTCATGAGAAGCATTCCTTAAAATGTCAGAATGCTTCCTTCTGGGGAGTGAAGGGTCTGGACTGCAGGTTGCAGGGTCCTTTGGAATTCTGGAGAGCTGTGCAGCAATCTGATCTCTCAGGGTATAGTAGGAAAACCTTTTCCAGCTCTGAAGGAAACCCATGGACTCAAGTCTCCATGAATTCACAAGGAAGAAAGAATAGGGAGGTAAGAGGTAAACTCAGCACCACCTCCCCTCACCCTTAGGGAAATGCAGTCTACCTGCACTTTGCAAAGTTCTGTCCCCTGGAATTAACTGGTCTCCCCAATTGAATTGTCATGAGCCACAAGGGCGGGGCTCTTTGGGTGTAGGCACCAATAGGAACATAAGTATTTGGATGATTAGGGGAGAGAGATTTAGGAAATAGCCCAGCCTACGTGGCCCCCGAGGCAAGAGGCAGAGACCACAGTATGTGTTTGTGGGCCGTGGAAACAGTGGGCCTCAGAATTGGCTAGGAAGTAAGCTTCATTTCTGGGGGGAGCCCAGGACCAGGGTTCTGACATTCTAAGATCAGGAGGAATGAATTCCTGCTACTTCTGGGCAGTGTCTCCAACACTCAGACCCCTGGGAGGTGGAGGGTGGTGCCAGGCCTGGTTGGTGGGCAGATGCTTTGGCACAGGGGTGGCCTGCAGGGTCTAGGGAGTCTTAGACAGAGAGAGAGCTCCTCCTGGCTATGAAGGAGTGAAGAATAACAGCGATGACCAGGAACTGTGCCTTCGATTTGCTGGGACTTTGTAAAGCACTCCATGGGAAGTATGAAAAAATGGGTCACTTTACTGAAGAACACCAGTGTCTTTCACAAAATGAGTCGTATTTATGTTTTAAGTGCTTTGCTAGGGGACTGGGGGTGGAAGAAGAAGGTATGAGTTTTAAAGAGACAACAAAGAACTGAATAATGGGCATACATTTTTGGATGGTAGGAGACAGGAAAGAAGAGTTGGGCCTGGGGAGGATTGGAACCACACTTTGGGAGCCTCAGGCCTGCCTTGGTAAATAGGGCCCAGGGAACTCTGGCAACTGCCACGTCTCATATTTTACATTAAGTTGTTTTTCTTGCTATGTTGTCACCGCCTCCTTTTCTCTAAACTTACAATAATGTCTGCTATCACCCAAAAGCCTTGGGGAGCTTTGTAAGCATAGGGAAATGATCTGGGTCATGTGGCTGGGTTGGTGGGGTGAGGAATGCTGACCACTGAAAATCACCCAGCAGCCAGCTTGGTGTCTGTGTGGTTAAGAATTAGGGAAAGCAGGGGCTCAGAGTGGTTCCAGTCTCTTAGATGTTTCATTTGTTCACTAAGTTAATGTGGAGAAAGAGCCATTTTCAACATTGACAGAAGTATAATTTCTTTGCCAGAATTCTTTCTCAGGAGCTTAATAATTGTTTCATAAGACAGAAACTCAGTTGAGAGACACATTCAGCAATCACTGTCAGTACATAGGGCAGGCTGACATATTGTGTCACTGCTGTTGAGAGGGGCCCTGTTTCTGGTGCCGTGTTCCACACTGAATCAGCATGTCTGGAGGGATCTTAAAGCCCCATTGGCATCTTCTTACCAGAGAATCACAACGGCTCACATTCTATATCACTTACACAGTCCAGAAGCAAATTATTTTACATCCTTGAATTCCCAGAGAAGTTATACATAGTGGTACAAGGATCAGTAAATGGTTCCAGATCTTTCTAGTTTATTTTTTTGCAGGGTACAGGGGATTCTATGAATCATTTCTTTATATCTTCCAATCATATTGGCTTTACCCTCCTTTGGTTTCAATGTCAGCCTTTCCAAATCTCTCTGCGGCCTAACTAGGCCTCCCCACCTCCCACTGGTAGTCTGTTTATGATACATCCTGGTCTCCACCTAAATGAGGTCCCTAGTGATTGAAAGCTCTCTGCTATGAAAAAGAAAGAGAGCTTGCACATTAGCTCTTGCATCCTTATGGATATTTTTCCTAGTAAAAAAGCTTTCCATGCTAGCATACAAATTAAAATGCCTTAAAAATATGAACTGTCCATACCTTTAATATATAACTTCATTTTCAATCTTCTTTTCATTCTCAGATACAACACAAATATTTTTGACTGGCTATTTCTTAAACATCAGGTTTCACATACAAAGCTTAGAAAGCAAGATGCCCCTAAATTATTAGCTTCCCCTTTCTTTAGACCTCTTGGTTCTAATTTTCTTTCCATTAGAATTCTATCCACTAATTAGCAGTGTCAGGATGTTGGGCCTTCACAATGCATGATCTTTGTACAGTAGAGACATTCTAAGTACAGTGGACCCTTGAACACTGTGGGTGCTAGGGGCGCCCACCACCTGCACAATCAAAAATCCACATACTTTTGGCTTCCCCAAAACTTCACTATAAATAGCCTACTGTTGACTGGAAGCCTTACTGATAACATACTAACATAGATATTTTATGCTATATGTATTATATACTGTATGCATACAACCAAGTTAGAAAGAAGAAAATGCTATTAAAAAAATCACAAGGAAGAGAAAATACATTTAGAGTACAGTACCATATTTATTGAAAAAAAAATCTGTATGTAAGTGGATCCATGCAGTTGAAACCCACGTTGTGCAAGGGTCAACTGTCAGTCCTACTGAGAAATTGGCTTCTTAAAAAAAATATTTAAAACCTTGCTTTCTTTTAAAGTAAGATGTTCATGTCATTTTGAAAAAGAGATTAGAATCTTACAAATATGCAGTATGGATTTTTTTTTTAAGGTTTAAGCTTAATTACATTTTAGTAAATAGAATATGCAAGAGAACAACACAAAAGTCATTGCTGTTTCTGTTGTGTCCTCAGAAGACAAGACGGCTGTCCATTTTTTTTTTGTTTAATAAAACACCTCTTATTTCTTTCTTCTTTGCTTTTTTTTTGCAACACCGACCACCTCCTATTTTTACACAAAGTACTAGAGTCATCTAACCCGTAGCTTGAGGCCTCTGAGTGGACATGTTCTCCTGGCTGCAGCTGTTTAGCAAGGGGGCTGGGCAAGGCCAGAGGAGAACTGGGGCATGTGTGTCAGAGCAAGTGGCCCAAGGCCAGTGCCTGCCCAAAGGTTAAGCGCTGTCAGAGGAGGAGGGGACAGAGATCCCAGAAGAAATGAGGATGAGGCTCTCAACTCATCCATTTTTGTAAAGTATTACATGATCCCAGTACGAAATTTCAAAGGGCATAAAAGATAGTCAGTAAAAAAATAAGTCTTTCTTAAACTCTTGCCCCAGCCATCCAGTTCTCCTTTCCAAAGACAGCCACCATTACCAATGTTGTGGATATCTTTACAGAAGTAGTTTTATGCCTTTATAACTTAAAAAAAATACAGACATTGTTGTGTACTTTGATTTTTTTTTCAATTACTATAACTTGGAGATTACAAATCATATCAGTACCTTTAGAGTTGCCGCAGATATGGTATTTTTTGCCTTCTGTCCTCAGTTTTTCCTGATAGTTGAACAGTTCTTCTGTTCTTAGATTTAAGAGCAGAGATTCTGCAGTCTGTCTGAAAAATCTACAAAATTTTTGTATTCTAATTTCCACATGCCTTCTTCAAGCACAACCTTCTGATAATTTAATATAAAAACTGAGAGTTGAAAATACAAGAACATCTCACCCAGAGTCATATTTGCATTCAGTTTCTCGTTCAGCTGTAATCTTCACAAAGCAGATGAAAAGCATAGATAAAGAAGATAAAAAACAAATTGATTATTATATTTGTAGTTGTAACAAGTGTATTTAAGGTTATGGGATTAGTTACTTATTACCTCTGTTACATTAAAACTTCATGGCTTAAAACAGTCATCACTGGGTATTATCTCTTATGGTCTCTGTGGGTTAGTTGTCCAGATGGGACACCATGCAGATGGCTAGTCTCTTTTTCCCTGTGTCTGGGGCCTCTGCTGGAGGACTCAGGTTGGGCAGGAGGCACCCTGAAGGTCATTCACTCACGTGGCAGCTGATGCTGGCTGTCATCTGAGGGCCTAGATGAGGCTATCAGTTGGAACCTCTATACATGACATCTTTATGTGGCCTAGGCTTCTTCACGTTGTCATGATATATCTCAAGGACAATGTTCTTGAGAGAGAGGGAGAGAATGTGTGTGTGTGTGTGTGTGTGTGTGTGTGCGTGTGTTAGGCAGCAGCTACATGCTTACTCTGTGCTAGCCTCAGAAATTTAATAGCGTACTTTAGCCATCTGCACTACTCCATTGGTTGGGGCCATCACCATCCCCTGCTTCAAGTCAAGGGAAGGCAACCTAGACCCCATCTCCTGGTAGCGGGAGTACCAGTTATTTTGTAAGAAGAACATATGGGATGGGAGAAATATATAGGCCTGGCCATCTTTGGAGAATACTCTGACTCAGGCCACTCTGTGACCACAAAAATTCATATTCCCTTTCGTGTAGAAAACACTCATCCACTCCTCCTAGGTCCCCAAGTCTCATCCCATTAGAGCATCTGGCTCAGACCCAGGGGCTAGAGGTCGGCCTGCCCCCCCTGAGCCTCACTCATCTCACCTAGTGTTCATGTCTTTGTGTGGTTTCCCACACTGGGTCTGGCCATCCCATATGACTGGAAGAATGCAGCAGAAGTGATGGTGGGTGGCTTCTACGTGGGTGTAAAAGGCACTAGAGCCTCTGGTTGGCCTCTCCTTGCCCGCTCTAGGGGAAGCTGGATGCGATGCTGTGAGGTCTCAGCAGCCGTGTGGAGAGGCGCACGCATGGAGGGGGACTGAGGCTTTCTAGCAACACCCACCCTGGCTTGCCAGCCATGGGAGTGAGCCTCCTTGGAAGTAGATCATCCGCCCCATCTAGCCTTCCAACAACTGCAGTTCCAGACGACACCTGACTACAAGCCCTTGGGTGACTCTCAGCCAGAACTGCCAGCCAAGCCTCTTCTGAGTTCTTGTCCATCAACTCACTACATTTCGAGGTTACTTGTTTCACAGCATTAGAGAGCTAATCCAGTTCCCCAGGTAAATCTCACTGTCACCAAGAACCTGGCTTCAGCCTTACTGGCTGTGCAGAGTGCCCAGCAGGGGAATGGAGGCACAACCGTCTTCATTACAAACAGCCTTGTTAGAAGTAAGAAGACAAAAAAGAACAGGACATCAGTGTACTGTTGGATCGTGACACCTCCAAGTTTCCCAATATACACACAATTGGAGTCCCCAGGGAAAAAGAAAAGCGAGATGGGTATGTGAAAAGATATTTGAAGAAATAAAGGTCAAAAAAATTTTCCGAACTTAACTATCATCAAATTATTATATTTTTATAATATATTATTATCAATTCAGATCCAAGAAGCTTAATGAAACTCAAGCATAATAAACATGAAGGCACCGAGGCACAAGATATTCAAACTGCTCAAAACCAGTGATAAGAAAATCTAAATAGGAGTCAGAAGAAAAAGACATGTTACCTTCAGAGACAAAGATAAGGTTACAGCAGATTTATCATAGGAAGTAATGTGAGCAGAAGGCAATGGAGCAACTAGGAGAAAAGGGCTGTCGACCAAGAGGTTTTTATGTCCAATGTCTTTCAAAATGCAAATACCTTTCAAAAACGAAGGCAAAGTTATGATTTTTTTGCAGATGTATAAAAGCTGATAGGATTCATCCAGCAGCCCTGAACTTTAAAAAAATGTTAAAGCAAGTCTTCAGACAAAAGGAAAAGAATACCGTTTGGAAATACAGATCTACAGAAAGGAGTAAAGAGCACCAGAGATGGTGAAAGTGAATACATAAGATTTTCTCTTATTACTTAAACCTTTTAAAATAATAATTGACTGTTCCCAAGATTTCTTTCATATTAATCTTTTAAAATAATTCCTTTTATAATTTAATGAAAATAACGAAATAACAATTCCTTTTATAATTTAATCATAATAATAGTGTGGAATTGATAACATGTGAAATAAAATGTGTAACAAAACTCACACAAGGTTGTGAAGGGAGAAACAGAAATATACTATTATACAGTTCATGTCCTGTACATGAAGGGGTATAAGGCCACTTTGAGGTATATTCTATAAACCCTAAAGCAACCACTAAAATTAGCCAAGAAAGGAGCTACTATAGAATCATAAAATAATTCAGAAGAACTATAAGAAGAAGAAAAGAAAAAACACAGATGGGACAAATGAAAAACAAATAGCAAGATGTCAGATTTAAACTTAGTGATAACAATGATTACATTAAGTGTAAGTCCTCCACATGCCCTGATGAAAAGGTAAACACTACTAGATTTATTAGAAAAGCAAGACCCAACCATATCCTGCCTACAAGAAACACACTTGGAACATAAACACACAAATCAGTTTAAAGTAAAGGATGGAAATAGATTTCTGTGCTGATCGTACCTACAGAAAGCTTGAGTGGCTATATTAATATCAGACAAAGTAATATTAGAGCAAAGAATATTACCAGGCTAAAAGAAAGTAATTTCTTAAACATAAAGGAGTCTATTCATCAAAAGGATATAATAATCCTGACTTATCTGGCTTTAACAATGAGGACATGTTATCTCATGTGAAAGGAAATGCAGAGGTATCTGCTTCTAGGGTCAGCTAATTTAACAGCTCAAATACGGAATAAATAACAGCTCATCATTAGGGACTCAGTTGTTTCCATATTTCTGTGTTGCCCTTCCCAGGATGTCAACTTGTTTCTCAGACTGGTCTTCCTCACTAATGCAGGATGGCTGCCATTGTAGGAATCTCATCCAGTGGAAGAAAAAGGATCTCTTTTTCTTTCAATTGCCCCCATTAGACTTCTCAAGTGTCATTTGTCAGCACTGGGTCACTGTCCACCTTTAAACTAAGTGAAACACTGGTGAGGAAAATCGAATTACTTGGCTGGCTAAGACCAGCGGTCAGCAAACATTTTCTGTAAAGGGTCAGATGACACATACTATAGGTTTAGAGGCCACATAGTTTCTGTTGCAATCACTCAGTTCTGCTATTGTGTCATGAAGCATTCATAAATAATGTGTAAATGAATCATGTGGGTGTAGCACATTCTTATTTACAGAAACAACCAATGGGCTGGATTTGGCTCACGGGCCATTGTTTGCTGACTCCTGACTTAGACTAATCAGCTGGAGACCTTGAGTTTGGAAACCTGAACAAAATTAGTGTTCTTAAGCAGGGAAGTTGGAAGGAATGGCTGTTGCTAAGCAATCAGCAGTATCTGTCACATACTGTCCCTGTCTCCTCCACAGTACCTGGCAGGTATCAGCTGCTCAATAAAGACTGGTTCAATGAATGGAAGGCAAATGATATGCACACTGATACGGAAACGAGCACTCCTGCAGACAGGCAGAAGCTTTGATTGTTTGAGGCTTGGGGAGTTATTTTCATATTTTCCCCTCTTTACCCTAGGGCCTTGCCAATCCTTGAGATAAGATTCTTCTTTACAGTTCTGTGTGATACAACCTGGAAAAAAACCAGGTGAGGTAGAAAGATCGTGGTTCTGAAACAACATCCCTGCTTCCCCAAGATGACATCCTTGTCTCCCTTAGGTCCCCTGCAACAAATCTTCCCAGGGGTGGCAGCACAAATTGTAAATTAATAGGGAAAAGTTCAAGCACAGCAGCATATGGCTGAAAAGCTGAATTATGTTATGAAGAAAGACAAAGGGAGGACCCCCCCTTTTTAGCTTAGAGTTATATTTCTTCTTCCCTTGGTTAGTGAACACAGGTCTGTTATTTCTGCAAATGCATTCTTTCTGAACTCAGTGTCTATGTGTTCTGAAACTATGTGGGTGCCTGCTAGGATGATTCATTTCCCCAAACATCCAGTAACTGGGGAAGTCATGTCACCCCATCTAATTGCAGGTTTGGGACACCCCTTCCTGCAGCTAGCCAGGAGTTCTCATCTCAGGACCCATTTGTTGCTCATCTAGCCACGATCATAGGAAATTCTGAACCAGGATGGTCCTTTTCTCAAGAAATGACAAATCAGTAGTTGGCTTTCTGATGATTTGATTACTGGGATGAATTCTAGGAAAAGAAATCTCAGGGTCGATTATAAAAATAGTTTGTTTATACAACTAAGAACTTTCTGGAGTGTTGCCTTTAACAGAAACAGAAAAGTCCCCAACATGCCGAAGACATCAAGTCCAGCTCTGTGCATTCGCAGGAACGTGTAACGAAGATGGGCCAGGGGCCTTTTGCCCAAATTTCAGGGTTCAAATTTCAGCTCTGCTCTTTACTAGCTTTATGACTTCTGCCAAGTTGATCAGACTCTCCAAACCTCTATTTATTTATCTTTAAAACGGGTATGGTAATAGCCATCTGTCTCATAGAGGTCAGATGAAAAAATATCCCATCTCTGTGAAGTGCAAAGGAAGGAAAAGTGACTGAAATGACGGAGGGAGGTGCAGGGACCATCCCACTGCAGTAGGCACAATGCTCTGCTGGTTGTACTTTCTTGTTCTTGTTCTGCTCCCACCCAGCCTGGCCCTTGTTAGTAGCCCTCCAGGGAACATGGGGTTCTCCATATGGAGACCAGAAAGGAGAGCAGCCAAGGCAGCCTGGCTCGGGAAGGAAACAAAAGGCATGAGCGACGGGCCTCCACGCGGCCCACTCACTTGATGAGACTGACAGAAATGGTTCCAGGGGAAGCAGATAGGATTCCACCCCTGGTTGGTGGGAGTGGTGAGGCCGTTAGTGTCACGCTTTTAAATATTTTGTTTGCTTTTCCATTCTTTCTTCTCAAAGGTGAACCAGCTCCAGAAAACCAGATTCCTGAATCTGTGTGTTCACCTAGTCTACACATTGGTTTTCTCAGACAATAATAGGAAATCTGAGCCAATCCGGCAGAAGTTTGGAGAATAGCATAAGCATTATTGTGAAACACTTTACAGAATGTTAAATTCTATGAATATGATATGCAGTAATAAATATTCATATTCTCGAGTCTTTTAATGTCAACTAGCTACTTAAACCACTTTAATTTACATAAATATGTGTTTAGTTTCCTGAATACATGCTTTTTTCAGTACGGGGTGACTATTTTGGCCACTTTTTTCCACGTTAGATTGACGTATTTATCATAACCCATGCTTTCAGAACATCACAAGGGGTTCTTTTTCTAAAATCTTGTTCTCATTGCCTCTTGAGTTGGAATTGCTTGGGTTTACGGCAGGCAAGGTGAGCAGAGTCACTGTCTTTCCCCGAAGTTGTTGTGACATTGTTTTTCTCTGTCCTTTCTGAAAGGAATATTAATTAAGGAGTTAAGTGTGGTTCTTGGTGCCAATAGAGTTAGAGATACTCTGTAGTACCGTATTCTGTACCTTTAGTTCCTTCTTTGATGTTTTCTGATTGAAGATTGAAGTATATTTCATATAGGAGTTTCTATCACTTTAAACACAGCTTATACAGGAGGACTTGACGTGCAGGACATGTGCCAGAAGAACGAGAATCCTTCGTGGAGTGCTTGCCTGCCAAGGCCAAGCCCCACTGTCTGTTGGTGGCCTGATCTTGAGAAAGTCACTTTGTATCTCTCAGTGTTTGATCTATAAAATGAAAATTATTTTTAACACCACCATTGCAGATTACTTGAGAGTTTCAAGTTAAAACCTTTATGCTTGTTGGTATTTGTCTAGCTATATTGGGCTCAGTCTCTTGGTGATCTTTGCGAGTGATCTGTATTGTAATCTAAAGCTCCTATTGCTTGGCTTAATACTTGCTCATAACAGTAAGAAAAACAATTTTTTCCCCAAAGGCATTGGTTTCCTGCCTCCAAGGCTGTGACTTCTAATACTTCCAACTCTGCTCAGGTATGAACTTAAACTGTAGGAATCCTACTTGGATTCTATCTCTCTACTCTTTTCTTTTCCTTGGTTTACAAGTATAATTTTTCTTTTTTGCTTTCCCAAATAACATTCTAAATATCAGAATTAAAGTAACAATATTCCCCTTTGGAGTCTTTTTCTTGAGGAAAGTCTCTCAGAGTTTGGCCACCTCCAGGATAAGGATTTATTTTTATCAATTTCTGTGTCTTACTTTGTTCCTGATGTAACAGTGACATCTTGTTCAATCTGCATAAGTGGCCGTGTAGAAGAGGAAATTGCAAAAGGAAAGCACACCCCTGCCATGGCTCTCACTAATTTATGTGAGCGGGATTCATTTCCTGCAGCAGAGCCCAGGATTAGACATGATGGATGCCTCTCTGGGGCCCTGATCCATCATCAGTCTGATGTTCTAACACATCCTCAAGGGACAGCCTGGTTCCTTGAGACGCTTCTTTCTCTCCATACTTTCTTTAAATGTTTCTTGCTTGCGGGGTTATGCTTCTTCAATAAGCCAGGATTTCTGCGACCCTGAATCAAGAAGTCATTCATTCGTGAATGCATTCACTCTTCATTCATTTCCTCAAAAAAAAAAATGCATGGAGACCCTCTCCTATACCTGGAAAGTACAGATGTGAATCTGCCTTAGTTCTAGCCCTCAGGATTTCTGGTCCTGGAGAGGCGACAGACAGGTAAACCAGGCAGTGCCTCTAAGGGCTGAATGCCTGAAGGGAAGACTGTTTCCATATTACTGCTGTGGGACAATAGTAACAGCCGATCTTTTAACACGGTGCCTTCAGTCAGGCACTGTTCTAAGCTCTTGGTGTTAACTCATTTAATCCATACACTATTGTGAGGCCAATGCAATTGTGTTTACTGTTACAGTGGGAAAATTTGGCACAGTGTTTAAGTAACTTTCCCAGGGTCACAGGGCTGAAGCCTTTGAACATTTTTATTTTTAAAGGGAAGGGAAGCTGGAGGAAACGGGGACCCTCCCTGCCACTAGTGTTGGTTAGTGTGCTAGGTATTCAGTGATTGGACAGATAACACCGTTGTGGTTGGGGCACGGGGCCGCCCTTAAAAAGAGAGGATACTTACCCTGGTGCTCACCTGGGGAGGAGTCAGGGCTCCAGGAAGAAAGGCAAGAGCTGGACCTGGGGGAGGGATCACTCCTGCCTTTCTGTGGGCCTCACTCTTTTGGGATCAGATTCATTCACACCCAGATATAACTCAGGGTGCCCCCGCGTGGTGGGGCTGCCAGGTGCCATGGCACAGGGCCACCTGGGAGTTCATCAGGAATAGGTGCTCAGAGGAGCCTGGGATTACGGGCCGGGGCCTGAGGTTCCCGGAAGAGCTGTTCTAAAGAACAATAATAATAATGCTGGCCATAGTTGGGCCCGTAACCCCTGGCATCATGATAATAGCCAGTATTTATTGAGTGCTTCTTCCACAGAGTGTTGTTCAATGCTTTGAGTGCATTAGCTCCAGTCCTCTAACCATGCAGGGAGATGGGTATTATCTGCATTTTGCAGATGAGAATACTGAAGAGGGGAGAGGCTAAATCATTTTCTCAGAATTACACTATTAAATGAAGAAGTTGCCCCAAGGAGTTAGGAAAAGGACAGGGCTTACTGCCAAGGTGGCAGGGCAGTGGTGGTGATTGGAGCAGTGTGGGCATCAGCTCAGGACAGGCCTTGAGAGCCGGAGCATCAAGGTGGGCAGTGGTGATGCAGGCTCTGGCCCACCTGTGGCAGTAAAGGAGGAGGTGCGACAAGCAGCTGTGGTGAAGACATACCCTCGTACCTGTGGGGACCGCCTGAGATAGAAAGAGAGGAAAGGTGAGGTCCTAAAAGAAGGCAGAGGACCTACAAGCTCATAAAAGCTGTGTACATTTCATTTTTTATTAGTTCAACAAATCTTTATTGAGCACCTGTTATGTGCCTGATATTGCTAGGATTCAACAGTGGAGTAGAGAACACAAAAATTCCTGTCTTCACAGAGCTTAGAGTCAAATAGAGAAGAAATCTGATAAAAATAAGAAATAAGTAAAACACAGTATGTGGTGTGGGCCACAGATAAGGAAAAAGATAAAGTAGGAGTGGGGTATGAGAAGGGAGTGTGTGTGTGCACACCTGTGCATGGTGTGTGTGCATGGGGCATGGGTGGGGTGGGGGCACGGCAATTTTAGATCAGAAGTCCAGGTAGGCTCTCACTAAAAATGTGACATCTGCTACAGTTCTGAGGTCAAGCAGATGAGAGACGAGCCACACATTTTGGGGGAGGGAGTGTTAGGTAGAAAAGAAGCCAGTGCAAGATGAGGCAGGAGAGTTCCTACCTGGATCAGGAATGGCAAAGAGGCCAGTGTGGTGGCTGAAAGAGTGAACTGGGGGCAAGATAGCAGGGAAGGAGGTCTGAAAAGGGACAGGAGGAAGATAAGATGGGGGCACATAGATTACTCTGAGAATCTTTACCTCTGTTCTGAGTGTTCTGAGAAGTTAATCCAAGATCCGACATCATCTGGCTTACATCTTAAAAGGCGCACTTCGGCTGCTATGTTAGAAACAGGGGGTCCAGGCAGGAATCAGGCAGATTATGTTGGCTATACATGGCCAGGCGAGAGGAGGTGGTGGCTCAAGCTAAGGTGGTAGCAGTGAAAGTGGTGAGTGGTGGTCAGATTCTGCATATAATTTGAAGGTGGAGACAAAAGGTTTTGCTGCTGGATTGGGTGAAATGGACAGAGAAGTCTAGGGTGATTTTTGTGTTTATGGTCTGAGCTCTCGAAAGGTTGGAATTGCCATATTCTGCAATGTGGAAGACTGGGAAGAGCAGCTTTGTGGAGGGCGGGATGAGGGGCTGAGGCTTGGTTTATTTCTTTTGAGGGGAGGCATGGATTTGTAGGATTTTATATATATCCTAGAATAGAGGTTTTCAAAATGTGGGTCATGACCCACTAGGTTATGAAATAAATTTAGTGGGTTGTACTCACATGAAAAATAAAAGAAACAATGAAAACATCAGCATGTTTCATGTGCTGTCACATTAAATACTAGTTTGTAAAATTGTGTTTCAGATACATACATTTTTTGGGTATACCTGTTCACTGGGCAAATGAGTGTTTACGCTGAATTGTGTTTAAACTTGTTGGAAATAACTCTGAGATTGAAAAACCATGAAATGAGTCGTGCCCTAAAGAAAATGGCAAACAAAAGGAAATGCTGAGCAGCTCATTTATACCAAAAACCACTTATTAGGTCTTACTTTAAAGCTGCCTGTTTGGAAGCAAAGGGGAACAGGGAAGTTTGCTTTCCTAAGAGGGTGTCTTGTAGGAGCAGGATTTCAGCTCCGGGCAAGTTCATTCTGGATTCAGTGAGACTGAATAACAATAACAGAACTTTAGGGGTAAAATAGTTTATACCAAGCTTTATTCTCAAGGTGGCAGGTCGAGTGCTAGAATCACGTCTGCGTCCGTCAAGGCAATTGTCTCTGCCAACCAGGGATGGCACTGGGCAGAGCTGTTTATATAGCAACACAGACAATAATGGCTCATTGCCAAGAGGTGTGTAAGCATGTGCCTACACAGTAGGCCAATTACATCATTGCACGTGCTCAGGGGGCAAGTAGCCTTAGGGTCAGGTGAGCATCCTGGCCACTGGAATTTCCATTTTCCCTACAGAGGGGATCTTAGAGGCACTCCTGTAGTGATTGGTGGGGCAGGATTGGTGGGGTCTGATAATCACTGTTATCTGACATCCTTTAATACCTGCAAATGCAGTTTTGAAGAAGATATTTTGTAAATGTGAAGTAGGTATGTGGTATTCAATTAACACTTGGGTTTTGTTTGAAGCAATGTTAGTATAAGAGTTATTTGTCCCCTTTCAACTGATTCTGCTCTGTCAGATAACCTGTTGATATTTGTATATATAATTTCATTTTACTGATCCTTCTTGTGTATAATTAGGTCTTGAGTAAGAGTGGCAGTGACAGTTCAGTTTTCTGATATGAAAAGACCTTCCATTTTTCCTCCTGTTCTAAAAAGTGTTAACAATGGGCTTTCCAGAATTGAAAATGGGAGAAGTGTTCTTTTTTCTACCTTCTCTAACTCTGCCTAGGGTTGGTCTTTTTGCCTGGTTTGAGAAGAGATTTGCTAAAACAGGTAGTTTGATCTGTCTTGCTAGCTCCAACCCCATTCTGGCTGGAGAAAAGAGTCTCAGATGGAGAGTAGGTACCAGCACCCTGTATTTGGAGATGACCGTTCTCACCCTAGAATTTTTAAGAGGATTTCACACAGCGCTGTCAGAAAATTCTGCTCACTTGGTTACTAGTCTTTTGTCTGTTCACCCTGTTAGAATACAAGGTCCTAAGAGCAGGAGCCTTGGCTGTCTTTGCTGACTGCTGTTGCCATGCCGCTGAGAGGACTTGATGTCCCAAACCCTCCGTATGATCCTTGAGGGCTGTAATCCTCAGAGTGTGGTCCCCAAATCAGCCATGATGGCCTCGCTGGAGACTTGCTAGTGACGCAAATCCTAAAACCCCAAGCTGACCCACTGAATTGGAAACACTGGAGGTGGGGCCCAGAATCTGGTTTAACAACCCCCCTACCCACCCCAGGTGGTTCTAATGGACACTAAGTTTGATAATTTCGGGTTAATGAGTCCTTAAAATTAAAGTTAAGGGCATCCTGGGGGATTTTTGTATGCTTTTCTCAAATATAAGTTTTCTTATTTAAATAGGTTTGCACCTAAGGACTTACACAGTGGGTTAGAAATAGGAGAATCCATTTTTTTAGAAATAAGCCAGAGTTAGTCTCTCAAAACCCTCATCTGTCAGTCTTTGAAGACTTAATTAAAACGATCTGTTCCTATCATTACTGTGAAGAAAGAATACCAGTGGTGAGAATTGTATTTGATGGTGCATGGTTGAGGTTGACCTATAAAATCGTTGAAACCAACTTTATGATAAATATCCAGAGAGTACATTTTAAAAATTTGAACTAGCAATTCTAGCAAAAATCTATCCTAAGTAAATGGTCAGAAATGCTATTATTGCTTATACAGCATTTGTCTTAAATCTTTTGTTATAACTGCTAAGTGTCCAACTATAGTGGCATAAGTAAACAAAACTATTATAGCACCTTTCTTTGTTTTATTTTAACCAATAAAATATTCTTAAAGAACTTTAATTGGCTTGGAGTGCTTAATATCTAAAGTTAAATTAATAAAGCAGTTCATAAAACATCACATTTTTGAAGTGTAGATTATAAAAATGGTACAGAAACACAGTAAATGCATTTCCTGGATGGTAAACTAGACTGTTGATTTCCTTAACTTTTTGTGAATTTATTTGTTTACAGTGAGTGTATTTTAAAATTTGGAACACAGTACTTTATTTGTATTACAAGATGCTTGGAAAATTAAAAGGAAAACCTAACCATTTTTCACTGTGCTAGCCTAACAATTATGTCCATATGTTCATATTACCTTCCAGTTTTAATCGTCCTGGATGTTTTTTATGATTGTGTTAATCAAGCCCATTTTAGCATCTTGTGAAGAGCCCTAAACATGGAGACTTGAAAGTTTGTCAGCTCCTAAGGTTTTCGTTCTCAAACTGATGTTTTAGGATTGCAAATTTCTTGGCACTTAGAGCAGTTTCAGAACATTTAGTGCCTTGAGATTTATCTGAAAAAAGAACACACTGCATAGAACACTGTCAGTTCAAGGGGTGCTTCGAGGGGGTGTCTGAACTGTAGAACAGGAATTTGATTCAGTGAAGCCAGATTTTCCAAGTAGAGAGCAGAAGATGAGGACAGTGCCTGGGAAGGAAGAATGCAAGGGAGGAAGGAGGGGCAAAGGCCTAGAGAGGTTCCTGAAGCATAGCATATCCTCCCATGAGGGTGGGACTGGGGTCAGACTCACTGTGAACACCTGCTATGTTCCAAAAGCCAAGCAAGTCCTGCCTCTGCATTTAGGAAGCTTGTGCTATTGTTTATGTTACTTCCTCTTTTGAGTGCAATAAAACTCAGAAGAAAGAAAAAAGAAGGAAAATGGTGCTAGAACCCGTAGTTCTAAGTAGCAGAAGCAAGTTTAGACCATCTCAAATTAACCAGGACCAGTGCCTAGGAGGGCAACCGCACGGAAGGTTTTCTTAGGAGGAGTGTCTTGCAAATGAGTTGCAGCTCCAGGCAAGTTCGCTGTAGATTCACTGTGACCAAAGAAATTTACAGCAAAGAGTTCTTGGGGTGAAAAGGTTATACCCCAACTTTATTTCCAGGTGGCAGGTCAGTCACTAAAATCCCATTCACTCAGAGCGAGTCTGTGTTATCACTGCTGCTTCGGATGCAGCAAGCCGGTCTGTACCTCAGGGCCTCTCTGCACAGCCGTCCCGCACAGCCGTCCTCCGGTCCTCTGTCCTCGGTGCTGCCACGACTCCAGCCCTCCACTCCGCTCTCCTACAGCCTTGCAGCCCTACCACCCAGTCTCTGGCAGAGCACTGGGTGGAAGTCCTTATATTAACACAATAATGGCTTATTGCCTAAAGGTATGGAAGCGGTAGCATAGCAACAGGCCAGTTACATTTAAGTTCAGTGAGGATCCTGGCCATAGGAACCCCACTTTACCCACAAGGAGACTCATCCTTACCCTGGAAAGTCTGCACATTTCTGGTTAGCACACAAGTAATGGGTCTCATATTTTGCAGTTTTACTACAAAAATGTAAATGTAAATCTTTGATCTATTTGGAATTTTCAGTAGTGCAGGAAGTAGGATAAAATAACTTTTTTTTCTTTCAGATAGGTGAGTAGTTACATCATTCATTGATTTGGAATGCCAAATTCATACTAACTTCCTTATGTTTTTAGGCGTATTCCTGAACTCTCAGTCATCCCATTTGTGGTATTCGTAATGTTATCTGGTGAAGTTAGTCCCTCTCAGGACTCTTCTTTTCTGTTTGTTTGTTTTTAATGGTTACTTTTTGTTATTTTATGTATGAGCTTGAGTCAACTTGTCCAACTTCAAAACTAATGAGAAAATTGTTATCTTTACAGGTTTGAGTCTTATCCAAGAATAAGGTTTATCTTTGAATGTATTCACCATCCTGAATATTTTTCTTTTGTGTTTCAAAGTTTTCTTTATTTACAATGGAACAATTTCTTACAAATTTCACATCCATATATTTTTATCCTTTCGTATATATTATATATGAGCCTTTTTCTTTTATTTTGTCATCCTCACTTTTTAATATAAAAATCTGTTAATAACACTATGTTACTATAATCAGATATATTACTGGATTCTATTACCATTTCTGTTACTGTTTGCCTGATTTTCTTGGTGGGTACAGGTATGAAGTCATATATTCTGAAACAGCATTTAACTTTATTCCAACTTTTACCTCTTTTATTTCTCTTGGCTACACTAAATTGGTGACTGTATCCAAAATAATATTAAATATTAATGGTAACCATGTTTTTCTTTTTTAAATAACATACTATGGAAATGTTTCTAGTAATGGTTATTATGATTACAAATAACAGTGAACATGTGTGTAGTGCTATTTATGTTCCAAACCTCAGATAAATGCATTTTATCATACAATGGAGTTTTCACATATTTATATTTTGTTAAAATTCTTCATCCAGTCTAGATTTTGAAAATGAGATGCCACTCAGCATCTGTATAGCGGATAATGTAGAGTGCTCCTCTCTTTTGACTTATTGGAAGAGTGAATTATATTAGTGCCTTAATATTGAATCATCCTGGCATGGTTAGTGGTACATCATGCTTTTAGTGTGATGCAGGCTTCTGTTTGCTTCTATCTTCATATAGAATTTTTTTGCATTAATATTCATGAGTCAGATTAGACTACAGTTTTCTTCTTTTGCTATATTTATCAGCTTTCTGTATCACGATTACGCAGGCTTTTGAAAAAAATTGGCAGTTTGTGTTCTTTCCGTCTGTATTGGAAAATTTTAAATAATTGAGCTTGTTCCTTAAAGGTTCTGTAGAACTCACCTGTGAGAGTACCAGTGCATGTGCTTTTTCAGGAGGAAGTTTGTTGAGAACATTGTGTTTTTTTTTTCTATTGCTTTTCTAGGGTCAGTATTAGTGACATATTTTCCTCTCCATTTCTTCTTGGTTTTCAGTTTTACTTGCATAGGCTTTGATAAAGCATTCTTATAATTTTTACAATATTTTTCTCTATCTCATATTTGTGTTTGTAGACTAGTCTCTGTTCTTCACCTCTTCCCTCCCTCATACTTCTAAATTAGGTTGGTTAGCAGTTTTATTCTATTTCACTCCTCCCTTCCCAAACCAATTTTACTCCTTAGATGTAACCTTGAAGTTCTACCTATTTGAAAAACAGTACTATATACCTTTTCATTAGCATGTTTTTATAAAAATCTTTGCAAAGTATTGACTTTGTTTTTGTTCCAGGATTCGGGGTCTTTAAAATAGCTTTGTTTTGTAGATGAAAAAGATAATAGAAAAGTGAAATAACATCAGCTTGGCTGCCCTGTAGGATTTGGAAGATTTGAAAGTGTGGATAAAGTGAAGGTTCCTATGGCCAAGATTCTCACCTGGCCCTGTTCGCTAGCTCACGACACACGTGTGGGCAATACGTTGTAACTGACTCTATATGAAGAGATCCATCCAGTGCTCTGGGTGACATGGTAGCTGCAAGGCTGCAGAAGAGTAGAGACTTGACTGGAGTGGTGGCAGCTCCAGGACAGAGACAGAGATGGCTGTTGGGGGCAGAGGGGCCCAGAGGCAGAGTCAGGCTTGCTGCATGCAGACTCACTCTGAGTGTATGGGATTCTAGTGATTGACCTGCCACCGTGGAAATAAAGTTGGGTATAGCCCTTTCACCCCAAGAACGTTCTACTGTCATTTCTTTGGTCACACTGAATCCATAGTGAACTTGCCAGTGCTGAAAACCATTGACAAGACAGAGAGCACTTAACAGGGAAAACGGATTTGGCCTTAAAGAGATAATAACTGCTCTTGGAACCACTGGCTTCTAGGCTTTAGGGGTGAGTCAATCTCTCTCAACTAATTGGATTTCACAGATATTAAAGGGCATACAGCACTTTTGACTCCATGTTGATCTGAAGTGATCTTCACTTGTATTTTCTGCTTTACTCTCCACCCCATTAAAATCTATAGGATTTGGTGACCAACTGGAAAGGAGGGGTAGGAGAAAAGAGAAATGTTGGAATTTTCACACATTTCTAGGCTGGGAATTGAATGGAAAAAGCCATTAAGCAGAATAGAAAAACATGAAGAAGGAATAGAATGGTTGGAAGGTTTTGCTCCCAAATGTGGAATTTTCACAGCCTACAAGAAATCAATGGTGAAACGTGGAGTCTATATTTTGATGCCTGAGGACCTTAATATCTATCCAAAATTCTGCCTTATTTCAGATTCTTATAATTTCACACACAATTATTGCAGTGGCTCTGGTTTTCCTTGCTTGCTGTCTTGATCTTCTATGATCTATCCAGATTAAAGTCCGTCAAACTCCTGACAGTGCCAGCAGGTTCTTTACAGTTTGCTCTTCCCGTGCTCTCCTTTGAAGCTTATTTTCATAGCACTACCCCAGGGCCAGTGTGGGGTAATTTTATTTTAATCTCTGACCACTTATCTCAGGTGGGTTCCACATGCTTGCTCTCTTTTAAGTTGCTCCTCAGTTTGGAAGACTACTTCCCCAAAACTTGTTCAATTGCAGTCACCACTGCAGACCATCCTAAGTGAGTGCTGCCTCCTTGGTGAAATGCTGTAGACTTCCTCCGCAGAGTTAACAGTTCTTTGTGGTGATAAGTGAACACATCATGAGCCAAACAAAGTGGTCTGGTTTCTTATCAATCAAACTTACTGAAGAACAGACCCTTGGTAGCAGAGATTGACTTGTGTGTGTCCAGTACCTGGGTTGGTCCTGGCATCTAGTCTTGAATCCTTTGGATGGTTGGCTAAATGAATGGGTGACATCTTAATCACAATGATACTTAGTGAGAATTTCATGTTGAATTATTAGCGGAGGTAAATGCTGAAATGAGCAGCTGAGATGTTTTGAGCCGTAATAGGGGTACTAGCCCTGGGACCTAGAAAATAGCCAGGTGTACCTATCTGCCTGGGATGCAGGTGAGCCTGAAACTCATCAGACCATAGCAGCCACTCTGAATCCACCCACTTACTTGTCCCTGTACTCTTTGTGCCTCATTTCGCTCTTCACTGAATTTGAGCTCTTGGTACCACAATCCCACCTCTGACACCCAGGATGTAAAAATTGATCTTAATCCCACTTCGTTCGAGTCTTTTCATTTTCTGACTGGCTCTGCAGTGCCTTATAATACTTCTTCTCACCCCACTTCCCTTGTCTGATGCAGGAATTCCTGTCCTCCCAAACTTGAAGAACTTACCTGCTGGATGAGGATACTAGATCCCTGGTGGAGCAGGTTCTTCTCTGAAGGGAAAATGGACATGAGCAATAATACTTCAAATGACTGTGTTTTACTTCAAACTCCCATTTTCATCATAATTATCCATAGATACACACCAAAAAAAAAAACAGGGATAATAATTTTAAGGTTGTGAGAAGATAATCAGTTGCAAGAGGGTAGACGATGGTGTATCATTTGCAGCTTGTGTGGTTCCAGAAGGTTCTGAGATAATGGTGATTACCCCAGTGGCATCAGCCACTGTTTCTCCTGCTAAGAACTCTTTGGAGAGTGCCTGAGGATAAGGCTTGGAAACCAGTCAAGACCTGTTGCTATGTGATGAATCCCAAGAGGCACTTGGTTGCCTCAGTACTTATTTAACAGCATATGAGAAATGTTAATGGCCATAATTACTAATGGCCCAACAAGGACAATCACAAGCTCCTCGGAAGAGCAAGGGGAAGACAAATGTTGTATGGTGGAAGGGAGGCCCAATTACTGTGAAAGCTCTGTGTGAGGAATTGAAGAAATAGTTCCTCAATTGGTTTTGTTGGGCCTTATTTCATGGGCATAAATATTTTTCCACTTTTTCCTTGTGGTTTGACTTTGCAAGTAAGTATAAAGGAAAATCATTTAGAGGGAGTAAAATGCTAGCATTGATTGAGAATTTATCACAGAAGACACTGTGTGGATGAACTCATCAGTATCACAACCCTATAAAGTAGGCACATTATTTTCTCTATCTCACAGGCAAATGAACTGAGACTCAGAGAGCATTAGTGACTTATGTAGGTAATGTGGTCAGTACATGACAGAGCCCAGGGCTGGACTGTAGGAAGCCTGACTCTAGATTCTGCACTATGTGCAATTCTAACACCACAGCTTGAATTCATGTTTAAGGACCTGCCTGCCGAGCTGCCTGGTCCCAGAAGGGAGGTGACTAGGAACACGGTGTCTGTCTGGGCTTTGCTCAGAAAGAGAAGCCATTATGACAAGAAAGCAGCAGGCAGTGGAAACCATGCCATAGGCTGTTTGGGGAAAGGGTGAAAGTTGCCAGGGGTGGACAGGAGGGGTGGATGGATTTGTACCTGCTGAACTGCTTCTGGAGCAATGCGCTCAGCAGTGCTCTGTTATCTAGGAGCACAACAAGATGAACCCCTGGGTGCAGGTTGTAATGGTGATGGGGAAGGGATAGAAAACCAGACCCAGCAGCAAGCAAAGGGAGATGACCAGAATTGTAAAAGGGCAAGTTGCTTAGCACAGTGGTGCAGAAATGAGAAAAGGCTGTGGTTTTCCTGGAAATATCTTGACTGTATCAAAGGAGAGAAAATTCCACACAACTGAGGCTGGGAGAAGCCCCTGAGGCGACCTTAGAACAATGGGCCTGGCTTGTCCTAGCAGACAGGAGGAGCCACCAGGAGAATTTATAAGAGGTTAATACATGTTTTGTTCCAAAATTTCTATTGCTCTGACTTTCTGAAATCTTGCAAAAACATTTGAAGTAGAGTTGTAGCTCTGAATTTCATTCTCTACCAGAACTTTTCAATATTACTCACTTTAGGGGCTTTAACTTCCTCTGATGTTAAGATCCTATGGTTTTACAACTAAAGATTGGCACTAGATATGTGGGGAGTTATCTAGGTCATGTTTCATGATTAATGTATTCTACCCTTAGGACATTAATAGCTTTCTTTCACTTAGAATCAGATTTTTTTTTTACGGTTAATGACCTTTTAACCTATTTTCATATAAAGTAAGACTTCTCCTCTGGGAATGGCAATTCTTTAATAGACTTAGGCATTAAAGTTCTTTATAGAGAAAAATATATTTTTGAGGGGGTTTGGGAGAGCATCTTTCACGAAGTATCCTTGCATTTGGGAAACGTGTAGTTTGGCCCATTTTCAAGTAATGAGAACTCTAAATAGAACTTACTGGTTTAAAAAAAAATGAGAAACTTGCTCAGATTAAGAAAAAAAAAGTAAATGGAAATAAAAATAGGAACACAAATGAGTCCCAGATTTAGCAAAGATGACAGCCCTCTTTAATGCTGCCATCCTAAGCCATCCTTTGCAAACTCCTTTCTGTTATATGTTTTTAATGGAAAGCAGCTGCCTTGGAAGGCATTGTTTACAATGGGTCTCTGTCATAGCCGTGCGTTGTAGCTATAAATAATGTCAACATGTTCTCTCCAGCAGCCTAGATGCTGATACCACCAATCCATGCCAGATGAGATAATATTCTTCCCCAAACATATTGATTATCATCTTGTGCTGTCCCCATCCCTGAGGCTAATGACGGCCCTTCACAATGCCATTTATCACAGCCTGTGATTGTTTGCAGCTGAAGCCGCTGGCCTGCAGGTCCTCTCCCACCCAGCTTCTCTGTTGTCCAGTGATACCACATCTGCGCTGCCGCCTTGTTGATCTTTCTTCAAAACATCTACATCTTTTTCAGGATGGACCTGTGGCTGCCGAAGCAAAGCAAATACAAGGTGCATTTACATTCACCTCTAATGTATTTGTGGAGTGGTCTTGGCAGTTTAAACCAAGTAAGAGGTGCAGCATTAATGGAAAGTCTAGGGAAGTCTAGGGAGGATCTCGAAAAGTGAGCAGAAAGTCAGAGGAAACCTGAGGTGGAGATATTAAATATGTTTACTGGGAAAAGCTGGAGAAAATGGAGGCCTTTTAGCCAGTGATGTTACCTTGTATCCCTTCTCCCAGGCAGGTTGCTGAGAAACAGGGACCTTGAAGCCTCAGTGTGTATGTGTTTTTCTGGGCAGGGGCTTAATTCATTGGCTGGGTTCTCAGGTTCTGAATCACATATGTAAAAGATCAAACACAACAAATGTTAGGAAATAGAGGCGCCATCAACGGAACTGAAGTTGAAGAATACTTGAACAAAAGGAGGCAGATAGGATTGAATTGGTGGGGAAACTAAGCTCAAAACAAGAACAGAAGATGGCTACTGCCTGCAGACACACACTGGGACATTCTCTAAAGCTAGCTTAGGGAGTCAGGTACAGAAGGGGGTCCTTAGAGAATCATCAGAGGACTGGTTTTGGGCCAGGTGAATGAGCCTCCACCTACCGTCTCGGCCAGTGGGAAGAACTAGAAAGCTCCACCCCCAGGGGGGCTCTCTCACCCAGAACAGATTAGCCGCTTGTATACCATCTTCTCCCCCATAACTGAAGAAAGGCTGTAGTAAAAATAAAAATAACATCTACAAACAGGCTAACAATGAATCAAACACAAAGATAAGCCAGCCACCCAGATCTCTAAATGTTTAAAGAACAAGGACTACCAACTCAACAGAGGATATAGTATCTGAGGTTACAACAGATTTTAAAGCAAGTTTGTCTTCCATCAGAGGAAATCATATTTACTAAATAATAGTCAGTTATAGATTACAGTAAAATCCTTAGTGCCTTGGGAATAGGAAATAAGATAACCCCAATTGAACCAAAAGCTCTGTTAACCTGAATAGCAAAAGGAACACAATTTATGTACCAAAGTAGTGACAAAAACAGCAGGAGATTTTCCCCAGAATCAGCACAAAAAGGCACAGAAACAAAAAATATGGAGGAAACATGAATCAAAAAGACAGACCTAGAAAGTTCAAAATCTATCTCACTGAACCTCCCGAGGTAAAAGGAAGAGAGCAATTACATAAATAGAAGATAATTCCTGCAATTTAAAGGCAGAGACCCTGAGTTTGAATGGGTACACTGAGGCCCAGCAGAATGGAAAAGATAAGATCCGCCTCTCAACACATCAGAGAGAAACTTGGAAAGCACCATGCATAAATGGATGTTTCCAAAGAAATCAAAAAAGATATATGTAGGTAGAAAGAATTGGATTGACATATTTCTTCCTGGCAATATTAGATACAGGAAGACAAAAGATTTGAACACAGATCTACATGTCCAGTCAAATTCTCATTCATCAGGCCGGGCATGATAAAAAAATTTTTCATGCGGTGAAAAAAGACAAATTCCACCACCTGTAAACCCCAGTGATAGAATAACCAGCGAGTGTCCCAACAAAACAAAAAAACATAACTAGTGAGAAAGCCCTGGATTATAAGAAATCAGGGTGAAGAAGAGCCCAAGTTATGGACCTGGTCATGTTTGAGTAATTGTTGGTTACTGGAAAAAGTCTACATTACCTTGATGTGGAATTAGAGAATAAAAGGAATGAATGAGCTAACAATAAGTCCTTGCTCAATGAGGTGATACTATTTCTAGATGGTGGGAAAGGTATACATATTTGTATACAAATAGGTTGTTTGAATTGAAGACTATTAGAGTGAGGGGGGAATCCAATTTGATCACTCTAATGAAATACAAGGGACAAAAAGAAAATGTAGTAAATAGAAAATGCTGCTGATGTAAGTCTAAACATACTAGTTATCCTAGGTTATTATAGGTTATTTCCCACCTATCTACTCTAAAATACTTCATTTTTCCATAGGAAGTGGCTAAGTCATCATTAAAGAACCACGATAAGGAAGACTTTCCCTTTTTTAAAATAATATTTGATCCCTGAAGGGAAGAAGCAAAGATTAAGGAGTGGTATTAATATGAGAAAGATAACCTGTTATAGTGATTGACACAAAAAATAGAAATGAGCTGTTTCTGATTTACTTTTTCACACATATCACAGAATGGAGAATGTATGATAACACTTAATATATGAGTGAATTTGTACCATGTTCTAGTTGGTAAAAACAATGTCAGAACACTAAGGAATGATGGTAATAGAAGGTGGGTCTCTAAGCATAAGTGACATGTCAGGTGCAAGTTAATTACATTTGGCACACATCACTAAACAGTGTCTGATATGAGCAGATGTTCAATTTTTCACACTGAGGAGGTGGTTCAGGAGATCCTATTGTAACATAACATGATGTAATGGCATAATTTGCCATGAAAGTAAAATAAGCCATCCGTCTTGAATGTGGCAGTTGGTATCTGTTTGTGAAATGTGTTCATAATCTCAGAGTTTCTGTCTCCAGTGGAAACTAAAAACAATTTGCCAGACCCTAAATATCCCTTGTCTATATTTGTTATTTGTATCGTACTGATTCAGTGTCATAGGTGGGTAACACCTTTATATGTCTGATAATGTTATACATGGTATCTTTTAAGACTAATTTCTTCAAACTTACCATTGTATGCTCTAATATTCCTTCACTCTGTCCACTTCCTATGTCTTGGAAGATGGGAAAGTTGCTAAAATATGAGAGTGGTACATTCCATTGAGGCACAGGTCCTGCAACATTCTTTCTTTACATTTATTTCCCTATCCACAGGCTAGGTTGTCTAATCAGCTCCCTTGGATAGTTATGTTGATCAGTCTTGCGTTCCTCATTTTTGTGTCAGTACCTCAAAAAAATGAAAAGATAGCTGAGGCAAAGGTGGGTATGTAAACTGAACTCTCCCGACTTCAAAAAAAAAAGACACTGCACAAACTCCATTTCCTCAGGAAAACTAGAAGTCAGACTGTCTAATCTTGGGTTACTAGTAAGTGGAAAAATAAACACAAAATCCTACCATTCTGTCTCTCAGGCTACCCACTGCAAGTCTTTGGAGATTGCATGGGCAGTTCAGCAAAAAACCTGCATGAAAGAGAGAAAATGGGGATCTGGTAGTGGGGAGAATAATAAGTCTAACAGAAACTACCAACAGAAAGCAAGATTATAAGAAAACAGAGAAAGTGTCATGTTAGGCCAGAACACTGGCTCCAGGGAAGGGACATAAAAGAATGTATGGGATGTGAGTAGACAGTCTTTGAGAGGTAAGACCCCAGGCAAAGAGGGCTTAAGCATGGAGAGCCACCTTGGACAGTGTTTGGTGAAGGAATAAAGAAAAAAAAGATGAGGATCAAAATATCAAAGGACACACACACATCCTCCCCATCTCCCATTTCCCTTTAAGAAACCAAAACTAAAACCAAAACCAAAAATGCCTGGTGAAGAAATTACCCTTTGCTACACTGATAGGAGAGGGTGTTCTTGAACTAGAAATCTCACAAACACCCCAAATTACTGGCTCTGTCCACAGAAATGCAGAAGCTTAGTTCCCTTTTCTTTTTTTTTGAGGCTGCTATGAAAATAAAACAGAAAATGAGAATTAAAAAACCCTTCTGGATGTAAAAGATTTGAATCTACATCTTCAAGGGACTCACGGACACCATTTAAAACTAACCCTTAATAACTCAATGGCATAATCTTATCAGGTTACTGAACAATGCCTCTATTGATGGATGAATAGATAAAGAAATAGTGGTGTATGTGTATGCATATACAATGGAATATTACTCAGCCATAAAAAATGATATCTTGCCATTTGTGACAACGTGGATGCACCTCAAGTTTACTATATTTTATATATGCTAAGTGATATATATTTTTATATATGCTAGGTAAAAAAGTTGGGCAGAGGAAGACAAATACTGCAGAATCTTTCTTATATGTGGTATCTTAAAACAAACATCAAACTTAGATACAGAGAACAAATTGGTGTTGCGGAAGGTGGGAGGTGGGAGAAATGGATGAACTGTTTTTTGGGGTTTTATTTTTAAAGTTTAATTAAATTGAATAAAAATAAAAAATAAGTGTTTAGAGTTTAGTTATGACATGTACTAATGGTATGTTCTAAGTTCTAGTACAGCACAAATGTGACTAGAAAGATGGAAGAATACATTTTCTAATTATTGTTTAGACATTAGATGGGGATTAAGGATACCGTAAACATTCAAAATGAGAGTCAGGATTTAGGAAAAGAAGGGCATAGAGACATTTAAAACAGTGTAAGTGTAAAAGTAAATGATTAGAACCCAAATATAAACCTTCTTAGATAACCCCCCCAAAATAGAGAATAAAGTAAAAACATATAAAGAAATTATTAGAAGTTATATAACAGTTGAAATTAAACATAGCTATCTTGCCAATGAATGTTCACGGGTATAATTTACCTATAAGAAGAAAAATATTGTCAATTTGGTTCAAAAAGGAAGGCCCATTTTTATACTGTATGCAAGAGACACACCTCAAACAAAATTTTTCAGACAAGCTAACCAAGTTGTAGGCAAAAGTATAGAAAGCAAATGCAATCAATAAGAAAGCAGGGTTAGCAAACTAAATCATACAAAGTATAATTACAATCCAAAGAAAATTAAACACAAAAATGAAGGGTGGTTTTTAATGTTAAAGGACGTTCACAATTAATGAATAGCAATTATGAATACCTAGGCAACAAAATAACACAGCAATCATCTTTATAAAGTGAAAAGTACAACATGCACGGAGACAGAGAGAAAACATGCTAATAGGAGACTAAGACATTTGAAACAGGTTAAATTGACAAAAGTAAGGGTGTGGAAAATCATAAATTAACCTAAAGTTATGTTAAACTTCCATTTTATAGTATATTAACTTTATACCCTGATATAGATGATACATGTTTCTCTTGAGCACAAGGAGAATGTTAAAAAATATTAGATAACAAAACGTCAGCAGAAGTATCAAATGTTACAAGTAACACTATTGGCTTACAATGGAATAAAACTGGAAATTATTAAAACCCTGAAAGGTCCTTGCACCTGGATATTAAAAAACTTACCAAATAATTCTTGATCAAAAGGGGAACTATAATGTAAAATTATAATTTTAAAAAATCATGTAATTGTAAAATTACATAATTTGCAAAAAATGAAAACATTACATATTAAAACAAGTGGGATACATTTATAGCAGTGATAAGAGTTTTGTGGTAATAATTTCCCTCTTATCAATAAAAACAAAAAAGTAGATCAATGAAATTCAAAAAGCTGAAGTTAGAAGACCCTCTAATGTAAAGTAGAAGAAAGCACAAGGAAAGAAATGACAGCAGAAACTCTTGAGAAGGACAATAGGAAGACAGTAGATCTTTTTAAATAAAACTGGTAATTCAGAAATATTAACAAAATAGACAAATCTATAGGTAACATGTAGACAATGTAAGAAACAGACAAGTCACAAATATATAAAATCAGACATGGCAAGAGTGAAATCACCAGTCAGAGAAATTTTAAAACACCTTCATACTATCTTGCAGACTTTTCAGCTGGATGCAACAGATCATTTTCAAGGGAGATACAGTTTATGCAACTGACATATTTAAAGGTAGAAAACTTAGACAAATTGCCCTGGAAGAAACTGAGGAAGTTATCAAGGAACTACTACTCAACGAGTACCATGTCCAAGTGGGAATTCACAGAGGATTTCTAGCAAGCTTCCAAAAGCACATGGTTTCAATGCTCTATGAATTCCAGAACATTGAAAATGAAGGAAAACCTGATGAGGTTTTTATGAAGCAAGTATAACACTGATAAATAAACTTGATCAAGACAGTAAAAAAATATTTACAGACCAATATTGCCAATGACTACTGGTGCAAAAATTCAAAACAAAATATAGTGAACAGAATCCAGTACTACTATAAGAAAGCAATACACAATGACCTAGTGAGTTTATTTTAGGAATGTGAGGTTCATAATTTGAAAATCTGCTAATATAAAACACCTAAAAAAATCAAAGGATAAAATCAAAGGTTGTACCCACAGATACTGAAAAAGTTTTAACAAAATTCAACACCTATTCCTGATAAAATGCACTCAAGCAAATAGGATTTGATGGATACTTTTTAAAAATGATAAAGTGTATATATACCCTATTCCTGGGGTTTGCATCTTCCTTAGTGGGGAAATACTAGAGGCATTTCCAATAATATCAGAAACTAGTAGGGAAAGTATTTGGGAATAATTTTACTATTTTCTTGTATATTTTCTCTAGGTCTGAAATTATGTCAAAATACAACATTTACAAAAATGGAGAACAAGGTTACTAATGCCTATTTTCTTTAACAGAAACTGAGGCAGGTATTCCTAGCTATCTACCCAATACCTTTTTCTCCTATCTTTCCCCCAAAAGTATTTTTTTATAGGGAGTTTTGAGATAAAATACCTTTCTTGTAACCCAATTATGTCCCCAAAGATAAAGTGGAAGTTTCTGGATAGGGCTTCTAGGAAAATTCCCCATAAGGAGCAGGCTTGGTTGATATCACCCTCAGGCCTTTTATCCTTCTACTATCTTCCTGCTGGGGGGCAGCAGCTTCATTGTATTGACAGGGAGGAAAGTCTCAGCAGAAGATGAAGCAACAGATACAGAAGATGCTTGAGTCCCTGGTAAAATCATTGAGTCAGTATATGAGCCACTGATGGCCGATTTCTGGGTGTTTTGTGTAATAGAAGTAATCCTTTTCCTTACTTAGGCCACAGTTGGCTGGGTTTACTGTTTCCTGAAGCTGCATGAATTTTATAGTTTTTTTTCCCATATAGGTATGATGGACTTTAAATGTCAGTTTCTTCAGAGGAATGAGAATATTAAAATAGTTAAGAACCATCACTCAACAAAAAGATGCAGGATTAAATCCCAAATTGCTTCTCAAAATAAAAGCTTTAGAGAGTTCACACTATGCTAAAAACCTCTCCAATATCTCGGGAAAAACAATGCAAAAAGCTTAGGTAATGTTTTCGTCCTTGATGCTTTATCAATTGAACACTATTTTCTCAGAAACTATGTGCAACATACTGGAAAATAGAATGTGCATCAGTAGTTCACAGGGACCCTCTAATCCTGCTAGCAAATAAATAGAAATATAAGTGCTCTAAATAAAAGCCACTGGTGACATTATGCTAAAAGTGTCATTGAGCTGTATGGACAGTGGTAAGACTCCTATATAAACCCAAAGATATGTACTGGATTAGGTGGAGGGGAATTCATGGAGGGGGTGGTATGTGGTAGCAAAAAGATAAAACTTGGGTCATTGGAAGGTTTAGGTGGAAGGCATTTTGGGCAAAATAATGCCATATACCTATGGGTAGAAGTTATAAAGTGCCATTTAGGGACTGTAAGGCAGCCAGTTCCTTTGCAATAGATTTTTTTTTTCATTGTAAGTTCTTCAGAGATATAGTCTGCTTGAAGCAGAATTTTAGAGTTATCTAAGATTAACTAGAGGAAGATAAGAGAACCAAACAGGATGATAAATTTAGTAATCATAATCATAGGTGGAGGAGTAAGAACGAACAAGACATATTCAAGAGCTAATTCTTTTTTTGTGTCTGTGTGGCCTAGTATGTGATCTATTCTGGAGAACATTCCATGTATACTTCAGAAAGATATGTATCTTGCTGCTTTTGGGTGGAGTAGATATTTGTTAAGTCTATCTGATCTAATGTGTTGTTCAGCGCCTCTGTTTCTTTGTTATCTGTCTGGTTGATCTATTGATGTGAGTGGTGTGTTAAAGTTTCCTAAAACGAAGGTGTTGCAATCTATTTCCCCCCTTTAATTCTGTTAGTATTTGTTTTACCTATTTAGATGCTCCTATGTTGGGTGAATAGGTATTTATAATGGTTGAATCCTCTTGTTGAACTGACCTCTTTATCATAATATAATGTCCTTCTTTGTCTCTTGTTACTTTTTTGTTTTGAAATAAATATTGTCTGATATAAGTACTGCTACTACTCCTGCCTTTTTTCTCCGTATTATTCGCATGAAGTATCTTTTTTCATCCCTTCACTTTTAGTCTGTATATGTCTTTGGGTTTAAAGTGAGTCTCTTGTAGGCAGCATATAGATGCATCTTGTTTCTTTATCCATTTTGCCACTTTATGTCTTTTGATTGGTATATTCAGTCAATTTACATTTAAGTTTATTATTGATAGGTATGTACCTATTGGCATTTTATTAATTGTTTTCTGGTTGTTTTTATAGAGCCTCTCTGTTCCTTTCTTCCTTCTCTTGTTATTTGATGGTTTTATTTAGTGTTGTGATTAGATTCCTTTTTGTAAATTTTTTGTGTATCGATTATAGGCTTTAGGTTTGTGGTTACCATAAGATTCAAGGATAGCTTCCTGACTATGTAACAGTCTATATTCAGTTGGTGATTGTCTTATTTCAAACACAATCAAAAACTACTTCATTTTTCTTCTTTCTTCTCCTCTACACTTTATGTATTAGATGTTATAATCTACACTTGTGTTTCCCTTGACTGATTTTGTGTATAGTTGGTTTTATTACTTTTGTTTTGTTTTAATTTCATAATTACTTTATAAGTAATTAGTCTACTACCTTTACTGTGGTTTATTTTCACTGGTGAAAACTATTTAGCCTTAGAAACCTTTCCATCTATAGAAGTTCCTTTAACATATCCTGCAATGCTTGTTTTGTGGTTATAAATTCTCTGAGCCTTCATTTATCTGGGAATTATTTTATCTTTTTTCAAATTTGAGTGATAATCTTGCTAGGTATATTCTTGGTTGAAGCTTCTTCTGTGTCAATATATTAAATATTTCATGCCATTCCCTTCTGGCCTGTAAAGTTTCTGCTGAGAAGTTTGCTGTAGCCTGATGGGGTTTCCTTTATAAGTAGCCATTTTTCTCTCTCTGGCTGCTTTCAAAACTCTCTTCTTATCCTTATTCTTTGTCATTTTAATTATTACATGTCTTGGTGTTGTCTTCCTGGAGTTCCTTTTGTTAGGGGTTCTCTGTGCTTTCATGACCTGAGTGTCTATTTTCTTCCCCAGACTGGGAAAGTTTTCAACAATTGTCTCCTCATAGAGACTTTCTATATCTTTGTCTCTCTCTTCTCCTCTGGTACACCTATTATGTGAATATTGTTTCATTTGGATTGGTCACATGGTTCTCTTATCATTCTTTGTTTCTTAGAAATTCTTTTTTTCTCTCTGTTCCTCTGCTTCACTGTAGTCCTGTTCTCTAATTTCAATCTCATTGACTGTCTCCTCTGCTTGTAGTAATCTGCTCTTAAATACCACCATTTTTTTTGTATAAATTCTTTTTTTTTATTATCATTAATTTACAATTACATGTGCAATATTACGATTATTAAACAACTCCTTCATCAGGTCCCCCCCACCAACCCCATTACAGTCACTGTCCATCAGCATAGTGAGATGCTATAGAATCACTACTTGTCTTCTCTGAGTTGTACTGCCCTCCCCGTGCCCCCCCAACATTACATCTGCTAATCGTAATGCCCCTTTTCCCCTCTTATCCCTCCCTTCCCGCCCATTTTCCCCAGTCCCTTTCCCTTTGGTAACTATTAGTCCGTTCTTGGGTTCTGTGAGTCTGCTGCTGTTTTGTTCCTTCAGTTTTTTTCTTTGTTCTTATACTCCACATATGAGTGAAATCATTTGATACTTGTCTTTTTCGGCTTGGCTTATTTCACTGAGCATAATACCCTCTAGCTCCATCCATGTTGTTGCAAATGGTAGGATTTGTTTTCTTCTTATGGCTGAATAATATTCCATTGTGTATATGTACCACATCTTCTTTATCCATTCATCTACTGATGGACACTTAGGTTGCTTCCATTTCTTGGCTATTGTAAATAGTGCTGCAATAAACATAGGGGTGCATCTGTCCTTTTCAAATTGGGCTGCTGCATTCTTAGGGTAAATTCCTAGGAGTGGAATTCCTGGGTCAAATGGTATTTCTATTTTGAGTTTTTTGAGGAACCTCCATACTGCTTTCCACAATGGTTGAACTAATTTGCAGTCCCACCAGCAGTGTAGGAGGGTTCCCTTTTCTCCACATCCTCGCCAACATTTGTTGTTGTTTGTGTTTTGGATGTTGGCCATCCTCACTGGTGTGAGGTGATATCTCATTGTGGTTTTAATCTGCATTTCTCTGATGATTAGCGATGTGGAGCATCTTTTCATGTGCCTGTTGGCCATCTGAATTTCTTCTTTGGAGAAGTGTCTATTCATGTCCTCTGCCCATTTCTTAATTGGATTATTTGCTTTCTTTTTGTTAAGGTGCATGAGTTCTTTATACATTTTGGATGTCAACCCTTCATCAGATACGTTTTTTATGAATATATTCTCCCATACTGTAGGATGTCTTTTTGTTCTACTGATGGTGTCCTTTGCTGTACAGAAGCTTTTCAGCTTGATATAGTCCCACTTGTTCATTTTGCTTTTGTTTCCCTTGCCCGGGGAGATATGTTCATGAAGAAGTTGCTCATGTTTATGTCCAAGAGATTTTTGCCTATGTTTTTTTCTAAGAGTTTTATGGTTTCATGACTTACATTCAGGTCTTTGATCCACCTTGAGTTTACCTTTGTGTATGGGGCTAGAGAGTAGTCCAGTTTCATTCTCTTACATGTAGCTGTCCAGTTTTTCCAACACCAGCTGCTGAAGAGGCTGTCATCTCCCCATTGTATATCTGAGGCACTTTTATCAAATATTAATTGACTGTATATGTTTGGGTTAATGTTTGGATTTTCTATTCTGTTCCACTGCTCTGTGGGTCTGTTTTTTGTGCCAATACCAAATTGTCTTGATTACTGTGGCTTTGTAGTAGAGCTTGAAGTCAGGGAGTGTAATTCCCCCTGTTTTATTCCTCCTCAGGATTGCTTTGGCTATTCTGGGTCTTTTGTGGTTCCATATGAATTTTAGAATTATTTGTTCCAGTTCATTGAAGAAAGCTGTTGGTAGTTTGATAGGGATTGCATTGAATCTGTAGATTGCTTTAGGTAGTATAGCCATTTTGACAATATTTATTCTTCCTAGCCAAGAGCATGGGATGCATTTCCATTTGTTAGTGTCCTCTTTAATTTCTCTTAGGAGTGTCTTGTAGTTTTCAGAGTACAGGTCTTTCACTTCCTTCGTTAGGTTTATTCCTAGGTATTTTATTCTTTTTGATGCAATTGTGAATGGAATTGTTTTTCTGATTTCTCTTTCTGTTAGTTCATCATTAGTGTATAGGAAAGCAACAGATTTCTGTGTGTTAATTTTGTATCCTGCAACTTTGCTGAATTCAGATATTAGTTCTAGTAGTTTTGGAATGGAATCTTTAGGGTTTTTTATGTACAGTATCATGTCATCTGCAAATAGTGACAATTTGACTTCTTCTTTACCAATCTGGATGCCTTGTATGTCTTTGTTTTGTCTGATTGCCGTGGCTAGGACCTCCAGTACTATGTTGAATAACAATGGAGAGAGTGGGCATCCCTGTCTTGTTCCCGATCTTAGATGAAAAGTTTTCAGCATCTCGCCGTTAAGTATGATGTTAGCTGTGGGTTTGTCATATATAGCCTTTATGATGTTGAGGTACTTGTCGTCTACACCCATTTTGTTGAGAGTTTTAATCAGGAATGGATGCTGAATTTTGTCAAATGCTTTTTCAGCATCTATGGAGATGATCATGTGGTTTTTGTTCTTCTTTTGTTGATGTGGTGGATGATGTTGATGGATTTTTGAATGTTGTACCATCCTTGCATCCCTGGGATGAATCCCACTTGATCATGGTGTATGATCCTCTTGATGTATTTTTGAATTCGGTTTGCTAATATTTTGTTGGGTATTTTTGCATCTACGTTCATCAGGGATATTGGTCTGTAATTTTCTTTTTTGGTGAGGTCTTTGCCAGGTTTTGGTATTAGAGTGATGCTGGCTTCATAGAATGAGTTTGGAAGTATTCCCTCCTTTTCTATTTTTTGGAAAACTTTAAGGAGAATAGGTGTTATTTCTTCTATATGTCTGGTAGAATTCAGAGGTGAATCCATCTGGCCCAGGGTTTTGTTCCTGGGTAGTTTTTTGATTACCGATTCAATTTCGTTGCTGGTGATTGGTCTGTTTAGTTTTTCTGTTTCTTGCTTGGTCAGTCTTGGAAGGTTGTATTTTTCTAAGAAGTTGTCCATTTCTTCTAGGTTTTCCAGCTTGTTAGCATATAGATTCTCATAATATTCTCTTATAATTCTTTGTATTTCTGTGGGGGTCCGTCGTGATTTTTCCTTTCTCATTTCTGATTCTGTTTATGTGTGTAGATTCTCTTTTTCTCTTAATAAGTCTGGCTATGGGTTTATCTATTTTGTTTATTTTTTCAAAGAACCAGCTCTTGGTTTCATTGATTTTTTCTATTGTTTTATTCTTCTCAATTTTATTTATTTCTTCTCTAATCTTTATTATGTCCCTCCTTCTGGTGACTTTGGGCCTCATTTGTTCTTCTTTTTCCAATTTCAGGAATTGTGTCTTTAGACTATTCATTTGGGAATGTTCTTCCTTCTTTAAATAGGCCTGGATTGCAATATACTTTCCTCTTAGAACTGCCTTTGCTGCGTCCCACAGAGGTTGTGGCTTTGTGTTGTTGTTGTCATTAGTCTCCATATATTCTTTGATTTCTGTTTTGATTTGGTCGTTAACCCATTGATTAATTAGGAGAGTGTTGTTAAGTCTCCATGTATTTGTGAGCCTTTTTGATTTCTTTGTAAAATTTATTTCTAGTTTTATACCTTGGTGATCTGAGAAGTTGGTTGGTAGGATTTCAATATTTTTGAAATTACTGAGGTTCTTTTTGTGGCCTAGTATGTGGTCTATTCTGGAAATGTTCCATGTGCACTTGAGAAGAATGTGTATCCTGTTGCTTTTGGGTGTAGAGTTCTGTAGATGTCTGTTAGGTCCATCTGTTCTAGTGTGTTGTTCAGTGCCTCTGTGTCTTTACTTATTTTCTGTCTGGTTGATCTGTCCTCTGGAGTGAGTGGTGTGTTGAAGTCTCCTAAGATGAATGCATTGCTGTCTATTTCCTCCTTTAATTCTGTTAGTATTTGTCTCACATATGCTGGCGCTCCTGTGTTGGGTGCATATATATTTATAATGGTTATATCTTCTTGTTGGACTGACCCCTTTATCATTATGTAATGTCCTTCTTTATCTTTTGCTACTTTCTTCGTTTTGAAGTCTATTTTGTCTGATACAAGTACTGCAACACCTGCTTTTTTCTCTTTGTTGTTTGCATGAAATATCTTTTTCCATCCCTTCACTTTTAGTCTGTGTATATCTTTGGATTTGAGGTGAGTTTCTTGTAGGCAGCATATAGATGGGTCTTGCTTTTTTATCCATTCTGTTACTCTGTGTCTTTTGATTGGTGCATTCAGTCCATTTACATTTAGGGTGATTATTGATAGGTATGTACTTATTGCCATTGCTGGCTTTAGATTCGTGGTTACCAAGGGTTCAAGGGTTGCTTCTTTACTATCTAACAATCTAACTTACCTTTCTTGTTAAGTTATTGTGAACACAGTCTGATGTTTCTTTCTTTCTCTCCCTTCTTATTCCTCCTCCTCCATTCTTTCTATAGTAGATGCTTTATTTTTTGCCTTTAGTTAGTATTTGGATGGTCTGCTTTCTTTGCTATGATTTTATTTTCTCTGGTGACCTCTTTTTAGCCTTAAGTGTGCTTCCATCTAGAGCAGTCCATTTAAGATATCCTGTAGTGGTGGTTTATGAGAGGCAAACTCTCTTAACTTTCGTTTACCTGGAAATTGTTTAATCCCTCCATCATATTTAAATGATACTCGTGCTGGATACAATATTCTTGGTTCAAGGCCCTTCTGTTTCATAACGTTAAATATATCATGCCATTCTCTTCTGGCCTGTAAGGTTTCTGTTGAGAAGTCTGATGATAGTCTGATGGGTTTTCCTTTGTAGGTGATCTTTTTTCTCTCTCTAGCTGCCTTTAATACCCTGTCTTTATCTTTGATCTTTGCCATCTTAATTATCATGTGTCTTGGTGTTGTCTTCCTTGGGTCCCTTGTGTTGGGAGATCTATGAGCTTCGGTGGACTGCGAGACTACTTCCTTCCCCAGCGAGGGAAAGTTTTCAGCAATTATTTCTTCAAAGACACTTTCTATCCCTTTTTCTCTCTCTTCTTCCCCTGGTACTCCTATAATGCGAATATTGTTCCGTTTGGATTGGTCACACAGTTCTCTTAATATTCTTTCATTCCTAGAAATCCTTTTATCTCTCTCTGCCTCAGCTGCTCTGTACTCCTGTTCTCTGTTTTCTATTCCATTAACAGTCTCTCGCATCTCTTCCATTCTGCTGTTAAGCCCATCGATTGCTTGTCTGATTTCTGTATTGTCTTTCCTCAGTTCTCTCACTTCCTCCCTCAGCTCTTGCACATTTCTCTGTAGGTCCATCAGCATGGTTATGACTTTTATTCTGAATTCTTTTTCAGGGAGGCTGTGCATTTCCATCCCTTCAGACTCCCTCTCTGGGGTTGTCTGGTTGATTTTGGTCTGAACTATATTCCTCTGTCTTTTCATGGTTATTTAATTGGTCACTGATAGTTGCCACGTATGTCAGCTGGGCTCTTTAAGACTTTAAAAAGAGAAGAAAAAAAAAGAGAAAAAAAAAAGAAAAAAAAGAAGGAAAGAAAGAAAAAAAGAAAAAAAAGAAAGAAAAGAAAAAAGAAAAAACAAAACAAAAACAAAAAAAACAAAAAAAATGCCCACTGGACGTAGATTCTGTGGGAATGCTCTAGGTGGTGCTGTTGCCCCACTATTCCACAGCTGTGACTGTGCCGCTCCGCAGGGCCCTTTATCGCTCTGGCAGGGGTGGGAACGAATAGGAGGCTGTTGATCTCAGTGAGAAGTGTTAAGTATGGCTACGCTTCCTCAGTCGCCAGCTAAGGCGTCTGAAACTCCCCAGGACTCCCAGCCTGCTGGGCTGAGTGTGCTGGTGCGATCCGGCTCCTCCGCTGGGCTCCTGTCTCTTTAAGACCGCTGAAGAAAGCGCGCACTTTTTTTTTTCCTTCCCGGGAGCCGGCTGCAAGCCCCCTGGCGCGTTCCCCGCTCAGATTCTGCCCCTCTGTCTCTCCAATCTCCGCTGCACTGCGCAATGTGGGTCAGCGCTCCCCGCGCAGATCCCCGGGGCTGGCTACTTCGCGGGGTGTACTTCCACTCCCTCCCGGCTCTGAATCCTCTCCTCCCGCCGGTGCGCTGGGGTGGGGGAGGGCTCGGGTCCCGCCGGGTCGCGGCTCCGTATCTTACCCGCCTCTTGGGGTGCCGAGTCCTCTCGGGTGTAGCTGCACGCTGTGCGCTTTCCTGTGTATTCTCGTCTCTCTTTTAGGAATAGATGTATTTTCTGTGTTTTTGTAGATAAATTTAGTGTTGGGAGGAGATTTCTGCCGCCCTGCTCACACCGCCATCTTCCCAGAAGTGTACCACCATTTTTATGTTTCATTTCTGTTACTGTGTTTTTTAGCTCTGAGTGGCTTTTCTTCAGCTTCAAGTGCTATTTCTAAGGAAAACTTCCTTGTTTGTGCCTTATCAGATTCAGGGGCAGGTCATAAACTTCTTCAAGGTTTATGATATAATTTCTTGTAAAAAATAGTTGAGACATTGACAAAAATTGGTACTGGAAATTGATCTCTTTTCTTGGAGAAAAATGAGGGGTAAGAATATGAGGATGGAGTTGAGGTTAATTTTTCAATGTTGAGATTCTGAGCAGCTGTAGAAGCATCCAGCACTTACTTGGTGAGGCCAAATCTGGAGTGTGGAAGAAAAGTCAGGTGTATGGATACAGACTTGAGTGTCATTTAAATGGAAGTGGTAGTTAAAACTGTGTGAATGGTGAATCTTTAATGTAAAAAGGATGAAATATGGGGATTAGAGGTCTGAGAACTAAGCAAAGGGCAATGCTATTTATAGAAAAGAATAAGAAACCTGTGGATAAAACAGTAGGAGAAACTTCACCTAATCAGGTAGGACATTTCTCCTAATCTTGGAATATAGGTCCCTTACTAACTGAGATATTGGCTAGGGCCTCTGAAGTGATTATGTCCCATAGTCTATATTTTAAGCTAGATAATGCCAAATATTAACTCCAAACTTGAAAAAAAATTCTATGCAACCCTTTTTCTAGATGTGGTAAGAAACAGAGAAGCTTAATTTTATTTTTGTAGATTGTATTTTGTTTAAAGTGTTCTTTCAAACCAGTGTATTCTTAGATCACATTTATGAGAATAAAGGATTTCATGCCAACTATACATTGAGACATTTTGAACAACATATATATTGTGTTCATGTAAATATTACAGAATTAGAGCAAAATGTTAAGGGTTACACTATAACAAATTTATATTGTGTTACTTTTGCTTCTGTAACATAGCACTGGTCATCACTGATGTATTTTCTGACTGGTCCTTGGCTAGCAATGATGTTGCTGAAAACAGTGTTATTCCTATGGATGAAAAACAAAAGCATTAAATGCTTCACTGTGCAGATCCAGGAAGATAATACAAGCACAAGGAGGAATTTTGTGAACTCCAAACATCATCCTCCAACCAACAGAATACATTCAGGAGATTTAGAGCATCAAGATGTTTATTTTTTCATTAAGGCATAAAGAAATGGCAGTAATGTTAATATTTGTAGCATAATTTTAATGCCCTTACTTCCAATTCACTGAGGAGAAATTCTGTCTGTATTAGTTACATCTGAATACAAAATACATAAAAACACATCAAAATACAAATTTTACTAAATAAAGACTTTAAAAGATTACAAAGAACTCTAAAACAGTAGTTTAGAAACTATATTTCCTTGGAGTCCCAGGTTTCCCTATGACTTTGGTGGTGGGATAGGACAAGCTGGTAGAACACCACCATTTTCATCTGTTTTATTTATTGTCCTTTCCTGCATGATGTAATTTAAAGAAAATCAATAAACTAGCTTTCGAATAGAAATAAAATAATTGGTTCAATGACCTTTTCTACTAATTCTGTTATCCATATTGGTTATGGGTGAATTTTTAAATGCATTCTTTTCTAATTTGGAGTGGTATTTTCCTTCATCCCTGCTTGACTGGCAACTTGTTATCAGATTACAGCTTGTGAATTTTTTTTAATGAGAAGATATTCATCAGTATTCCTACTCTTCAACTTGTTAGAAAATTCATTGACTCTTAAAGATATTGTTTACTTTCTCTTAATTTAAGTCTGCAATATTGTTGTTTTAAATTCTGAGCTGCAAATTTGAGGTTTAAGTATAGGACTTGCATTTTGTAAAAATGAAATAAGGCTATGAATTTGTAAGGACAGCTTTGGTTTTCCTTCATAATTTTGTTTTGTAGTATTCTCATTGATGCTGTTTCCTAACTGGTAGATTATTGCCATTTTATATCCTCTTTGTTCTGAGTATTACATAAGTAAGTGTTTTAACTTTGCAGGGTTTTTTTTAAAGCAAGGTTAATATAATAAAGTATATTTAAATTTCTAGTTTAATTGCATTTTGGTCAGTGATTTCAACTTGTGTAATTCTGCCTTTTTGATCTGAGGTTTCCTTAGGGTCTACTGTTAATCAACTTCTATATACATTTCATGGATGCTTAAAATGTCCTCTGGCAGATTACAATTATCACCATAACAAACTTAATATTTATGTTATTCAGATCCTCTCCATATTTTGTCTACTTTTTCTCTGAATGACTAAGGGTGAGATATTTAAAGAATAAGTTACAAATAATTAGCCATATAGGTATCTTTTGTTTGCCCATGCATTGTTATCATTAAGATTAAACTAATCATCAGCATTTAAAAGCCAGGAAATTTGATATAACATCCAGATTTCTGGCTTCTTTTGGAAAACTAGATAATCTGCCAAACCTGCATCTTCATTGCCACACACAGATGTTTGACTTTAGCTGAGAAGTGTTCACCCTCTTAAGATGATGCATTGACGTTGGCCTCCCCTGGCACCTAAGGTCAAAACCCCTGACTATGAATATGAGTTGCCATTTATCATTATTCTTGCTCTATTATATTGTAGTAGAGTGCAGGAAACTGGGAAAAAAAGTCAACCACCAGAAGTGGCAAGTCAAAAGATCGACTGAGAAGGCATTATATTAAGGAAAAAAATCTTAAAATCTAGCCTTCTTTATTCATTTATGTGACATATTTAGCTGCTGTAGGAATATGTTTGGAATCCTTATAACAATGTCTTTCTGTCAATTTTTTCCTATATTTTAGTCAACTTTATTGAGATATAATATGTATTCACATGTACAATTTGATGACGTATACAACTATATCCATAAAACTACCTGTGGTGTTTTAACACTAGGCCACAAAAATAGATTCATTACCAGAAGTTTCCTTGTGTCCCTCTGCTGTCCATCTCTCCTCTTCCTCTGCATCAGACAACTATTTACCTATTTTCTATCATTATAGCATTGGTTTCATTTTCCAGAATTGTATATAAATGAAATCATGTAGGATGTATTCTCTTTTTTTGCCTGTTTTTTTAATGTAGCACATTAACTTTGAGATTCATCCATACTTTTCTAGTATTTTTTCCTTTTTCCTTTTTTATTATTGAGAGTTATTCCATTGTTTGAATACATGGCAATTATTTTATCCATTCATCCATTGAAAGATATTTATTTCTTCCACACATTTAAGAAATATTATAAATGTGTTAATGTTTATGTATATATCTTTGTGTGAACATCTGCTTTCATTTCTCTTAAGTAAATACCTAGGAGTAGAATGACTGTATCGTAGGTATATATTTAACTTTTTAGAAAACTGTCAAGCCTCTCAAATTGGTTGTACAATTTTACATTCCCATTAACAGTGCATGAGAGTTCCACTTGGTTCAGATCTTTGCCAACAGTCTTTACAATTTTACCTGTTCTCTGTTATGTGGTGGTATCACATTGTGTCTTTATTTTCCCTGATGACAAAGGATGTTGAGTGTCTCTTAATGTGTGTATTGGGAAATATCTGTTCAAAACTTTTGTCCATTTTTATTTTGCTTCTTCTAATGCAGTTTTAAGACTTTGTATATATAAGTTGCAAGATCTTTGATAGATATGTAAATTGTGAATATTTTCTCCCATTCTTTGGATTGCCCTTTCATCTTCTCATATTTATAATATTTTTGCTTTATATGGTTGCTATGTTATTTGCTTCTCACATGTTCATGCATCCTATCTCAACTATGGATTACATCATCAGTATAACAGAATCCTCTTGTTACTATTTTATTACTTCTTTTAATAAATATTTTATTTAGTTTCTATTATTTTATTGGTATTTTTAACTTTCATGTTTTATGTCTTCAGAAACTTTATAAGTTGAATTTTATTTTTAATATAATATGAAAATATTTCTCTTTCAATACTAGTTTTAACTATTACACCTATTGTCAAAACTAATACTAGGCATTTTTTATGTGAACATTTACATTTGTTTAATACTCTATTCATTAATATTAAAAATACAATATTAACCACTAAAACTATGAAAATATTTTTCACTGTTACAATTTTTCTCCATTCTGATCTAACCTCTTCTTTTCTTATTATGATCTGTACTTTCAGACTCTTGATAAGAAATTTTATTGTGCATATCCTTCAATTATTTTATAAACATTCTTTGCTAATCTAACAACAGAGAAATAACTGTTCAACATTGTTTATAAAATTGTAAAATGTTATATATAATATGGGTAAATGGCAGCATTTCCAGAATCTCCTATCTAGACTTAGTCCATTTACATATCAATAGGTGTTTACTGCTGCAGCCTCCTGCAGCCTTTGGGCACAAGGGTTGGAGAGATACAGCCATTCTCTCCTCCCCTCTGTTCCTGGTATATAATTGGTCTGGCATCTGCCAGTCAACAAGGACCCACCAATGGAGTTCCTCCTAGAAGGGGAGGGTGGGAAGTAGAAAGTGCACCATGAGGTCAGAGTGCAAGTGGCAGCTATAGTAGATGGACAGGACTGGGTGTAACTAGCAGATTCAAGCAAGCTGTGAACAATAAAAAAGTTTCTCCCAACCTATCCTTTTCCCTTGACTTATTTCGGTTTCATTGGTTTCTTAGAGGATTCGCCCAGGCTGGGAACACCCTTCCCCCTGAATCTACATATAGTATTTATAATATCACTTCATGCTTTCATTTAAAATTTTCCTCATTTCATATAATTGGCTATGAGTGTGGGGGAGGTAAAGATGAATTGTGTAATGTTTTAAGTATTTGAGTATCTGAGAAAGATTTTCCATTGCTTTGTTTCATGGGCTACAGTTTACTCATAAACTTAACAGGAATTATTAGGTGTTAGACTTATATTTAGATAAATATTTCTTTATTGTTTTCTGTCCTTCATTGTTCATAAGCAAACACAATTTCTTGAGAAATTTCTTCCATCAAAAATACTTTTTTTCTCATGCTTTGCTGCTTTCATTCTTTCTTGGTGCTTGACATTTAAATATTGTACGATATTAGATATGGTGCATACATTTGGGTAAGGTATGTTTATAGCTTGGTTAATTTTAATGAGCAGTCTTGTATGGTACTGACAGAACTCTTCCAAATTCTTTTTTCTTTTATTTTCTCTAGCAAGTGTTCTAACCTTTGAATATTATTTTTGTCCTTTTATCCCCTCTATGTCATCTGTTATCAGAAACGGTAACAAAACTCTTAAAAACTTTAAGAAATCTACCAGTTGATTATTTTATTTTACCTTAGTGTAATATCTTTCTAGGTAACATTGAAGATAACAGAAATGTTAATGTTAATAATAGTATATAGACACAGCACATTGTAAATAATATAATCAATCATAATTACAGACATTTCAGAGGTTGAGAGTAGTTGCTCTCTCTAGATAAAAACTGCATCAGTTCTAGATGTTTCATAAGACTTTTTTGCAAGGAATGTTTATGACATAAAATAATTTATTTTTCCTCCAACTGCAAAAGAAGGGGACATATTTCTTATGTAAATATCTTGATAATAGAAGAATATACGGTTTTAGAGTAAGTGCTAGAATTCCACTAGCATTAGTAGAGTAAGAGATGTAGCTGAAGAACTAATATCAAATGAAAGGTTAAGAATTAGATTATTAAGAAATGGAATATGAGGCACATAATGCTATGAAGATACACATTTTTAAAAATGCCACTGATCTCTAGGCTGGCTCTTCATTACCTCTCTTCATGTAAATCTTATTTTTTTCTCATAATTTCAGTTGTTATTTTGTATTAATTCTGAGAGGTTTGAAATTTGTCTTCCATATACCATTATATTTTCAGCAATGCAAAATATACTTTTTTTGCTTCCCCTGCTGATCTTAATTCTAGTGTTGCATTTAAATTTTAGTACTTTCTAATCTTATCCAACTTCCTGTTTATTTCTGCCTCTATCTTGGTTCTAGTTATCTTCTTTAATTTTTTATCATCTAGCTTAGCATATGTTTTCAGAATAGAGCTTTTCTTTATTGAGCATTGTGTCTTCATTCATGTTGTAGATTCTCTACATAACCTCATGCACTGTTTCTGAAACAGGACAGGTTTATGTATAGAGGCAGTATTCGTTAACAGATTAAATGGTTAGTTTTACCTTGTTACTTCTGCTTTTTCATCTGTGAATTAATGCAGTCCCCATTATATATTACCCCGAAGGGCAGATAGATATGCAAAGCTCCATGCCAAATCCCTGGTAAGTTACTTGGTGTGATTCTGCTAGTCTGATGAGGGATCTTCTCTTCCTGCTGTTTCCTAGTTATCTATTGCCAGTGGACTACTCACAAAAGAGCATGGTGTATTTTCTCTTTGTCCATACCAGCTTGCACAAGCCTCCTGGAAAGCAATACTAACACAGCTGTCCTACCTCTGCCCCTTCTTATCACCAAGGTCTTATTCAAGGTGTGTTGTTCTGCTCACTTGCACACCAAATATATCACATTTCTAGGAGTTCCATGCATCAAGCAGATGCAATAAACAGGGCACTGATGAGAACAGCAGGGATCAGAAATGTCTTTGTCTGACTCAAGCTGATTTGAGCAGTAATTATGTGACTCTTTACCATAGGTCAGAGAAATCCTGTATCTTGGAAGTAAGGGTCTGCAGTGCTCTTGGGTGGAAATTTCCCATGTTTTCTTTTACTGGCTCCGCTATTTCAGATACATTTTCTCCCTTTTCTTAGTCAAAATTCTTCCAGGTGTATTGTAAGCAGCTGTTTAATATTGTGCTGCTCTGCTTTGCATCTCTCAGCCTTCTTTGAATATTTTAATAAATGGATGAAGGAAGGGAAAACAGTTTTTCCCTATTATCTGCTTTTTGAATTAAGAAGCCTCAAAATTCCTTTTATGATTTAGGAAGTTATAAGTTCACTGGTAACTAGATTCACCTCTTGTGGACCATGACACCACAGCACAAGTCTGTACATTGAACTAGAACCAAGTGAAACCTTCAGAAGAGATGTGAAGGCAGCACACATCTTATTCAGGACTTGGTCCCATGACATATTGTAATACAGGTATCACATGTGGGAAAGCTAACAAAAATCCCCACAACTCTCCAATAGGCAGTGGTTCAGGGCAATTAAGTCTAGATTATTTTGCAGAGAAATGGTATCATTAGAGGGAGAATTTTCATTTCTTGTTAAAAAGAATAGTGGATTAGAAAATTGTTTTGGGGGATCAGAAATGGACCTAATGGCATGCAAAATATGAAAATTTGGCATGTAAAAACCTTGACTGGTGTGCTTTGAAGAAATGAATGCTGATATCATTATTATGCCATGTAGTATAACACATAGGACATAATCATAAGATGCTAGAAATAGGGGAAACTGTTAGCATCATCAGATGTTGCATGACATACTTCTAGAATGTGTAACAGTGGTAACAAGTGCCTTGCAAAAATGTTGGGCGACTTTTGCTATCTTTCTGTCCCTTCCACTCCACCAATTATCTATTACCATGGTGGTGTATGTATTTCTTCTCTTGCCCTGATTTGTCTGGAATCAGCATCCATAGTAGATGGTAGAAAACAAGGAAGGAATAGAAATGAGAGAAGACAGGAAGTGTTACCTGTTTGTAACAAGATGATAACATTGAGATTGCTTAGTTACCCAAGAGCAGTGGGCCAGTATAATGGTCATCTGTGTACATAGTAGCCTGACCTGTGTAGTGACCCCTAGGAAAGTTGCTGCAAACCCCAGGATACTGGGGAAATGTTTCATGACTACCCTTAGCAAACACTTGCCACTCTCCAGAAAAGAAGAGTGGCAGAAGTGTGTGTTAGTAAACACAGTATGTTGGTGCCAGAAAGGATCTGACCATTCATCTGGCTCGCTTTTTTATTTTACAAATGAGGAAATTGAAACCAGGGCAGGAAAAGGGACTTCTCCAAGATCAAGTGTGAGTTTAAGGACACCTTTGGAGCCTAAATCTGACTATTGCATTCTGGTGCAGCACCCTTCCATTTCACCATACTGCTTCTGCCAGGAAATCTCCATCAGGAAAGGCAAAGAAAAAATGCCTTTGAATATTAGAAAGTGCACATTATTTGAGAGAGTAAGCAGAGAGTTAAGGTAAAGAAAATTCCTTCTTTAGGTTTAGAAGGAGAAATGAAGAGGAGGCAAAAAAGGAGAAAATTTTTATCTCACCTTTCAAATCTCTTTTTTTTAATATATAAAATGTCCAGGGAATCTTTTTAGAGCAGACATTACCAGAACCCTACTTTAGTGCTTCTTTTTCTTTAAGAGTCATCGTCCAGTCCTTGGCATGGCAAACATCAATTCCTGTTTTAAACAGTCTAGGAATTTCAGCTCTTTTGGCATGTAAAAACCACATATTTGAATAAATAAATGCTGATATTGATCACAACTCTTATATTTTAGTTTATTATATGTACTTTTATTACATTGTTTAAATTATTTTTTGTGGTGGCAGGAATAAATAAATATGTGGATTTAATTCTTATTCCTTTATTTGGATTTAAGATCACTGTTTTCATCTTTTCTGAATCAGGTTACTAATTAGCATCAGGAGTGTATTTGTAGTATTCCCAGGAACTCTTGGTTTCATTAGGATGGATGTTAAAGGCTCTGAACTTGATAAAAATATTTTAATTATTATTTTCCTAATTAAAAGGCAGCTTTTGTGGAGGGGAGAGGTGGGCTCTGCCTTAGTTTATTTGTCAGAAAGTAAAATATTTGTTCTAACTATTTCTGACAGAAGGAGAAAGAGCTCTTCCTGGCCTGCTAATATGCTTTGAATTCATCCATTGTACAATTCAAAGGAGCAGAAGCTCTGAGAAAAACTCTGCATAAAGATGTTGCCTCCCAAGACGTTTCTCCTCTCACAGAAAGGGCTCTGGATGCTGAGCCTTGGCACATGGACCAAATGTCAGACTCTTGGGAGGAGCCCAGCCTTGAAACTCACATTGAGATGAAATTCAAGTCCAAGATTGGCAGAATTCCAATCTGTTTGGCTTTAGTATCTATGGAGAATTTAATTGAAGAGGGTAAATGTGTCTTATTTAGGTTATTTGCCTGTGAGCTAAGAGTTTTTGGGATCCAGTTATGTTTCTGTGTGACTCTGGCAAGTAAATGAACCTCTTTGGTGCTGTGTTTTTTAATCTGAAAATGAGTTAACAGTGCTATCTGACTTGCTTTTCTAGGAAAAATGAGGTATTTGTAAAAGTGCTTTGCTAAAGTAACAAGGCTTTGCAAACTATTGTTATTCTTTAATCTGTGCTCTTGGAGTCCTTTTGTCAAAGGGAGTTGATTCCTCTTTTCCTGGGAATCATACTGATGGATTTTCTTTCCTCATCTCTTTTTTCTGTGCCCCTCATTTCTGAAGCTTTTTTTTCCCTTTGAGATGTGGGTTTTATAGTGTTGGCTAATTGGACATGGCTAATAAAACTGAAAAGCAGATGTTCTGAGTTTACTGTCACCAGAAGTCTCAAACTGCCCCAACATTTGGCGGAAAAGCAATGCTTATACATTCAAATTGACCATTCAAGAAGGCTAAAATATTTCCCATTAACTGTTGCCCATAATCAAATTAGACACAATGGATTCCAGAGATTTTTCCACAAAGGAATTTTCAGAAGTATTCTACTCACGTGAAACCTGTGTGGGAGTCTTTATTATTGTGCCAGGGTATGTGGTGGTAGGACGGTCCACGGCAAACTTGTTAAACAGCGAAGACCCCTTTTTTTCTGAGAGGAGTGCAAGAGTGGGAAACAGAGAGCACAGAGAAGGGCTAGAGGGAGGAGAGGGCTCATGAATGCTCACTGGGTCTCATGGGTGAGGGGAGCATGCACTGGGTTCCTGAAGCAGGACTGAAGAAAGTCACTTTTGGCTCTAGTGTGTGTGGGAAGCGAGGAGGTATTCTTCCAAAGCTAAAATGTTCCAGAGCTCTTGTTTTTTCTGTGTAGAACTTGGCCCATGAAAGCCAAATGAAGTGGTGTGAGGCCTCTGACCCATTCTAAAGAAGTGCAGTGAGAGAACTGAGTTACAGGTCTATGCATCTGCGCTCCCTTCTCTAGCACCTGAGACAGCAGGAGAATAAACAAGCGGCAGGTTGAACTTCTTTGGAAAGGCTGATGGACAGGTAGGAGGTTAAAATTCAAGTCGAAGGCTAGGATTATTTCAGTGTCGAGTTCTTAAATCTCTGGAGACAAAATAAACTTGAGGGGTTAAAGGAGGTGAGGTTTCGTTTGTTTTTCCAGTGATGTGGATATATGAGGTCACAGAATGGATAGTGTTTGTTGCAGGAACGGTGGGAACTACGAACAAGGAGTCGGGACACTGAGACGTTTGGCGAGAAGCAGCATTTATGACTACCAGCACTGGCTCAGCGGGTGGATTCCTGTCCAAAGGCTGAGCCCCGAGTGTGGCAGGGCCGTGCCCTTTGTACATTAACTACAAGGTTAGCGGGGAGTCAGCACCCAGGAACCGTTGCCGTGGAAGCTATTAGGGCATTTAAGTGTATTCAGGATGCTAGTTATATTCTGATCTATCTCTGTAAAGGTTACCTGGATACCGTATTACAAACTAATGGGCTTCCATAACTATAATCAACAAGCTGTTCCATACCACTGAGTCCGGGTGGGGGGGAATCCATTGTTACATTGTTTCAGTCTCAAGCACCCAACACCTTGTGATTCCTCTACATTCCTGAAGCCTCAACTGGAAACTTTGGTTCCTTGGCTTCCTTGGCTTCCTGCCACATGCTGACATGGAGTCCTGGAAGGGTCAGCATGGAGAGAGTTGGCCTGTGAGTTTTACTACCAGGAACAGGAACTAGATGAACGGAAGACTCCTAGGCTTTCCAGGAAAAGCAACACCCTTAAATTAACTTGAGCCCCCTCTCTCCCTTTTTATCAGGCATTACCCACTGCCTCTCCAGGCTCACTTCAACGGTCAATGATCACCAGTCTTTTTTTTTTTTTTCTCTTCTCCTATTGACTTTCCATCTGGGTTTCCAGTTATTCTCACACCAGGTCTCTGCCACCTAGGTAGCTTTCCCACTTAAGCATGGAGATTAAATTTGCCAGGTTTTGGTTTGCTGACTTGCTAAGTGGTGAGTAGTTTTGCCTGTTTATTTGATCAGCAGTGTGGATACCTGCAGATTGCAAATACCTCTTGTCTTCAAGACATCTGTGGATTGCATGGAAAAGAACATTGCAGTATGAGTGAGACATCAGCATTTTGCCATCCCTTCTTATGTGTGATTATTTAACTTCTTTGAGGAATGGGGGTGATAATGACAATATTGGGGATGATAATGACAATGATGAATGGTTTTAGCACCTGTAATGTATTGATCTGCCTAATCCTCACAACTCCATGAGGTTGGGCACTGTTATTATCTCTGTCACAGAGGAGGAAACTAAGGCACGGCTAGTTGTGATGTATCCCCAAGTCACTCAGCTAGTATTTGGCTGAGTCAGGATTTGAAGCCAGGCAGACTGATGCTGATGGAATTGGAAAGACTGTCTTGGTCTCCAGTGGGACCAAATAACTAGGTCTGGACCCATCTGTGAAAAGGTATAGTGAAGGAGTTCTATCATCAGTGCAAAGAATGACATTTGTTTTTCTGGGACACTTCTGGCCCTGAATTCAGCTGAGATTTGTAAGAAGGATTCCCTACAAATTCTACCCATTTGTACTTGACTGAGAGCACCAGGAAATTTTCTTCCCAAGTCTCACATTTAACACAGGACAGGGCACTAAAGTCACCTTACCTAAATTCTTAGATTGTTATCCTCATCATCTTTCCTCTGAAGACTAACTCTGTAATAAATAGTTTATGGGGCTTTATTATGCATTATTATGTACCCTAAGCTGTTTATATTTAAAGTATGCATTTTTATACATTTTGACATATGTATGCATCTCTGAAGCTATCAATGACAGCTTGATCAATTAAGATAATGAAAATATCCACATTCCCTCCAGTTACCACATTATGCTTTTAATCTCAAAACTGCTCCCCACCCCTGAGCAGCCCTGATCTGCTTTTTGTCTTTTTAGATGAGCTTACATATGCTAGAGTATTTTCTAAGTGAAATCATACATATGAATCCTTTTCTCTGACTTATTCTACTCATATCCAACATGATTATTTTGAGTTTCATCTGTTCTGTTGTGTGTAACAGTTCTTTTCTTGCTAGTCAGTTTTCCATTGTATGGATATACTGAAATTTGCTTATCCATTCACTTGTTGCTGGACGTAGGCATTGTTTTCTGTTTGTTTTTTGTATTACAAATAAAACATGAATGTGTATGAAAAGCCTTCTTTCTAGTTTTTTTGAGGCAACATTGAAAAAATTTTAATATATTTAAAGTGTGCAATGTGATGATATATGTACACATTACAAACGAATTCCCACAATCAAGTTAATTAACATACCCATCTCCTCACATAGTTACCTTTTCTTAATGAAAACACTTAAGATCTACTTTCTTAACAAATTTAAAAAAAAGCTTACAATATACAATACACTGTTATTACTATAGTCACCATGCTACATATTATATCCTTGGAACTTACTCATCTTTTAACCGAGTTTGCAGCACTTTACCAAACTCTCCCAACCCTACCTCCCCATCCCGCCTCTGGCAACCACGATTCTATTGTTTCTATGAGTACAACTTTTTTTTTTAGATTCACATATAAGAGGTGTCATACACTATTCATCTTTGTCTGGTTTATTTCACTTAGTATTGTGCCTTCCAGGTTTATCCATATTGTCACAAATGGCAGGATTTCCTTCTATTTTAAGTCTGAATAATAAAATAGAATAATATTCTATTTTAAGTCAGAAAAATTTTCTATTTTAAGTCTGAACAATAAGCACACGCTACATTTCATTATCCCTCCAGCTGTCGGTAAACATTTAGGTAGTTTCTGTACTTTGGCTGCTGTGAATAATGCTGCAATACACATGGGGGTACAGACATTTCTTGGAGATCATCATTTCATTTCCTTTGGCTATATATGTGGAAGTGGGATTATGGGATCATATGATAGTTCAATTTTTAATTTTTTGAGGAACCTCCATACTGTTTTCCATAGTGGCTGTGCCAATTTATATTCCCACCAACAGTGTTCAAAGGTTCCTTTTTCTCCATTACCTCACCAACAGTTGTTATCTCTTGTCTTTTTCATAATAGCCTAACTGATATGAGGTGGTATCCCACTGTGGGTTTGATTTGCATTTTCCTGGTGATTAGCGATGTTTAACATTTTTTCATATACTCATTGGTCATCTGTATGTCTTCTTTGGAAAAATACGTGTTGAGCTTCTTTTTCCCTTTTTTAACTGGGTTACACATTTCTGTTACTCAATTATATGAGTTTCTTATATATTTTAGATATTAACCGCTTATCGGTTATATGGTTTGCAAATATTTTCTCCTGTTTCATAGACTGCCTTTACATTTTGTTGATGGTTTCCTTTGCTATGCAGAAACTTTTTAGTTTGACATAGTCCCACTTGATTTTGCTTTATTCTTTCTTTTGTGTTAAATCCAAAAAATCATTGCCAAGACCAATGTCAAAGTGCTTACCTCTTATGTTTTCTTCTAGGAGATTTATGGTTTCAGGTCTCTGTTTTGTTCTTCAATCTATTTTGAGATGATTTTTGTTTACAGCGAGGTAGGGGTCCAATTCCATTCTTTCCCAGGTGTCCATCCAGTTTTCCTTACACCATTTATTGAAGAGACTGTCTTTGTCTCATTCTATATTCTTGGCAGCTTTGTCAAAAATTAATTAACCATGTATTTGTGGGTTTATTTCTGGGCTCTTCTTTCTGTTCCATTGATCTATGTGTCTGCTTTTATGCCAATACCATATTATTTTGATTGCTCTAGCTTTGTATTATAGTTTGAAATCAGGAAACATGTTGCCTCCAGCCTTGATCTTCTTATTCAAGATTCCTTAAGCTATTCAGGGTCTTTTGTGATTCCATAAGGATTTTAAGATTGTTTTTTCTATTTTCACAAAGAATGCAATTTGAATTTGATAGGGATGGAATCTGTAGATCACTTTGGGTAGTATGAACATTTTCAAAATATTCCAATCCATTAACACAGAATATTTTGCCATGTATTTATGTTTTTTTTTCAGTTTCTTTCATCAGTGTCTTCCAAGATCAGTATACAGATCTTTCACTTTGTTGGTTAAATTTATTCCTAAGTATTTTCTATTTTGATGCTATTATAAATGGTTTTCTTAATTTCTTTTTTTTTTGGATAGTTGCTTATTCGTGGATAGAAATGCCACTGATTTTTGCATGTTGATTTTGTATCATGCAATTTTACTGAATCATGTATCAGTTCTACAGTTTTCTTGGTGGACAATTTAGGGTGTTCTATGTACATAAGATCATGTCATCTGCAAACAACAATTTTACTTCTTCCTTTCTGATTTGGATGCCTACTTCTTCTTTTTCTTGTCTAATTGCTTTGGATAGGACTTCCAGTACTCTACTGAAAAGAAGTGGCAAGAGTGGGCACCCTGGTCTTTTAACTGATCTTGGAGGAGAAGCTTATAAAACTTTTTGCTATTGAGATGATGTTAGCTGTGAGCTTGTCATATATGGCCTTTATTATGTTGAGGTATAGCCATTCTATACCCAATTTGTTGAGAGTTTTTATCATGAAGTGATGTCAGTTTGTTAAATGCTGTCTCTGAATCTATTGAGATACCCATACAGTTTTTATGCTTCATTCTTTTAATGTGGTATATCACAATTATTGAGCTGTGTGTACTGAACCATCTTTGTATCGAAGGTATAAATCCAACCTTATCATGGTGTATGATCCTTTTGATGTGCTGTTGAGTTGGATTTGTTAATATTTTGTTGAGGATGTTTACTTCTCTGTTCATCAGGAGTATTGGCCGTTTTCTTTTCTTGTAGTATCCTTTTCTGGCTTTTGTATCAGGGCCTCCTAACATGAGTTTTGGGAGGTGTCCTCTCCTCTTCAAATTTTGGAGGAATTTGAGAAGAATTTGAGTTAATTGTTGTTTAAATGTTTGGTAGAATTCACTAGTGAAAACATCTGGTCCTGTACTTTTGTTGGAAGGTTTTGGATTACTCACTGATATGTTCAGATTGTCTATTTTTTTATGATTCATTCTTGATAGGTTGTATATTTCTAGGAATATATCCATTAATAAAATGGTCCCATTCTTCTCTGAATCTTTGAACAACAATAATTCACAGAAATAATAATTTCAGGCACAGACTATTATATTTCCTTCATTGTCATTTGGTTTATAATAATTTCAGAGAAGATTTTTCTACCTCAACCCAAGAAGTTGTCGATATATGGTGACATCACCTATATTGTCTCCTTTAATCTACAGACCATTAAAGACTACTAAGGTGATATTAATGTCTTTAAAAAAATCAGTGAAACAGTGAAAAAAATTCTAAAATTTCTTGCCTTGTTGTGGAAAGAGGAAGGCAAAACAAAAAAAAGATGCTGGTTGAACAGGAAGAACATTAATTTCTCTGATATCCTGCTACTTTCTTCATGCCTTGCTCCCAAGAGGAACACATTTTATGTACAGGTGGATCAGAGGAGAAGGAACCAGTACGGGGGCCCAAGTAGAGGTGGCCCATGATATAGGACAAGAATAGGACAGTGTGCCTCACTGATGCCCAGAGAAGATGGTTTACTGAGACATGGTCAAAGATGGTTGGGATTTGAGTGAATGAAGGACAGACATGAACACTGGACTTGGCAACATGGAGGCAAGCTGGTGATCTCTTGAAGTCCCAGGGAATGGTGGAGGGTGGGGATATGATTGTCAGGGATTGAAGAGAGAACGAGGAAGGAGGAGACCACAACTACAGGCAGCTCTTTGGAATGCTGCTCTGCAAATTAGAGCAGAGGAGCTACCTTAGCCAGAAGCAGTTTCCCTGCCCCCTAGGTACCATGTTCTGATAGGGATCACATTAGGTACAGTCTCAGAAACTAGATTAGTGTCTCTTTGTCCCTAGGGATGGAACAAATGAGAGAAGGAGAGAAGGTTTGGAAACTTTTCACAATTCTACTCACTCCTGGAGATTATAGGAAATTTTAAAGTATGTGAGTAACCCCTGTCCCCAATGAAATACGATATTTTTACCTCTCTTGTAGATAGCTAGTCCCTTTCTAATAGTGTAGTAACAACAGACAAGGAGAAACATGACAGATGGTCTTAATTAAATGCTTAGCTTTAGTAAGTAACTGTGGGTTCTTTTTGCTTTTTTTTGTTTTTTTTTTGTAAAGAAAAGCAGGTTCCCCGTAAAGAAACACAGTAACCACTGGAACAAGCATCACTCACTTTAGGCTTGTAGGATAATTTATCAGAAATTTGGTGACAAACTAAATACCTTCCTCTTGTAAGAAAAGAACATTTCAGGGTCAAATGGCAACATCATTTGCATTTTCTTCAATGTCTGCCTTCACTGTTATTTTTTTCTTGCTTTTCTAATAGCGATAGGATTCTGGCTGAGCTTACTTTTAGTATCCTATAATGAAATATTGCTTGAAACCTTTTTTGAGTATTTATTTTCTACCTCAAAGATGAAAGGATGTTAAGTCTTTTGACTTCTTTGAGAGTTGGACAGTTATATACCTGATACCAGATGATCCAAGGAAGAAGTTACAGAAAGGCAGGAGCAGGGGATACCAAGAGGCTTTCCAATTACCCATCACCTTCCTGACCTGTAAGCAGGGAATCTAAGTCATGGAGGAGAAAGTCATCCACCTTTGCATTGAAGAAGAGAGCAGTGCTGTATTTTGCTTATAAAATTCAGTGCCACATAACATCATAGATGAAGAAATTCTTCCTTTTGGATAAACAAATACCCCCTTATGATTTTAAATTTTTATTTCAAGGAAGAATGGTGGGCAGAATCTGCTCCTGTAGTTGTTTTTGTAACTATGATGTTGACACTGTGTTTATCTACGTCTCCACATCTTTTATTTCAAAACTGATGTATTTTGTATGGGAAGACTGTGGTTTATGTCTTCATTAAATTCCACATTTGCCTCCACTGCTAATCATTTTACTGAATCCATTCCTTTTGTCAATGTATCCTAGGTGTTTTCTACTTTACTTATTTATGTATTTTTTTACTATTCTAAGTGGCAAATATTGCTAATAAGTGTCTGTTAAATCCATTTTTTGACATTTTTAAAAGACCATTTATAAACAAATATCTAAGCTTGGTGTCTTGCAAATGAGTTTCAGCCCCAGGCAAGTTTGCTATAGATTCACTGTGACCAAAGAAATTTATAGCAAAGGGTTCTTGGGGTGAAAGGGTTATATACCCAACTTTATTTCCAGGTGGCAGGTCAGTCACTAAAATCCCATTCACTCAGAAAGAGTCTGTGTTATCACTGCTGCTTCGGATGCAGCAAGCTGGTCTCTGCCTCTGGGTCCCTCTGTCTGCAGAGCCGTCCTCTGGGCCTCTCTGCACAGCTGTCCCACACAGCCATCCTCTGGGCCTCTCTACACAGTCGTCCCGCACAGCCATCCTCTGGGCCTCTGTCCTCGGCGCTGCCACCACTCCAGCCTCTGCTCTGCACTCTACAGCCTTGCAGCCCTGCCACCCCGTTGCGCGCGCGCAGAGCACTGGGCGGAACTCTTTATATTAACACAATAATGGCTTATTGCCTAAAGGTGTGGAAGCGGTAGCATAGCAACAGGCCAGTTACATCATCAGGTGGTTTAAGTTCAGTGAGGATCCTGGCCATAGGAACCCCACTTTACCCACACTTGGATTGGGTGTCCTCAAGAAATGGTGAATAAAATGGTCCACTTTTACAAAGTTAAAAAGGTTTTGTCAAGAAACCATAACTTCTAAAAATCAAGGAATGCACTATCTCCACTGCTCTAAATAATTCTTTTATTATTTATCTGTTAATGAAGAGTCTCCTTTTTCCTGGCAAAAATTTGGAAAACTATAACTGCCAGTTGTAATCTGCTCTTAAACACATTTTGTTATTGAGTGAGATATTTCTGAAAGCTGGCTTCTCTTGTTTTCTTTTGACTGACTTTTAAGTTGCTTAATTGCAATATGTGTTTTGTCTCACAGTGATTCCCAATAGTCTGCTTCTTGAAAAAAAGGATACTTTTCTTTGCAAAGAGCAAAACTAAAAAAAAAAATTCTTTTGGAAATTTTCAAATATACATGAGAGATAGAATAGAATGGTGAACCTCCATTTATCTGTCACCCAGTTTCATCATTTACCAAGATTCTGGCCCATTTGCAATATTTACCCCTCCTTTGTTTTCCTTAGATGAAGTATTTAAAGGCAAACCTTGCACATGGTGTTGGTCCACTCACACACCTTTTAGTAGCCTTCTCTTAAAATACAGACACAATATAATCACAGTCTTGCTATCATTATCTGTCAGAATTCCTGATAATATGTGATAGCCACTCCACCATCAGGCTTCTCCAGTTGTCACTAAAGGTCATTTGACAGTTGGTTGGGTTGAATCAGGACTCAAACAAGTTCCACGCAGTAATTTGGTTGCTCTTGTCCCTAAATCTCTTTTAATCTGAAGTAGTCTTCTTGCTCCTTCCATTTTACCTTCTGACTTGTTGCAGAAACTGCGTTCATTCCTTAGAATGTTTTCCCTTCAGATTTCTCTGTTTCCTTTGTCATGATGTCTAATTTTTTCTTCTATTCCTTTCTTTCCAGTAAATGAGAGCTGTCTACAGGCTTGTTTTTATTCTTTTGCCTTTTTGGCAAGAACACTTCATGGGGGGACTGTGTTCTCCATGTTGCTCGTTGCCTCCCACTGTGCAGCACATGGTGTCTGCTTTTCTCACCTCTAAGGATGTGAAGATTGATAACTGGTTCCCATGGCAGCAGCCTGTCCTTTCATTGTTATGTTCCCCATTGTCTTTTACCTAATGCCTTTATCCATGGATGATGTTGGGTGGGGTTGCAAAATGTTGAGTGTCTGGTTCTATTTTTACTTTCACATCAGTTAGCTTGAATTCTTTGGCAATCTTAACATTTCTCTTCTTAAACATATATATGGTTAGCATACATATATTTCTTCCAGGAAAAGTGGAGTAAGTGTTTAATTATTTGCATTAATCGCCAACCATTGCTCCTTTAGGCCAAAGTCCAGTTTTCTGTTAATAATTCCTTGAAAAACCCGTAGCTGGCTGTCAGGAAAAAAATCATTGACCAACCTCCCTTTGTCACTTGCACCCAGGCAGCTAGCACTTGATTTAAACATTGCTCTGGGGGTCTTGAGCTTAACGGATCGAGACCAGCCCTCTCTGAAAAGGTTTCTGAAAGTATCTGCCAGGTCAGATTGCAAAACTGAAAAGGTCTGCAGATAGCTCAGCCACTGGGTTAAGGTTTGTTTTCATCGCATGATGACCATCTATGTGAAGTGTTAAAGTCTATGTCACACTCCTTCATGGCACTTCACAGCTTGAAACCACAGATTTGCTTGTCATTTGATTAATGTCTTTTCCAACTAGACTGTCATTTCAGGAGACAGACTGGGTCTGTCTGGCCTCCTAGTTTAAGAAGCCAGAACATTTTTGGTTTTAAGAGAGAGAAACTCCAGTTGAACTATAGTAACAGAAGGAGAAATTATTTGAAAGGTTGTGGGGGTATGTCCTCGCTTGACTGAAGGACTAGTTGCAGAACCTCCAGCGGCCCTAGGGATTTCAAGGACTTCAGTGGGGCTTAGATGTCTTCAGCACTCTGTGTCCTTTCTTCTTGCCTCTGATTGACAGCTTTGTTCTCTCAAACACTTCCATGTGGTGGTAGTCATGACAACCAGCTGCACGAAGAGATGTTTTAACATCAAGACTCTGGCCCATCCTGAGATGTGTGTTCATCTTTAGACCAGTTAACCATCTTCAGGGAAGTGGGTACTCTTGTTGGTCTGGTTTGGGTCAAGTGTTCATCTGTATATGAGTGGAGAGAATATTGATGACCTCACCACTCTAGATGATTAGAGTCGGAGTGAAGCACAGAAAGAGGAAGTACTGTTATCCAAAGATGGAAAATGTTTGCTGCCCAGGCAAAATAATACATGTCTACTATACATTTGTATCTTCACCCAAGAGTGTTTGCATATAGCAGATGCTTAACACAATTTTGCAGAAGAGTCAATGGAATCACGGAAGACTGATGCTTTCATGTAATGTGACAGGTTTGCAGAAAGCATCTATTTTGATACAACATACTCTATGAAGTCATGCTGACTTTTATTTGCTATATGCGTTCTCTGGGCCTCAAAACATTATAATTGCTGTGTTTTTATTTTTCTTTGAAAAACACTCAGCTCTAGCTTTCACAGATTCTCAAAGGTAATGTTAAATTCTCAAAGTTAAGCCTTTATAATGACATAAACAATTTCTCTAGTACTAAAAACAGTGAGTCATCGAGACCTACAAATCTCAATGTATTTCAACATAGATCCTTTCCTGCTGCTCATGGTAAACCTGGCCACTTTTGCATGCTTCTCCATGAGAGACAGTATCCGTGAGGACTACGCCAAACAAAACTTCTTTCTTTACAACTTTGTTCAAGTGATTTTTTAATTCCAATGAGAAGAAAAGATTTTTTTTTCTAGAACAGTAACAGACCACAAAGTTTTCATCATCATTGTTTTATGACCTTGTATATAACTCACCGTAGACTTATAATTGTTACTCTTTATTACCTGCTGCTGCAGACTTGACCTCTGTGTATCAGATAAGAAATTATCCTAATTCATTCTTCATGTGTGGATTCACTCAGATAACTTAAAATCATGGGCTTCTCTACAAAGAAACAGTGCTTTTCATAAATAGCAGAAATGTATAATGTTTTTCTTTTATTTCCTAAGCTAACACAACCTTTATGCAACCGGATGCAATCTTGTTTTTCCATTATTGAATCAAAATATTTCCTATGAAGTTTGGGGCTTGTGTGCCTTAAAAATTTGCTCTTCAGCCGTAAAATTTTACATGCATTCCCCGCCATCATTGTAAAAACATATAAATATGGAATTATCTAAAAGAATTAAGTACATGCCTAAACATTTTCTTCCCTCAACTATTTTTGATGTGCCGTGTGAAAAGGAATTTCACATTTAAAAGGTAATGAAGTGTTAAATTTATTGTCCCCTCTCTCCTATCATGGTAAATGTTCATCAGGTCGATAATGAAATCTGCAGCAACACCATGATGTGGTGGTGGTTTGAGATGCAGGAGAATTTGGAAGCCAATATGCAGTTCATTTAACTTGTGCCCAAGCCATCTGCTTCTTTGTTAAGTTCTCAGCCAGCCAGCCTGCTTCTTTTCTCCTCAAGTCTACAGAGATGATTACCCTGGATGGAGATTCCTGGCAGCCTCAGTTCACTTCCTGTATCTTCCACACTATCCAGAATTCCCTGATGGAGCCTGGCAGGATATTTGGAAAGGCAAAGAGGCTCTGTTGGCCTGGGAAAGAGTAGACATAAATGTCAGCTGCTGAACCATCCCCGGGGGAGAATGATTTCAGGATTCAAGACTTGCTAGAAATAAATCTCAAGTCATCAGCTAACTAGAATATAAAACCACCAAGTGGGGGCATATTCTGGGCTTGGCCGTCTCCTTTATTCTGTGGCAATAGAAATAGTGCAGTTCAACTAAGTTTAATGTGCCAACAAATTACTTGTTATCAAAGTCACTTGGAGGATAAGACAGATTTTTTTTTCCCTCCTTCCTTCCTGGCCTACATCAGACATGCCCTGGCTCTAAAAGCCATGTTCTGTGGATGGTGGAGGCTCTGCGCTTCATATGCCCCAGGGCATCCTTGTGTTAAGAGCCATTATACGAGGTCAGCCAGGAGAGCAGTGGCCACCTGGCCTGAGTGGCATCGAACCTTCTCTGAGTGACCACAGAGCACCTGGCTTTCCATCCATACGTAACTAGGAGTCTGGGTCCAGCCCTGCTGTTCTCCCCTGGACATGGTTTAGGCATCATGCCCATTTATCTTTGGACTGAGCACCTGCTGGGAACTGTCCAGTCGTCCACGTTAGAAGCCAGGAGGAATGTGAAAACGAGTCATGGGATGCAGACCTATAAATCAGAGATGCACAGACCCTGTGGCCAGCAGCCCTCGGGCAGCAGAACCATCTCCTGTCCTGTTGTCATGCCGGAGCTGGGCATTCCACTGCAGCGCGTGCCCTGCCATCCCCGGGCTTCAGTTGGAGTAATTCGTGGGGGTCACGCTGCCTCGTGTGTGCAGTCCCAGCAGCTTTTACATTGGGCATCCGGGTCTCTTCTTTAGCGGCAACTGTGGAGAAAATATCTTCCTGATGAAAGTTCCCAATATAAGCAAAAGGAGGCAGGAAGGGGGAAAAAGGGAAATAAAAAGGCAGGTCAGAGATTACTACTGTCTCAAGACAAAGGGCTGGTTGTGTGATGCCAAATGCTTAGGATAAAGGCATCTCATGGGACACATTTAGGCTCTTTCCTCCGACTAGATTGCATAGAGTTAATTGACATTCCTTGGCCCCACTGCCCTGGCCTGACCTTTCTCCAAATTGTGAAGCATTTGTGCATGCTTTCAAGTTGAAAACATTTCCTGTTTCTTAGCACCGTGTCTGTCGGCATGACCCCCTCACGCTCCCAGAGCCTCCCACCACCGTGCCCCTCAGAAGTTTGCTGCTGGGGCTGCTGCTCTTGCTGCGCCCCAACCTCCCTCAGTCTGTGCCTTGCTCTGGAAGCACTACGGCACCTGTAGGACAGCGTAATCATAACTGCTGAAGAGTTAGGGATAAAGGTTTATTGATTTAGTTCTGGAGGGAGCCTGAGATTGCATTTCTAACAAGTTCCCAGGTGCGGCTGACACTGTGGGTCGGGGAACCAGTGCCACAGAGTGTGCTGTGTGCACTGGGAAAAGTCCATGATGCTGAGGCTCCCAACAGGAACTCGGTAAGAACCTCAAGAGCATTCCACATAGAAGGCTTAGATCAGGGTTTAAGGGCAATCTTTTTTTTATATAAGTTTATTTTGATATCATTAATCTACAATTAAACGAGCAATATTATGGTGATTACACTACCCACTTCATCAGGTCCCCCCCACCCACCCCATTACAGTCACTGTCCATCAGCGTAGTGAGATGCCATAGAGTCACTACTTGTCTTCTCTGGGTTGTACAGCCCTCCCCGTGCCCCCCCCCAACATTACATCTGCTAATTTTAAGGGCAATCTTTACTTGCCCAGGTCACAGTGCCTCTCTGGACTTTAGCTTCTGCCACTGACAAAATAAGGAAGGACCTTACATACTCTGTGTTCTATCTGCCATTTCTAAGATCCTATTTCATTTCTTTATGACTGCTTGAGACCTAACTCAAAGGAAGTCATTTTAATGGAGGATCTCAGTCCTGAGAGACGAGCATGGCATTTGTGCCCCGATGGGAGTTATCGGGAATTGTTTGAGGCGATGAGGAATTATTTGTTTCTGTCAAAGTTGGCCAGTGCGGTGCCTGCAGGTGGACCTGGGCACACTTTTCCTAACAAGTGACTACCGCCGAAATTCTGGGGAATTGGAAAAATTCAAATGCTCACTTTTCAGCAGTGTGAAATGTCTTGGAAGCAAAGTATAGAGGGGTCCTAGTACGGTTGGAACCTGAGTCTACAGTTTCAGTCTTTTGGATTTCTGCCAATCGGGACAAACACATTTCCTAGTGTGCACACAGCTCTAATTAAGAAATGACTACATTGTTTTCATAGATTAAGTGTGAATGTCTAGGAGTAAGTACACTCAAGAACTTGGACTTTCTGTGGCTATGTTTGGCAGTGTTCAAAGCTGAATCTGTGTGCTCATGAAATGTTCTTCTGTTGTGTGAGTAAGTGGATCAGGTGTTGGTGTGATGGTGGAATCTGATCGTTGGTGTCGAGACTCATGTATGTTTAAGTACCGTCACCATGTCAACCTGATATGTTACCATTTCTCTTGGGAAGGAGATACCCCTTCAGAGAAAGGAGACCCGAAGGGTCCAATTAAACTTTCCCACGTCATTGTTGTGGGTAGAGGTGGGCAGAGTTGTGTTAGAACATGCGGAGGGCTGAGCGGAGAACTGAGTTTGTCCTGATGAGTATTAAGAGTGACCAGAGGCGATACCTCAAGTATGGAAACAATGAGAAACAAAGGAACAAAATTTGGAGTCTGTGCTTGTCGAAGAGTTTATAGGGACATAATGTTACTTGGTTTTCTGACAACTGCCTCCCAGTATATGTGCGCAGAATTCTCTCGGCTTTCTCCTTTCTCCTGGGGTAGTTGCATATGTGAAGAATTTCTTGGGAGGGGTTTTTAAAAAGTAAATAAAAATATCCCAGAACATAGATAAAAATCCTTCAATTTTAAAGGCTTATTTTATATTTTTAAAACATAAATTAAAAGGCAGCGAGGCCTTAATCCAACACAGAGATGAGACAGGAGGGCTGGCAGTCGCCACCTTCTGAAGTGTGTAGGAAAGCAGGAGTGCGTAACCAAGTAGAATAAGTAACTGGGATGATTGCCCGCAGCTCCGGGGAGTTAACTCTTTTGCCTTCCTTCTGGGCCCTCTTGCCAAAACCGTGCTGCTTCACTTCTCAACTAAAAATAACAACCCTCTGGCCTACTTTTTTGTGATTAATATTTCTTAATTTGTAAGGACCTTTCTCATTTCATGGCATTTTCTAAAAGCTTTAATAACCCTGGTTTTAGCTGCTGGGTACCTAAGTGAATTAGAGTGAAAACTACCTTATCTAATATCTGGCAACCCTGTGGAAGTCAGCATTTTGGATGGTCATCTTAAATAATGCTTCAGTCTATTAAAACAATTTCTTTTGGAAAAAAGGATTTAGACTATGGTGGAGTTGGTAGTATAAAGTTTAGACGAAGCAGGGTATTTTATGCTATCATAAAAGTTCAATAGATAGCATTGTTTTTTCTGTTTAATGTTGAGAAATAAAAAGATGACAGTCTGGCACACTATAAAGTGATTTTTAGTTATCTGTATTTTTGTTAACTGGACAAGCATGCCAAATAAAGTTATAAAATAATGCATTTGCGTTTTTGAAAATTTGGGACATGCTGGGTATATAAAAAAGGTAGAAAAAGAATTAATCATGACCCTGCAACTCAGAGGACACCATTAATTTGTTCAATGTAAAGCACTTAAAATATATCGCAAACTTTTGTAACCCTCTTTTGGATTTCTTTGTGCATTTAGTCTGTTACCACAGGGAGTGTGTAATGCTGTGGTGAAAATCCTGCCCCTGCTGCTGCAGAGAAACACCACAGATGACCGGTGCTTTCTTCAAAGGAAAGGCAAGGAGGAAGCAGGTTTTGGAGTGGAGACCTATGTGTCTTGCTCTACAAAGAACATTGTGCTTATTATAGATCAGATTTGAGTAGCTAAAACCAATGACTTTCCTTGATCTGCATGTTTAGCCTCACCATGGGTAAACTACACCTCTTTCTTCAGCTCTTCTCTTCTCCTGACCCCAGGACACTACCGGGGGACCTCACTCTCTGTCTTCTCCACAGCCTCCTCCTCCTCCTCCTTTGCATTTATTGAAGGCTGCTTCCCAGGATCTGTATTAGCCCTCTACTTCCTGCATGCTTCACCTAACTAAAGCCATCCACTCTCCTGGCTTCAGCCATCACCTCTGCATGGTGAGTTTTGACCGTATGTATCCAGCCAATGCCTACTTACACATCTTTGCTGCAGACACTCCCCAGGGAGCCCCTAGCGTGAGGCCCTGGACCAGGCACTGGGTGTGGAGGGACCAGGACACACATGCAGTCCCTTCTCTCATGGAGCTTATGGCTCAGAAGGAGTAGGACAGACAATAGCCAAGTGAACAAATAACCTTATAATTGAAGATGGTGGCCAATGTTTATGAAGGCTGATAAATCAGAGTGCTCTGCGAAAGAGTGATGGGGTAGCAAATACTATTTTCATAAGGTAGGCAGTCATGAAAATCTCTCTAAAAAGGTGACATTTGAATGGACACTAAACGAGATGAGGCTGACCATGTGAAAATCTTGAAGACACTCATTTCAGTGAATGAAAACAGGGCAAGAGCAGAGGTCTTAAATGCAAAAGGCCTTAGCATATTCAAAGAACCAGAAGGAGACTCATGGTAGTGTTAAGAGCGAAAATAATTCCAGTAATTAGTTCTGTGAAAGAGAAGTATGGAATACTATGAGAACATCCAAGAAGGGAACCTCACATTAATAATAGGGTGTAAAGCTTTTTCTGTCTCCGTCTCTCTTTCTATATATATATGTAATTTTAAAGCATTCTTTTTCAGGTTTACAATTGTATTTTATGACATCCATAACATGTTTAACCGACAGTCTTTTGAAAAACAGAATTCCACAGAATCATTTTCTTAAATTATATGAATTCCTAGGGTCTCAAAAGAAAATTATAAGCACCAGGCAAGTGTAGGTAAGAAAGCAGCACAAAGATGCTGGCAGCAAGCCTGTGTGGATGGGGCTCTCCCGCAAGGGGGACTTCCCTCCCTCTTTCCTAGTGCTGTAATTGTTTCAGGGGTGTTCTTTCTGCTGCTCCAATCATACTGTGACAAACTTTTTATTTAGGAATAATTTTAGATTTACAGAAACTTACAAAGATAGTACAGAAAGTCTCCATTTACCCTCACTCAGCTTCTCCTGTCGTTAACATCTTACCTAACGGTGGTATACCTGTCACGACTCAGAAACTAACATCTGTACGTTACTATTAACTAAACTCCAGACTCCATTAGGATTTCACTCATACTTCCACCAATATACTTTTTCTCTCCTGGATTCTGATCCAGGAGGCCTCATTGTACTGAGTCATCCCCTTAGTCTCTTTCCACTTTTTTCATGATCTTGACAATATGAGGATACACCGTTTCAGCGTGCCTCATGGCCGCAGCGTTCACCTTGATAGCCCAGCCAGGAGTTTATCAGATTCTCCACTGTAAAGTTACCTTTCCTCCCCTTTTCTGTTCTCTATAGAAGCCAGTCTCTAAGTCCAACATACCCTCAATGAGGATTGGGGTAAAGGTGGGATGGGGGATAATCCCGTCTCCTTGAGGTGGTTATCTGAATAAAATATTTGGCATTCTTCTGTAAGGAAGATTTGTCTCCTTTCCCCTATTTATTTATTCAATCACATATTTATATCAGTGGGCACTCGTGCATATTTATATTATATTTTGGCTTATAACTTATTACTACATTATTATTTTATTAGTCACAATGTCCCAGCTCTGGCCATTGGGAGATCTTTCAGGCTGAGTCCTGTGTCCCTTTGGTATCCCCCCATCCTTTTGTTTTTTTGAGTCCTTTCTTACTTTCTGCTCCACATTCATCTTGTATTTTTCCCTGCCACAGACCCAGGATCAGCCATTTCTCCAGGAAGCCCTAATTCCTTTATAGGAAAATCATATTTAGAAACCAAGATCTGGTTAACCAACAATCTTTTGACCATTTTCAATCTTAGTTATAACATTGTTGCTCTAAATATCCTTTATGCCAACTCTTTGCACCTATCTGTGATTTACTCCTTATAATTAATACCAGAAGGTGGAATCGCTGGTTAAAGATGAGAGGAACATATTAAGGCTCTCAACATATTGCCAAGTTGTCTTCTGGAAAGACTATATCCATTTATGTGGCTGTGAGTGGCACAGAAAATTGTAGTTTGGGGTTTTGAACACCCCTTAAGCTTCATTTCCCTAATGAATGTGTATCTTAACTCATCTCCACTGCCAGCACAGCAGCCTGAACCATACTCACCTCTCTTGGTGGTCACTGCAATGGACTTGTAACAAGTTTCCTCCCCCTCCGCTCCCACCATCTCCATCCTTGAGAGGAAAGTCAGAACACTATTTTGAAAACAAAAATAAATAAGATGATGTCAATGTCCTGCTATAAAACCTTCCAAGAGCACCTAATGCATGGATAATAAATATAAAATCCTTGCTGTGGACGTAAGGCCACAGGTTTCTTTGGGTCCTGTTCACGTATCTGGTCTCTTCTGTGCCTCTCTCTCCCTCATTCAGTGAGCGCCCCAGGAGGGGCCTGGCCTTCTTTATGCTTGTCCCATATGCCAACCAGCTTCCTGCTTCACAGCTTTTATGTGAGTCCTCCCCATTGCCTAGAATCTCTGTCCACCTCTCAAATAATAAAATTTAGTAATTCTCCAGGTCTCAGTTTTAGTATCAGTTCCTTGGTCCTTAATTCTACCTGAAAAGCCTCTGTTTTGTGTACATTATTTAAAATCACTTCTCACTGGCTGTAATTATAATTATATAACTATTTAATATCCACCTCTCCAGTGGGCTTTAAAGTCACAAGAGCAGGGATGGTGTCCAGTCCAATCAACACCTGACCGAGCTCCTGGCACTTAGTGGGAGCTCAGGATTATTTGTTCAATGAATATGTAAAATGTATCTTGAATTCACTCAGTAAAGCATAGTTCAAGAGAAAATCCGCATTCAGTGAGGTGTTGTGAGACCTCAGGTCTTTATTCTTAGGAGATTATTAGTTGATGTGTTTGAGAAGTGAGACGGATTTATCTATTTCCAAGTTAGAATATGATTTAGGGGAAACTTATTTTTGCCAGCGAGGTTTAAAACATTTATAACCACTCTGGTTTACATTGCCAGTTTAGCTTTCAGAAAGACATTAGTATACAAGAGCCATTCTAGGAGAGTGTGAATTTTCCTACAGTTTTTCTGTGATTATATTTTCTAAGGATGGCTGCAACAGAATCTCCCTTCTCACGCGGTCTTTAAATAATATGACTTTGACATTCCTCTCATTGAGAGATGAGGTCTGTTCCCTTCCCTGGAAGCTGGACAGGTTTGTGGCTTCGGTGGATTTGATACTAGATGACTCTTGAGGGTGGTAGGTTGAAGGTGATAAGCTTCCACCTGCTTCCCTTGGGACCCTTGTCTTTGAAGGCCTGGGCTACCACATCAGAAAAGCAAGCCTCCCTACCAGGCCACGTAGAAAGGACCTAAGTGGGTGTTCTGTCCCACAGCCTCAGATGAGTGCCTCGCTGACAGCTAGTACCAGTCTCCGGCCATGTCCCAGTGACTCCACCCCCTGCTGCCCATCCACCTCCATCTTCTGAGTCTTGCCAGCTGAGGCCCCGAATATCAGGGATTAAGAACAAGCTGCTCCACTGCACCTTTTCCGAATTCCTGATCCACCAAATCTGTGAACAGAATTAAGTGGTTGTTTTAATTAAATTGCCAGGTTTTGGGGGACATTGTTATGTTGCAATAGAAACTGAAAGAAATCTCAACATTATGATTTTCAATTGTTCTTATCTTTCTCAGCCTGAGAACAAAAACCTATCATTTAAATTTGTGTTGCTTTGATTACTAGCAAGATTGAACAGTTCTTTATATGAGTATTAACCAGTTGTATCTCTTTTTGCTCATTATCATCATTTTCTCATTTTCTGATTATTTTCCTTTTAGACATATAAGAATTCTTTGTTTCAAGGATATTAAACTTTCCTGTTATGTGTTCCAGATATTTTACTGTTATCTTTTGTTATTGTTTATGTTGTTATTGATTGTTTATCCTTTAAAGTCAGGTTTGAATATTTCCAGTTGTTCTTTCTAGTGAACTCTTGACCTTTGAATCATTGTCTGTATCATCCCAAGCCCATTGTATTTAACCTCCGCTGCTGTGTTGAAGAGTCCAGTGTTCCTTCAGCTAAGAAAATGATCTCCCTAACACTTTTAATTTTTCTTAAAATTTTATCATATATTTTCAAAAGTTACATATATATGTAAAGCTTATATTTTTTATAATACTTAGCATCTTAACAGACAAGTGACTTACTGGCTCAAGAATAGACACATAGATCAATGGAACAGAATAATGAGCTCAGAAATAAACCCACACATATATGGTCAATTAACACATGACAAAGGCAAGAATATATAATGGGGAAAGGACAGTCTCTTCAATAAATGGTGTTGGAAGTACTGGACAGACACATGTAAGGGAATGAAATTGGATTACTCCTTAACACCATACACAAAAGTAAACTTCAAATAGATTAAAGACCTAAATATAAGACATGAATCCATAAAACTCTTGGAAGGAAACATAGGCACAAATCTCTTGAATATTTTGGACATAAGCCTAAGCAATTTTTTTCTGGACACATCTCCCCAGGCAAAGGAAACAAAAGCAAAAATAAACAAGTGGGATTACATCAAACTAAAAAGCTTCTGTACAGCAAAGGACACCATCAGCAGAACAAAAAGGTATCCTACAATATGGGAGAATATATTCTCAAATGATATATCTGACAAGGGGTTATCATTCAGAATTAATGAAAACTTCACATGATTCAACCAAAACACCCAAATAGCCCAATTAAAAACTGGGCAGAGGACCTGAATAGACATTTTTCCAAAGAAGACATACAGGTGGCCAAAAGGCACATGAAAAGATGCTCCACATTGCTAATCATCAGTGACTTAGTATAATCTTAAGAGTTACAATACAGTGAAAAAAGACTCAGTTGTAAATTGACATAAGCCACAGTAATATGGGAATGAAGAACTTAATTGATCAAGTTAAAAAGAATTTGTAAAAAATTTAGAAACAATCTGTGAGGAAATTATTGGTGAGAAAACAATGATTATGAAAATATGTGTTAGTAAAAATCCAGATGAAGTGAGGCTGATCTATTGCTTATAAATGATGACATGGGGAAAATCCAGGCACAAGGTGGGTAGAACAAATGTAATAGAAATTTGGAAAACAAGAAAGGTTTGTTTATAAAAGCCTATTCTTATCAATAGCTAACATTTCAACAAAGTCACTGGATAACTGAAGTAAGCCATGGGCACGTATGAAAGGGACCTGCTTTTGCTACCGAGCTAATGATAGACCTGAATTGCAGGGTCAAAGCCATCGATGAACCCTGGAGGTGTATCCAGTGAAAGATATTTAACTAAAAGCATAATGAGTTGGAAAGGCAGAAAGATACATGTAGTTGTACTCTGATTTCAAAATTTGAGAATATATTCTATTTGGGTAAATATTGGTAATTGAAGATCACAGAAAGCCATCTTAAATTCCCTGTGAGTTTATATTTCTTTAAATTATGTTCCCATGATTCTTTTCAAAAATAGTATTTTCTGAATTCGGTTGGTTTACTTTCCATTGTACAGATGCGCTTGTTTTATCGTACTTTGCTTTATTGCATTTGGCAGATATTGCATGTTTTACAAACTGAAGCTTTGTGGCAACTCTATATTGAGCTAGTCTGTCGGGACCATTTTTCCAGTAGCATCTGCCCACGTTGTATCTGTCACATTTGGTAATGCCCACATTATTTCAAACTTTTTCTCATTATTATTATATTTGTTATGCTGATCTCTGATGTTACCATTGTAATTGTTTTGTGGTGCCACAAACCACCCATATAAGGAAGCAAACTTAGTAAATGCTGAGTGTGTTCTGACTGCTCACTAAGCAGCCATTTCCCCACTTCTCTCCCTCTCCTCAGACCTCCCTAGTCCATGACACAACAACCTTGAAATGAGCCTAAGTACTAGACCTACAGTGACCTCTCAGTGTTCAATGAAAGGAAGAGTCGCATGTCTCTCACTTTAAATTAAAATCTAGAAATGATTATGCTTAATAAGGAAGGTGTGTTAGAAGTCAAGATAGGCCAATATCTCTCTTGACTCACTTATTGCATTTGACTCGCACTTTTGGAGTGGTCTGGGACTGAACCTGTAATATCTCTGAGGTGTGCCTGTGTGGAAAGGCAGATATAATTGACAAGAAACATAGCAAATTCTTCCCTCAGATAATGTTACAGGAAAAATAGGTGGTGAGACTTTCAGGTTGTTAACAGCCAAGCATCCACCCGTTTACCTACTGCCAGTTCATCCTAAGTGTAAACCAAATGTAAGAACAAACCCACAAGGAGACAGCAGGTGTCACGCTCTGAGATCACCAGAAGCAGCAGCACCTGCTACTCAGGAGAAATCCACCCACAGCGAAAGGGTGATCCATCAGCATGTTGCACTCTACTTGTATGATTAGGAAGAAGTGTGATTGACAGACAGTGTTAATGTAACTTTCAAATCCCCATATACATACATAATGCAATATTTGTTGCTTTAAGGATGTTTCTGCAAACACTCCAATAGAATAATTTCTGTTACACTTAAGGACTTCAAACATGTAGTGTTCCTAGGAGCAAAGTCCAGAGAATTACCAATGTTTCCCATTTTAATAAAGGACCTTCATCTATCAAGCTTGATTTCTTTTAAATAGAAGTGTTTTCTCAACACTGTTACTGGCTCCCTGTGGGTGTGGAGTGGCATCTTGCTGTATGTTGCTTTGCATTTCCCTGTTGGCTAATGAAGTCGAGCATTATAGGAGCATTCTTGATAGACCCTCGATCCCAGTCCCTTATCAGGTAGACGATTTGCAAAGATTTCTCTTTTGGGTTCTCTCTTTTCACTTCCTTGATGGTATCCTTGGAAACACAAGAAACTTGAGTATTGACGATGCCCAATTTATATTTTTTCTTATTGTTGCTTATGCTTTTGGTTTCATATCTAAGAAGGCTTTGGCCCAAGATCATGAAGACTTAATCCTGTACTTTCTTTGTAACCTGTTAGCAAAGTACGTGGGGAATAGCTCACCCTCCTCTACCTCAAACTTTTGGGAGACTACCATTATCTGCCAAAACGATCAACAGTTGTGCTTGTGCTTGATCAAGGTGCCTAACGTCATTTTGGACCACCCCTTTTGAGCCATTGGATGGAGGCTTAATGAATAGGGTAAATAGAAACTCCAGATCCAGATGAATGAAACCAACAACATACTTTTGTAAGGAAATGAAAACTCTGAATTGCCGGCTCATTTGGGTTGCCACCAAGTTACTAACACCCACAGTGACTACATAGACCATATTGTTATATTCTCTGCATAGACTCACACAGTCCCTTTCTGCATATGCAAGTGAACAAAAACTAAAACCAAGAGAAATTCCAGTGGCGACCTAGGGCTTAAATTGAAAAGGGCCTAAGTAACACAGCTCTCTTGTGAATCAAAAGTACCTTGGCTTTAACAAGTCACAGTGGGATTTTCACAGTCTAATAATGCAAAGCCTTTTCTGTTCCATGTGAGAATAAGAGGCTTGTGAAGTAAAGTTATGCTCCTGCATAATTGATTAAAATCAATCCATTCCTGCAGTGACATTCTAATTTCCTTGATCTTAATCCTTTCCCAGGTGTCATACATAGTTATGAATATTAACAATTATTAAACTTGTTAAGTCTACTGAGTACCATAAAGTGAGAGCCTACCCTAGAACCTCGGTGAGTATGAACCCTAGAGCATTCTCTACCCACAGCCTTCCCTAGCTGCCACATGGGGAGCACACTGCAGGGTTATCTACCAAATTAGACGGAAGTCAACGTCACTCACTCGTTTGCTACAGTAGAGACCACTTAGCTGGATCCTCCAACTCTACAGATGAGGAAATTAAGAATCTAGAAGGGCAAGGAAGGACAAAAAAAGTTTTTGTTTTTGTATTTTTTTTAATAACTTAACCAACTTTATGTGACTGCATCTTATTTACAGATTGGGCATTTCAAATCCCATTAAATTTCTTTCCCCAAAATGATGTGGGGCTATAGAAGAAAATTATGTAGCAATATTTAATCATCAAATAGCGGTCCAATATTTTGAGATACACATGATATTTTGTGGATACTCATATCTGATATCAGTATAATTTATGGTTCAGTTTTCACAACCTGAAAGCCTTATAATATTGTATCACTCATTAGTGATGTCATAACTGATGTTGTACTACCAATTTGCTTTTACCTATGCTCCTGGAAAGTGACGAACCCTATGATGTTTAGACACTGTGATAAATATATACATCCAGTCTTAGCCACACAGACAGGCATATGAACATATACACATCTATATACAGAACAGTATACTTTAACATTATTGCCTTGTAGCTGATTGCCTACCTTTTAAAAGTCAGCTGTTTTCATGATTCTCTTTTCATAAGACTGGTTAGGAGTAACCAAAAGAAGTAGATTGAAGTGGAAATAGATTGAAATGGGCATAAGCTGGGTATCAATACATGATTAAAATGTCAAGATAAGAGCAAGATATACTGGAGGTCCTAGCCAGGGCAATTAGGCAAGACAATGGTGTCACAATTGACTTTTTCATATCGTGTATCCATTGACAAATATTGTAGCTATAGTTATTTTTAACATTCGTGTCCTTTAACCTCTATACTAAAATTAGGTGGTTAACAAATAAACATATTGCAATATTGGAGTATTCTGATTTGACTATATCCTTACTTTACCCATTTGTTTTACATTTTCCCATGTTTTCATTTTATTAATTAGTATCCTTTCATTTCACCGTGAAGAACTTTCTGCATTTCTTGTGAGGCAGTTTGGGGGGATAAACTCCCTCAGCTTTTGTTTGTCTGGGAAAGTCTTCATCTGTTCTTCATTTCTGAAGGACAACTTAACCATGCAGACTATTATTGGTTGACAATTTTCTTTTCCCTTTCAGCATTTGAATATGTAGTCCTACTCTCTCCTGGCCTGTACAGCTTCTGCCTTATGGGGTTTCCTTGCATGTGAAGAATTTTCTTTCTCTTGCTGCTTTTAAAATTCTTTCTTTGTCTTTGATTTTAGATGGTTTGGTTGTAATATGCCTTGGAAAATATCTCTTTTGATTGAAATTTGGGGGATATTTAAGAGCTGCATGACTGTGGATGTCCAAATCTCTTCCCATTTTAGGGTAGTTTTCAGCCATTATTTCTTTAAAAAACGTTTCTGCTCCTTTTTTCCTCTCTTCTCCTCCTGGGACTCCAATAATACATAGGTTGTCTCTCTTAATGGGTCCCATAGTTCATATAGTTTTGATTCTTTTTCATTCTTTTTGTGTTATAAAAATTTCAAAAATATGGTCCTCTACTTCACAGATTCTTTATTCTACTTGCTCCAGCTGGTTATTGATGCTCTCTATTGAATTTTCATTTTATTCATTGTATTCTTCAGCTCCAGAATTTTTTTGTTCTTTTTTTATGATTTCTATCTCTCTGCTAAACTTCTTGTTTTCTTCATTTATTGTTTTCCTGATTTTTTTGAATTGTTTTTCTATGTTTTCTGGAACTCACTGAGCTTCCTTAAAACAACTGTTTTGTTCTGTATTGGGCAAATTTCAGATCTCCATTTCTTTGGGTTGGTTACCAGAAAATTGTGTTCCTTTGCTGGTGCATGCTTCCTTGTTTTTTTATATTCCTGGACATATTGCTTTGCTTTCTTGGCCTTTGAAGAAGCAGTCACATCCTTCAGGGCTTTGAGAGAGAAATACCTTCCATCCACCCTGTTAGAGATTCTGAGGCTTTCTAAGACATTTTCTATGTATATTCCTTTCTATACTTCTTTTTCCTTCTTGGTGGAGAATTCTTAAGGATATTCTTGATCCTAAAAAGCTAGGCTGGTTGCTACTAGCCTCCTGTTGCTTTCCCTATGGTGGTGTTGAATACTCAAGTTTGTGCATTTTCTCCCAGACTTGCATGGTCAGGCCAGCTTTCTACACGTTTCCTTGCCATCTGTAAAGACTCACTCTCACTGTGTATGGAGCTACCATGGAGAAGGGGTGTGTGTGGGTGAGTCATGCATAGTATAGGGGCTGCCTGTGTGGACCAGCCGGTTGTATTCGTAGCTGTGACATCCCCGGTGGCTCATGGATGGGCTCTTTAATGGGTCTGTGAGATGGTTATTGGATCTGTATCCTTCTGGTGCTCTACATAGAGCTCTGGTTGATGTTCTCCCAGCTACTCTCTGCCCTCCAGTTGTGTGGTACACTTCAGTATTCTGGATGGGGTAAGAAAAAGATGAGGCTCTTTGCCAGCATTTAGCACAGCTGGGGAAGCTGAGTGGTTGTCACATACTCTCACTTACCCAGTGAGAGAAATTATGGACCAAGAAGGTCTCTCTTGGGACTGAGCTGTGCCGCCTTGGGTAAGGGATGACATGAGTAAAGGGAAACCATTCTTCTTATCCTCTTTGGTCACCCAACCTTGGATATTGCTTTGCTTCAGTGGTGTGCTGGAACTTCTCCATGAGATTTCCACAGAGGCACTCTCATTCATGGGTGATTGTCAAAATTGGTTTTCTTTGGGGGGAAGGTAGTAGAAAAATCCTATTCTGCCATTTTGATGACATCACCTCATAATTCTTAATATCACTCTTTTTACCAATATAAATGCAGTATTGAAACTGCTAATGCTAATAAGGAAAGCCTCTGGTGTTAACCAAGATAGGGATGGAAAACTCTGGAATATGGCCTCTCAAATTAAATGTATCTGTCCTCTGCTGTATGCACTTGTGATTAAGGCAGCCGCCTGTCCTTGAAGTGCTGTTTTAACTCTCATACCTCTTACATAACACTCTAATAATTTAAAAGTGACTTACAAACTTTGAACTGGGTGAGTTGGGAGCCGCAAAAGATTGAAAATGTTTTTTTTTCAAACAGCTTATGAAGATGGGAAAAGTACGTGCAGTTAAGGTTTATCAGATGCTTTCTATGAAAGAGATTGTGTGAGGTATTGGGGATGTGGAGATGAATAACTTGCTATTCAAAGATATTTCAAGGATATCACCTCTAGCATGGGAGAAGGACATATGAACAAATAATTATAATGCCATGTGAAGAGCACAAAGCTGGGCAAAAATACACCAAGGTAGTTAGAGGAACCAAATCTGCTGGAGAGAGGAATTGGATCAGGGAAACCTGAGGAAAAGAGATGCGTGATTTCAGTTTTGGGAGCTGGTCAGGAGGAAAGGAAAGTCCAAGTAGAGGGCTGGCACAGTGCAGGCAGGGAGTCACATACAGCATGTGGTGTTGGAGGTTGTTAGCCCAGGGATGCTGGGTCATGAGGCAGCATAACATTTGTGGCTGGCAGTTGGGTAGGTAGGAGCCGGCTCATAAATGGCTTTGAGGCTCCACTAACAAACACAGTAATCAGAAAAGAATATTTCCATTATTTCACTTACATGCTGAGTATGTCTTCAGATATACTGGCTTTCTACTGTGCGGTAGAGTTTCCCTTCTAAAATGCTAAGGTGCAAAAATGACAAAATGTTATTTAAGAAAGTTAGGGATCCTAGTTGGGACCACCAGTGGTAAAACTGAGAAGCGGATGTTGGCTTCAAGTGACTTGCCTCCAATACTTTCAGGACCCTCTTACAACTTCCCTGGGCTCTGGATGGGTGGTATCGCTTGGCTTTCTCTTCTATGAAAGCTCAAGTTAAGTTTCCATTCTCTTCAACCCTCCTCTTCTTTACTGGTTTTTATCAACCCAGGTGTCAGTATCACTGACATTTTATCACATTAGGCTGTGAAGGTGAACAGGTGAACAAAAATATTGACTGGATTTCCTGCTAGAGAAAGCCCTGACTTTGGAAGAAATACTTGGATACCCTGCAGGGTATAATTATAGAATTATTTACATATAGATATATATAATTACAAACAGGGTATATTCTCAGGATGTGCTCAAGCAGCACAGAATACTCAGAAAATAGCTATAGCTAAGAAAAGAGGAATTTTTTTATTTGTTCAGAGAAAAAGAGAGGGTTGATAGAGAAATGGAGGCAGAGCAGAGTTGAAGAGAAAGTAATAGAAGATTCTATGCTCTGTGATGTCACCCAAACCTTCAAGTGAAAGTTGACTGAACTCCCAAAGTGTTTGGTAAATGGATTGCGAGTATGTTTGTAAGTCACCGAAGAGGTTGAGGGTCACATGAAAACCAAAGTCGTGAGGGGAGGTTTAGCTGGTGACCATGAGCGGATAAGGTCAGAAGGACCCAAGCCTTTTGAGTATTGATAGAAATCTTTAAGAGATTACCTTTCTTCTGCCTGCATGAAAGCCGATCCCACCAGGTTTCAGGATTGCCAAGATGGGGAGGATTCTCATTTCACATCTGGACTGCAGCTGCCACTTCAACATGGCTTCTGAAAATGATACCTCAACCAAAAGAATAACTAGGAAGTGGACAATTTGAGGTTATTGTGGAGGGAGATGTTCTGGGGGCAAGCAGGCCTTTCAAAATACGTCCATTCAAGACTGGGCTCACATCAGCAGGCTGAACATGTATTTTGTACTCATTAAGCCCAACCTAAAGTACTCACACTGGACTCTTGGTTTGACTTAGTTGCCGGGGTCTTGGTGTCCTTCAGTAATGTTATCTGTACACTCTGCCAGTAACCTTCAAAGACAGCCCCTTTCTCTTCCTGTGTTGTTCAAATGGTGTGACCTTGACCCTCTGTGTTCCCAGGACAGACACTCATGAGTCAGAAGAAAACTATCTGATCAGATATCCCCTTCTCTGCCCCTCTCTCCTCCTGCTGGGAAAGTGATCAACCAGCAGCATTTACCAGCCACAATGAACTGAACCTGCTAGGAGCTCTGAAAAGGCTACTTCTGCAAGAATGAAGAAATTCTCACTTCACTGCCCTCCGCACAAGACTCACCAGAGAAAGAGGTAAGGGAAAGCTGATATACGATCCTTTTGGATTCTCTCTCTTATACCCAACTGTTTTCAAATGCTGAATTTTGAAATTAGTGAAAGAAGGAAAAAGACCAAAGATTCTAAGGCTCTGAGAGAGATAAAAATATACTTTCCTTCTTGCCTTCTGGCTGGGGAATTCTTCTGGCTAACTTATAATTTGGAGAAGAGATTTCTCTTAGGCATTTTTTAAGGGGTCTCCCAGGTTTTCTTTTACTTACATATGACAAGTTAACTTACATGGTGGTAGGTAGAAAGGTTTAAATTCAAATTCCATGGGAGTGAGAGAGTATAAGAACCACTGTTATAAGAATGTTAGTTGTTATAGATAAACTATATAAAGTAGTTTAGTTTTTGACCATGTTATTTTACTAGTATAAGTAAGTGGACCATTAATCAAGTCTTAGCAAATTGTCAAAAACATTCCTGATAAAATCATATTTCTCATCATGGAATTTAGCAAGTGTAATAATTTTCAGGATTTGGGACAATAAATAATCACCATTCATTAACGACTTACTAAGTGCTCACCATTATGCTAAGACTTTTTCCTGTGTGAAGAAATGGGAGATACTGGATCCCATCTTCATGGACTTCTTATTTTAGTTAGGGAGAAGAATAAAAGGTAAACCAAATAGTGGTAGCCGATCTCAAATGGATTCTATGACAGAAGAACCTGTGAAGTGATAGGGAAAGAGGGGATTTGAGTTGATCTGGATTTGGGAAAAGGATGTTTTATGTGAAGGAAAGAGCATGGGATAATGAAACAATATTGAAGAATTTGTAGGACACAGGGCAGCCAGCCACCCTCGAGTGGAAGGCATGTCTCCAGGAGCAGAGGGGAATGGATTGGATTATAGGAAATATCAGGTTCAGAGGGGGCCTTGCGAGACACAGACTTGACTGTGATAGGATGTTAGTGTCACTGGAGGCTTGAAAAGAAAAAATAACTTAATCAAACAGACAGGGAAGGCCTGCTTTTCCCTCCACGCACTCAGTGAACTCCACTGATGTGTAATGATCCTGCTGGTAGGTATTACACATTCAGATAGCCTGACCTCTGCAGCTACTTAATACATTTGTACATTGGAGGAATCAAGACTTCCCTGGTTTTATGTACCCCAAACTCTCCCTCTCTGTCTGTCTCTCTCACATATACTTTCAAACTCACTCCAGATTCGCCAGGATATTTCTCCATGTCCACATGAAATCACCAAATAACAAGAAGTAGGCTTCAGTTTGCTGAGGAAGGACATGAGTGGTCTGAAGAAGGCTGAGTCCAGGGTGCTCGGTGTACATATTGTCTGCAGCTGAAGCTAGAGGGCTTTCTCTTTTGTTTCATAAGATATTGAGAATTAGAAATACTAGAGCAGGTCACTCAAGCAGCCTCACTGACTTAATTTGTTTAGAGTCCAAAATGAGAGACTTTTCAAATCCTAAACATTGTGTTGCCCTCTGAATGCCCTGAGCACAGGGTGATACTCCTTGACTTCAGAGCTTCCACCTCCGTGCTGTCAACTCCCCAACAAATAGCTTCACCGAAGGTCAAGGCTCCAGGAGGGGCATCTCACCCTGGCTTTTCTGACTGGACACCCTCCTTCTCCAATGAACATGCCCTTCTCTGTTTTCTGTTTGAACTGGAAACAGCAAATGTGGATTTGAGTTTAGTTCAATAGTTGAGATGTCAGTTATGCACAGAGAACCGTGTCTATACTGCGAGGGTCCTTCATTAGTCAATCTCCCTTCCAAGCTCCTACTGTGTTAGAAGCATGACAAACAGTGCGGAAGCAGGGGGCTCCCTTCCCAGGAGGTTCTCCGTATCATGAATTAAAAAGACCCCTATTTTCTGCCTGAGTGTGAGATTGCAAGCCCTTCCTAGCCCTGTGGATCTGTAATCAGGCTACTGCTTGGTTCTAGGAATGAATTGTTCCAAACTAGATGTAACCTTCTTCTTTTTTTTAGACGTACGTCTCTGGAGGGAGGAGTGGTTTCTTTTGTGGTATAAAGTTCTGTAGCTCTTGTAACAAGAAACTTTAATGTTTGCTTTACTGAGACACCTTTTTTTTCTTAATGTATTTGGTTGTTCTTTTCCCCTGTACACCAGTGAGCTACTTTGCCATAGCTCTCAGCTTTGAATACAGCTCTGAGTTTTTGCCAAAGGGAAGTTTCATACCACCAGCTTGCAGGGATTCATCTGGCCCTGGAGTCATTCAGGAGTAATTTATTCAATTAGCAACCCTGGCAGTTAATTGCTTATTTGCTGGAGTCTGAGAAAGACAATTTAAACTCACTAGCAATTTGACTTCTTAGGAGGACAAAGAAATTATATACATTTAACTTTAATAGCATTATTATTGCTGTATTATGAATCTTATTATTATAAGTAGCCGAAGAACCCTGTGGAATGCTAAATAACAGTCTGCATGTCATTTCTTTGACAATATAAATACAAACACAGCTAATAAATACTGTATTCAGTTATAATGGTAAATGTACTAAAATTGAAAGAATGTCTGTTGATTAGACTGCTCCTAAATAATTCTTATTAAATTTAATGAAATCAGTGGGCAGGTTTTAGGATCTTTCAGAGAGTGCATTTTCTTTGAAAAGACTTTATCACCAAATATGAACATATATATTTGATGTCTTTCAGTCTTACAGAATGAAAATCTCCTTAAGATTTACAAAAGAACATGTGGTGGCACAAAACATCCATCTTAACCTTTCCATTATCTTCTAACCATTCATAGTAGGATTTCTCTTCTACTGAGCTAAGGGTTTATGAAAAAGTTCTGCATTGATTTCAGGAGGTGTGGATTACATGGTGATATCCGTCTCTGATGAGATGTGGGGCTTTGCATGAGCTGTTTTCCATCCTTAAACACCCCACTTTGTCACCTGTAAAATTCAGTCATTTGACCAATAAGCTGAGGATATAGTAGTGAAAAAGGGATACACTGTCCCGGTTCTCAAGGAGGCAATATTGCTGAGGGTGTGACAGACAAGTAAACAGGCAGGATGATTTCAGATGCTGAAGAACTTCTGTGAAGACCATAAAAAAAGGGTAATGCTGCTGTTAGTGACTGAACAGTACTTCTGGATCGGATGGTCAGAGAGGACTCCCGTAGCACAGAGACGTTTGAACTGAGACCCAAATGACAAGGGAGAGCCAAGTAGTGAACAAGCTGGGAGAGGCATATCGAAGGGCAAGTGAGAGGCCCCGTGGCCAGAACACATGTGGTTTGTTCAGGATCAGATGGGAGGTCAGTAGGCATGGTGCACAGTGAGGAGGGGGACAAAACGGGAGATCTGTCAAACACAGTGCAATGTGGACTCAGGGAAAGATGCTTAGAGCAATACCACGTGGCTCCTCTAGAACCAGGGTTCAGGTGCCTGCCATACTCTTAAAGGGCTGAATTTAAGTCTGCAGGGAAAAGGGAAGGTGGAGGTAAATGGCACACCGACTTAAAGAGGCCAGCAAAGCTCAGATCCAGTCAGTTTTTGCCATGCAGAAAAAAATGCCTTTGAGGATTGCCAGAGGATCTGATTTTTTAAAAAGAAGATAGAAAGATGGATTTTTATATGAAATGTTCCTATCTTTCAAAAACTGTGTGGGCCAAACAAAATGATCGGCCAGCTGGATTCTATCTGCAGGCTGCCAGTCTGTGATTCCTGATCAAAAAGTAAGTGGAGTTATTTTCAAAGGCTCACCTCATGTCTCTTTAGACAGGTGAGATCTAGGAGTGGCTGAGAAGTGTGCCCAGAGATACCTAATTCCACATTACATCAAGGTGGGGAGGTAGTGGGGTTTATGGCTAGCTTCTTGGACAGGGGATGACATAGGGGAGGAGGGTGAGAGGGAGCCATGTGCTGATGGGCAGTTTCTGGGACTTTTGGGGGCTTCAGTGTGAGCTTCCCTGGCTCCCCCAAGTGTGAACTCTGCAGGGATGTGGATCATGGCAGAAGACACATCCAATGTAGTTGAGTGTTGGAAACAAACCTAACTCCAAACTGGAACTGCTTCAACTCCTTCGCCCTGCCCGTCTTGTTCTATAGCAGGAGTTGGCCTGGATGAACTGCTGCAGAGATGATTAATAACTGGGAGGCAGCCGCCCAGCATCCATGGGAGACACAGCAAGTGTGAGCAAGTAACCGGCATGCATTTATGCCTAACCTAAACTAAGCAACAGAAGCAAAGAGGGGAACTGCATGCAGATTAGGACTCTGCCTAGAAAACAGACAGACAGATGCTTTTCTGTAGTTTCAAAGCAACTAAAGATAACAAGTAGTCTTCAAAACAAAGCTTAAAGAAGAAATATAAAACATCGAAGTAAAACACAGTAATATGGGGAAGATATACTCATCCAAAAGGGCTGTCCATTCTCTTCAGAACCATGGACAAAGGCATTCGGCCCTCTGACTACAGTGCTCTTTCCTTGCAGGCAGCTTGTCTGCTCTTTCCCACAAGGATGGCTCCTCAGACACAAACCCCTCTGGTGCATCTCTTTCCCTTCCACCTCTCCTTTTCCCTTCTCTTTGCTCAGCTTAGGTTTCACAGACCATTGTTTCTATGACTCTTCATTTGAGGTTTAAGTTCACTTGCGTTGTGCTTTAGCTATCAAGCCCGCCCGTATTCTCAGACAACACAAACTATTGGTTATTATTTTCTCCCTTTTCTGTATTCAACCTCTTCTTCTCAACAGTTTATCACCTTTAAAATAATGCTCAAATTTCTCTCATTAAAGCAAAAATATAATGACCTGGACCAAAATAATGCTTGTGCCCACATCCGCCTCGGGCTACAGAATCTCCTCCCTCTCTACTGAGATACATACACAGTTTGCTGTCTTCTTCTCCTTAACTTCCTCCCTACTTAACTGTTTCCAGATCGCCCCACCTCTCTACCAAGTTGATTCTACCAAATCAGCAATGACCCCTATGTCACTCTCGCCAGGTAAAATTTTTCAGTCAACTTGTCCTCTTGGTTGCATTCAACACTGCTGACCACCCCACCCACTGGAAACCCCTCTCTTCTCTTGTTCTAAGGCTCCACGTGTCTTGTCACTCAGCCTTTCTGGCTTCTCCTCCTTTGTCTCCCTTACGTGCTCATCTTTCTGTAAAGGCCACTGTATATTGAAGCTCTTCAGGGCTTGGTCCTAGGCTTTCTTCTCTTCCTTGATGCCACCCTCTTTCCCTACCTGGCTGCAAAAACAATCACCGCTTGTATCATCACACACAAGCCTGATACTCTCAGAAACCACATCGCCAGCCTTGCCTCTCTTTCCACCATGGATCTCAAGTCTGATGTGATTCATACGACCTTATTCTGGAGCCGTGTCCCAGTGCCAGCCCTTTACACACGATTTCCTTCTCACTCGGGCAGTGCTCCTCAAACTATGTGTGATAAAAAAAACAGTTGTTTTTTAATTTTCTAATCCATCACAGACTGATAGTTTTATAAGGGCTATAAAAATGAAATGCTAGAAAAATAAAATGGGTAAAAAAGACACAAAATACAAGCTTCACTTTTTATGAGATTCAAGAGATATAAAATTGCTTTGTCAAATTGCTCTAAAATTTTCTAAATGCTTGCCCTCAAATATTGTACTAATGGTGTTGCAGAATGGCAGCAAATAGTGCAAGGACTGGAATGGGTCTAAACTCTCTGGTTTGAGTAGAAGTCTTGTCCCCCTTTGCCTGGAGCACCCATCAGATTCCAACTCAAAAATGCCTGATTTAGGAAAGCCTTCCCTTATCCTTAAGTCTTATGACTATTGTTTATTCTCAAAGCCCACAAGCTTCTCCTCTGTAGTGCCTTTAGCAATGCTTACATTTTAACCTTTGTATCCTCCATGGAAGATCTAGGATGGCAGGAACCAGGTTTCTTCTTTTTCTACTCACTATTGTATTCTTGGCATATGGTGGGCACTCAGAATTACTTACTGTGTGAAGAAGACAGGCATGCACACAGAGTTAGATGAATATAGATGCAACATATAATTCTGCCCAAAGATTTAAGGCAAAGTTGACATTTGAAGAAGGGTTCCAGTGCAGATACTGGGAAAGAGCATTGTAGTGATGGTATGAGTGTATGTAAAGGCACAGATGTGCAGAAATTGTCTGAGGAAGAGCAAATATTTTGGGGTGATTATAGCATGAGGTGTGCTGGAGATGGGGAAAAGGGCTGTGGTATTATAGTGTAGGGGTAGAGATGAGAAGATAGACTATGAGTTGTTAAAGTCCTCAGATGCCAAACTGAGGAGTTTAGATTTTACCACCTCTAGGCTGAAAGTCATTCTTTCTATCTAATGTTAAAAAGCCATAAAAAAATGTATAGCAGTAGAATATATGATGAGATTTGATCATGTCAAAAGTATTTGGTGGTGATGTTCAGGTTAGGTGGAAAAGGTTGTCTTCATGAGTACATGGGCGACCACAGGGATGGAAAGGAGGTATTTATTTACAAGGTGGAAACTTCAGGAGGAGGCTCCAGTGTTTTGAGTATCTGAGGAGGAGGAGAGGCCACTCTGAATTCATTATTCTCTGAGACGGCAGCATTGTGCGTTTCTGCTTTACTGCTACAGCTCTCTGTCCACGGCACTCTTCACCTTGCCAGCACGTAGCAGTGGGTACTTGGGGAACACCTTTCTTAAGCCCCTGAGTCACAATGTTAGCACAACTAACCTATGCCATCTGGTTGGAAATGTTGACCATAACAGTTATGGTTCATCATCTGAGTGTGACGCGCCTCTTTATCAAAGATCATTTCCTCTAAATAACAATAGGCAATGGCAAAATTAGAGTCCCTGTGTCTGGATGATCATCAGACAGTTTTCATTAGCTCTGGTCAACTTTCCAAGGCCTTGGAAGGGTCAGCATCACAGCTGTAATACTGTACCTCCCAGATTTTGGAGAATTTGTCTTATTCCCCCCAGATCTCATTCCAGCTTGATCAGTCATTCTGTGCTGTTCCAGGAGAGCTGGTGGTGATTTTCACCAGCCATGGGTCCCCCAGTATCACCCAGAAGGGCTGATTGGGAGGAAGCCCTGCTGGGGTGGGAATCACTCATCTTCAAGTGCAGCTCCGGCCGAGTTCTTGTTTTCTGGCATGTGGTTAATAATACCTGCCCCCTGCCCAACTTTCAGGATAACTTATTACCACCTTTTGATTTCTTATCTTAGCTGTTGTATTCTACATGGGCCTTTTAGCAAAAGTTGTCTCATGCTCTTTTCAGAAGCTTGTGGAGTAAACATACATAAATATCTTAATGTATATCACCATGATCTCAACAGATATTGTGTGTAAATAAGACTAAATCCTTTGACATAATCTCTCACACTGTTTTTTAAAAGACAGGACAATTATTCTAACTCTTACATCTGACACCTTTCATGAAAGGTGGAAGAAATGGACTGAAACCAAGACAGAGGCATTTTCAGCCTCAACAGGAAGATTTGGCAGAAACAGATGAATTGATGTGGCTTGGTGTTTATGAGAAATTTACCTCATCTTACCTAGGTGATGGCCAAAGCTTCCTCATGGACCTCCAGAGAGACATAGAAGCAGACCTGAGTTTTTTTCCCTACACAGGAACTGCTGGATATTAAGATAATGAGCTGAAGGATGGGGAGTGAGGGGAAAAGGCCTAGGAGTCCTGAAGGAAAAGTAGGGTCTTTTACTCTTTATTTTTACTACCTGGGTTTCTGTTTCCTGGGAGGGAGCTTACACTCGGGATTCTTCCTACTCCTTCTCCTGCCTCAGTGGATCCTTTAGCTGTGGTTCAGATTTCCCCAGCAGCTAAATGAAGCCTTTACTTTGACTTTCCTACTGCTACCAGATGGAGACTCAACCTGAAAAGTAAACCAAATGGCTTCTCTAGCCTCGGGAGGTGGCAGAGCTCTCCTTAGTTTGACCTTGAGGAAGAGAGTCAGCAGATTGAGTACAGGTGGCTTGGCTGTGAACCCTCATTCCTGTCTGGCAACGTCAAGGGTGGAGGGGCAGAAAGGCGGGAAGCCCTCCCTGTTCTCTGTAGCTGCAGCTATACAGGGTGACTTTGTGGCAGCTGGGATGGAGGGTTCTGGGAGTGGAGTCAGGCAGTGTTCATTAGGTATGTAAAGAGAAAGTCACAGCTGCCATTATGTGTGTGCAGAGGACTCTCCCAACACCTCATTTAGCATATCTGAGTTAAATTGTCCTGCTAGTGAAATAGCACTTTATACTCAGGTTTGGACAAGAAACATCATGGAGAATCCAGACTCAATGAAAAAGTGGGACCTTCTGGTCTTGGGATAGTCTACCCAAAGCAAGCAACATTAAATTTTTCTATCAGGAAAGGCTGGGAGTCAAGTTCCACACGTCAATTCATTCTCCTCTGGAGCCAGACAAAGTTATCTCAGAAGACAGTGCAGGAGTAAACAATCTCTTCTTGTGTTCCCAGGACACTGTGTTCATGTACCACTTATCAGGGTTGATGATTATCCCTTCTTCTCTACTTGGGAGCCCCTTGAGGCCAAGGGCTGCTGCTTACACATCTTTATGTACTCAGGCCTTTACCTGGAGCAAAGCCCAGAGTTTGCATTCTATAAGCATTTGCAGGATTAATTTAAGGATTCTGACTACTCTGGAAAGCCCCATGAGGGATATCAAGACCACCTGTGTTGTTGATAGCACTGTGGCCTCTCTGTGGGAGGGGGACATGAAGACTATCTGGAAGTCATCCCTGGTGACTCCTCTGGGGCTGAAATGAGCCATGTTTAAGTGTCCTGTTTGGTCTGAAAAATCTAGTCACTTGGAGTCCACATTGCTATCCAAAACAATGTGCATGGCATGTTTTGAAAACAAGGGCTATCAAAGGTTTGTGTTGGTCTAACCAATTTGCTGATAATGGAAACCAGGAGCTCTAGGCCACAGGTAACACTCCTCTGCTGCTCTTTGCATCTAAGGGTAATGCCACCAGCAGTCATGGATGATTACATTGGTCCTCATTCATTAGCTTATTTCTATGATTACTTTATTAATGTTAGTCTTCACCCCAAGAGAATGTATAGTCTATGAGATTAGAAGCTGTCACTTTTTGCTGACCACTGTTCCACACTCCTTCTGCTATGCCTACAGATAGTGGTCACTCAGTAACTATTTGGGGAGGAAGGGAAGAAGGGAAGGAAAGACATATGTAGCCTACTTTGGCTCAAATATTTGTGTTCATCCACTACCTCTTCCTAATCCACCCACTTGATGTCTTTTTATTTTGCAGAATTCTATAAATCTTACTTGTATTTAAAGAGAGATTTTTCTCCTGTTATTCTCTATCCACCAGATATACATATCACTCAAGTAATCCCTTTCAACAGGACAGAGTAGAGCTGAATTATAATCTTTCCTCTTAAATAAAAAATGAGGAGGAGACCATGACTTCTCAACATGGAGGGTTGCTTCATTCATTCCAGATAATATAAGCAGACAGAAGGTTTGGAGAGGCAGCCTGAGAGATGGTGTGGCAGCTGTCCAGTAAGGATGCTCTTGGTGTTATTTCAGTTAGGAAGTTCTTCTCGGTGCAGCACCCTCCTATGGCACATTGAAGGACATTCAGCATCCCTGGCTGACATTCATTGAATGCCAGCAGTACCGCTCAATCATTGTGACCACTAATGACGTCTCCTCGTGTATTTCCAATTGCCTCTTAGTGGGAGGAAAACAGTACTGAGCTGGGTTGAGAACCACTAGGGTGAGACTCTTTAGGGACTGGAGATGCTCTTGTCTCCTGTATGAATGACACCTTCACTGTTACCTTTTGGAAACTACATTTCTTATTGCTAATGTGTGACTCACTTCAATTAACTCAGAACCATATTGTAAGGCAGGAAGTTCTTCACTGGATTTTAAATACTGAATGCCACGATTCTTTCTCAGTATGTAAGCCTCCTAATCTTCTGATTTAGTGCTTTCAAGCCCCAACAATTTACTTAGAGATTTATGATGGTACATTTGCCATACCCTTGTCTTCTGTGGCTAGAACCTAGCCTTGATTTCCATTAAATTAGTCTAAATGGTTAGAGCTAGTGGTGGCAATCTGTGAAAGTGATTTCACTTGCACTTTTGAGCTCTTCCCTCACTTGAGCATAATGGCTCTCTCAACCCCTTCACCATTTTAGGAGGAGGCAGAGGTGTGTGGGTCTGTGTGTTTATGAGATTGGTCAGGAGGAGAAGGGAGAGGAGGAGTAGAGAATATGAACAGATGAAGATTAAACATCATCTCCAGCATTTGGTCTCCAGTTGACCTAACACCATCTCCAGCATTTACAGTTGACCGAATACCTAGCCAACAAGCAATAGAAAGAGGCACATTTTCAGAGCTGGCCCTCAGATTCTGCAATGGTGTATGGCCCTGGCCTGGCGTGGAGGCCACCTGACTCACCGAGCAGGGTGAGACTAGTCAGAATCCCAACTCCTGAGGTGTCTAAGTATGCCCAGGTGTCAGGTAGCTTGACTTTGTGACACAACCTTCGGTCTAAGAAAACAAGAGAAGGAATAATGCTTGTGAGAGATGCAAATTTGTTCTTCTGGCAGTTTTCCATTACTGCCTGACTGACCATAATTTTTGCATCACTTGAATATATGTTAGAAAAATACAGTTTTCCATATGTTATTTTTGAAGGAAATATATTACTTTAATACCACTTTTTGTTTTATAAACATAAAGTACACACCATAAAAATTCTAGCAATACCAATAATAATTTGATAAAAAAGAACTAACTCCAGATTCAAAATTTCCTTTCTCAGGGGCCAGTATCGAAAATAGTTCTTTATCCTTTTTAGCATGTTCCCTGCATACAGAAACGCTTGGGTATGTAATTTGAATTTGCTTTAGCAGGGCCCATTGAGCTTCTCAGTATCACGATAAAGGGTTGAGGTTCTGAGTTGGAGCCATCAGACTGTGTGGGTTCCAATTCTAGCTTTTCCATTTACTAACTGTGAGACACTGAACAAGTCATCTTACTTTCCTGGCCTCAGTTTCCCCATTTCTAAATGGTGAGTAATAAGAACACCCACATTACAGGACTTTGGCAATGACCAAACAAACTAACATATGTGAAGTTCTCGTAACATAATCTACCTCAGAAAGGGTACAATATAAGTAATAGCTATTTTTGGTTTACGATCTTTTTCTGTTCCTTTCATGGGCGGGTAGAGCTTAATTCAAAAGTTCCTCTTTTAACGTTCTTTACTATGCACACTGATTCCTTAATGTCTTTTCATAATGGTCTTAATAATCATGAAAAAAACATTAATTTAAAAATTCTTGAGAAGATAATTTGGGGAGAATAGACTAAGAATGTATCCTCTTGTTCTTCACTGACTCCCTCTTTCTCTCCCACCACCAACCTTCAGAACATTGTGAAGTTGGAGAGGTACGCCCTGTTTTTTCATCCTGGGGGCTCACCTCTCTAGGAACATACCTCCTGTTTACGGGAGATACATCTACTTCCCTGCCTTCCCCAACCCCCAAACACTGCTCCGTGTTTCCTCATTGTTCAAAAGTCCTGTCTTCTTCATTGACCCCAAGTTAGGAAGCTAATGTATGGTGATGACCCTATGTGTTCCCATATCCTGGGGTCTTTGCATGCTGTCCTTGAATCCCAGAAGAGCCAGTGCCGTAAGCGAATGAAATGAGTCTCTGTGGTGGAATTTGAGGCATCGTGCTATGGCAGCTGTGGAGGTCACTTTGGGACAGGGCTACATCGTAGCACCCTCAGAATGTACTGCGTAGGCAGCTGCTCAGCCCACTCCTCTTTCCCTTATGCTTCAAATGGCGAGTGAGGCAGAAAGAAGAGCTGGATCCTTTAAGAAAAGGTGATAATACTGTTAAATAAATAAATAATACTGTTAAATAAATAAAAGAAACTCTTCTTCCCTGGATATGGCTAAGTCTAGCCTCAGAGGTCAATTAGATTATTGATAAGTAATTGACTCATACTTGCTTACCCTTTGGGGAGCAGTGTGAGGAATGAAAACATGAACCCAGTTAAGGTTTCATTTATAATCTATTGAGTAGGCAGGGAAAAAAAATTTGTCCACAAATAAACATAGTGTTGATCTAGGTTAAGTTATCCCAGTCAACTGCCTGAAAAAAGTTAGCCTTAGAAATTTACAGAGTAGGATGAGGTGCTCATTTATTGCAGCTGTAGCCCAGTAAGGGTCTGCGATGTTTTGCCTTTGTATTTTCAAGGGGTCATATAGGTCTGGATAAAAAGGACCAAGTTTTGAATTTTCTTCAGCAGGGCCCTTTTTGTTAGGCATGATGTTAGACTTTTTGTCTGTTTACCACCAACTGAAGCCATGGAACATGAAGTGTTTGGATGTTTTGGTAGATGGTCTCCAAGCATAGCCCTCCTACAATCCCTCTGTGTAGAAGCTTTTTTCACATCAAGAAGTAAAGTCTGGACCCTTGAATCTGGGCTAGCCTTGGAACTTGCCTCAACCAGTACAAGTAATGTTCTGGGATTTCTGAGCTGAGGCCATAAGGGAACTGGAAGCTCCCGCTGACCTTCTCTTGGAGCCCAGGTGCCCTGCTATAAGCAAGTCTGGACTCAACTGTGGAATGGTATGGAGGATAAGGGAGTATCTTAAGTATTCCAGGCCCAGGTGCACCCTCCCCACCCCAAGTGAATGAAATCACAGGAATGGCCTAAGTTATATAATGTGGAGTTAAAAAGAATTGCACAGCTGAGACCAGCCAACTCATAAAATTGTGAGCAATAATAAATCATTGGTTCACACCTCTGAGGGCTGGGGAGGTCTTTAAGACAGGACTAGCTAACTACAAAAGGGTCTGATCTTCCTTGCCTTCCTAAAGTTTTTAGTTTCTCTCTTGCACTTCACCCTGAGGACTTACCTGAACTGCATCACAGTTCTTTCAGACCCGGTGATGGAAGGGTCTAGCTTAAAGGCTACCTAAGAAGGTGGCAGTGGACCACACTGATCCACCAGGAAAGGACTGCTGCTGAGGTCATCTTTAGACAAGCCATAGCAGAGTCCTTCCAATGGGCCTGAGGGATGTGGAAAAGGATTTCTTCTCTTGCATGTCTGCAGCTCAGAAACCACACTGATCATACATCAGTGCAGCCTGCTTCAGCTGGGTATAATAGTGCTGCAGCCTATTTATTTCTGGTATGTTTGGCTATTCAACCATAAATATAGTAATTCATACATGGTAGCAGTAAAGTGAACCACTCATGTGCCTCTAGGAGATGTCCTTTTCTTCTCTCTTCATCAGCACTTGGGGGAGATGAGAGTCACATATACACTTCCAGTGTATGCTCCTCTGAATGTCAGTTCTGTGATATGGGATGCTAATAGCTGCTTGGGGAAATACTGAGTTAAAAACTGTTATTCAGAGGTTGGGGGGGGGGTTTCTGGATTTTTCAGAACCTTTAATGTATTAATGTGCCTTGTGAATCTCCAAGAGTGGTTTGTTATTTTGCTTTTCCAATTTTTTTTTTTGAGCTTTGCAAGCTCTCCATCTCCAAAAAAGAAAAAAAAAGCTAGGGACTAGTATTTCACAGAAGGAGCCTTTGGGCACTGCCCATTTGCAGCAGAAGATAGTTGGAGTTTGGAGACATACTGTTGGAAACTCAGTCACACATTTGCATGAATGATGTGCCGATGTTGTGATCAGTTATCTCTCGAACCAACACAATAGTAAAATTGATATCCTGCCAGAATATCAGATGAACACCTCTTATGGAAATCAGTTGTTTTTCCATATGGAGAGAGGGAGAGGAAAGGATGCTTAAATACATGCTTATTCCTCACCCTCTTTTTTTAATATACTGCTCTATAACAAAATGTCAAGAAAATGTTTTCTCGGTCTATCTTGCCACCTCAAAAGTCTGAGTGTCATTTGACAGTGGTAATCTTACTGACCTCAGGCATGGATTTCCTTTCAGACGTCTGTCCATGACAGGAAGCAGAGAAACTTCTGGGCATGCTCTCCATATGCTGTCCCACTGCTCACAGAGTGCTTGCTCCTTTCACCTGAATGGTTGACATTGACAAACCCTTATGACCTATGGTGGTGGGGTCAAAGGTTATCCCCTAGCTGGCTGATCATGGCTGTTGCCTGATTTCTGACGCTTATTTGTAAACTGATGTTGAAGTTGGTCTTGCGATTCTGAGCTCTGACCCAAACCAGTAACAGTTTTATGTTCCCAGATTGGGATATTGTAGGCTTCTAGGAAAGACTGATCACACCCAGCTATGGGCAGTAGCACCTGGAAGGAGAGTCTACTTGTGCTAACTGAAAGGTGGCATGAGCTTTTTCTGCAAGAGATACTTCTAGAGGGCAGCTAAATTTGATGAAATCCCATCATTGCATCATCCAAGAACAATACCCAGTGCGTAGGATTGATCCAACAGTGTAGGCTTCATGAGTCTGCCTTTTCATCTCAGAATTCAGGGCACATACTCAAACTCACGAGCCTAAATTGAGTCTATCAGGATCCCCTTTTAGAGGTCTGTCTGATGAAAACATGTATAGATTATCCAGATTAATGGCAAGCGTGTACTCTATAACTCTAAATGCAGGGATGTCTGGTAAAAGACTGGAGACAGGTCAAGGACTGAAGCTGAATTTGAAAACCTTATTTTCTCCTTTGCTGAATTGAAGACAACCAGGTCTACAACACTGGCCTGAAATGAGTTTCTCATCCAACTTGATTGATTAATTGATCCAACTGCCTGCCCCTGCTTCATTAAGGAGGACAGAAGGAGATGAAATCGCCAAAGCAGGGACCATCACCACCAGTGAAGTGTGATGTTCTGCTAGGTCAGATCAGTGACACCTCTTCCCTTGGTGAGGATTGAGTAAAAGAGTGTAAAGAGAATAAACAATGGACACCCCGACATTCTTACCTGTGGGGGGAGTGCTGAAGGTCAGTAGAAAGAGAGATAGAGGGAATAAACATCTCCTTTCAACACAAATCCATCTTTTTAAAGCACAAATCCCCCCAAGTTATATGAAACATGAAATACCAACTTGCCGATTGCAAATGCTCTGTTGCCTTCTAAGGAGAAACAAATTAAGTTTGTCAATTTTACTGCAAAGATGTTCCAAAGCATAGATGATAGCACAGCCTAAGGGTTAGGAAATATTTTCTGACTGATGGTTCATGATCACTTTTATTCAAAACCTTGACCCTTTCTGATGCCATCTCAATGAACATTATGACTCAGTAGTGTCTGGTTAATGTGTCTTCTGAGAGGCTTGTGAATGGCACATATTCATTTCAACCAAAAGATAACATTTCAGACACATCAAAACTGAACAGAAGAACCCAGAAGTGCAAAAGCTCAAATACCTTGACACTTCATAGAGTGTTATGAGGATTCGAAGCATCTGTTGAGAAGATGTGAAGTGGAAGAGATGAAACCAACATTTAATGACTGATGAGCATATAGGGAAAAGTATGGAACCCGACTTAAAGACAGGTTATATAGTGATTTCAAGGCTTTGGATTAAAAGATGAGCCAATGAAAGGCATTTTCTTTTACTGCCTCATGCCCTTGTAATATTCTCAAAATTTCTTAGCATGCAAACGACATAAAACTCTTGAGAGAGGCATCACGTTGCTCATTTTGCAGAGATGAAAGGGACTCAGAGAGGTTAAAATGACTTGTTCATGATTGTTCAGTCCTGCAAGCCAGAATTCTAATACAGAGCTTTTGACTTGTAAGCCTATCACTCTTTTCACTGTATCACACCTGCCTTGGTCTTTCTACATGATCGATTTGCTATTATGTCCCCTTGGATCCATTGCTGATGACTTCCTGATGCCCCTGCACCCACTTTCTAACTGAGCCTATAGCTGGGAGAGAATGGGAATCACTGGAGGGCAGGAACAGGTGTACAGAGAGCTGTCTCATAGTCTGTCACAGGTTGGATACAAAATCTTGGGCCTGGTTTGCATCTGTTAAAAGCTGTTGAGCTGGTTCTATCCTGTACCATTAGGAGATCTTCACTCTCAGCAATGACATGGGGAAAGGTGGAGGGTTTCCAGCCAGTCTGTCTCCAATATAAGAGAGGAAGCCAGTTAATAAGTGGAGGTAAGCAGAAGGCTAGCTGAAGTGATGAAAAGTCCCAGAATTTCTTTTTTTTCCTTATAAAACTGAGATTCAAAGGTAAAAGGAAAAGGAAAATGTATCTTCAGCTGAAGGTCTGTCACAGGGAAGCCCTCAAAAGTGTGAAGTTAATTTTATTTACTATCTTTTCTACAATTTGGGGTCAGGGAGAAGTGATCAGAACCACTTATAATTTGTTTTTCAAGGAATATTAGACTGGTGGAGACACAGAGGAGAAGTGTATTCTTTCTGAAGCTTCCATTTTCAAAACCTGTAATATTAAAGGAAAGCTAAAATGAACTCCCCTCATTTTGCATGATTTTCTCAAACAAAATTGAAAGGCCTGTTGCAGATACCATATTTTGCCTTGGCAGGGAGCAGAAGTCTCCTGGGGGAAGACAGAGCTTTAGAGCATTTTTGCAAAAGGTGTTGATAATTATGGGTTGAACTGTCCGCTTAATGGATCAGATCCCAGCTTCTGATAACTCACATTTTTTTAAAAGTATGAAACATTTGAAAGAGAAAAGTACAGAGTAAAACAATGAACTGTGTGCCCATTTCCCCCATCTTTCAGATTCTAGCATTTCACCATATTTGTTTCAGTTTAATTTAAAATAAGTGAAACATTACAAATACAGGGAAGCCCACTGGTACTGCTCCCCCAGCATAGCCCCTTCACCTCCTTTTCTTCCACATATCTGCACCCAGAAGTTGATGCTCATTTTCCAGTGCTTGGTTTTCTCTTTTCTTTTCTTTTTTTTGTAAAATTTTTAATTGAATTACATACAGAGAAGTGTGAAAATCATAAGTGTCATACAATGATATATAATATACTTAAAATGATCATGTCTCTCTCAATGGATGCTTAGTAAGTGAATATGTCCATATAATTGTCACGTGATCAATATGCAGACTTTTACCAGGACTTTGGAAAACTCCTTTGTGAACCTTTATAATTAATATGAATAATAATAAAAGAATCACACTGTACCATACTGGACAGTACAGTGCTTGAGATCTCAAATGCATCTTTAAGTTATCACAAACTATCTTCAACAAATATTTTCTTGCTTCATGAAATGTAAGGGCTTTACAACAGCATACTCCAGTTAATATTTTCCTGATCTTTGCTCTTATTGCCATGTACTTCATTTCTACATATGCTTCACATTTTTCTTATTTTTAAACGATCTTTTAAAGAAATTTAAATATAAATGTATATATAATACATATATATACACATAAACAAATAATAAGAATAATTTTACATGTAAATTTGTATAAATTTATGAGCATTTTAACTTTTTCTGGTGCTTTTTATTTATTCTTTTAAACTTCTTTTCAACCTAAAGAACATATAGCATTTCTTGTGGGATAGATATACTGGAGAGTAATTCTTTCAAACTTTTTTCTGTTTGAAAAAGCCTTTATTTTACTTCCATTTTAAAAGACTACACTTGGTGGGTATAGAATTTTAGATTTACAGGGTTTTTTATTTCAGTATTTTAAAGATGTAACACTGTCTTCTATATCCCATTGTTTCTGATGAGGTCAGTCTTCATTATCGTTTTGTGTGTAGTGTGTCTTTGTTATCTGAAATACTTTAAGATATTCTCTTTATCTTTGATTTTTAGTAGGTTGAATATGATGTGCCTAATTATGGTTTTCTTAATATTTATCCTTTGAACTTTATGAACTTCTTGGATCTATGTGTTTGATTTCTTTCTTCAACTTTGGAAAATTGTTAGACATTATCTCCTCAAAATGTCTTCTGATCTACTTTCTTCTTCTTGGGCTCAAGTAACACATATATTAGGTATTGCCCTAAATATCTCTGATTTTTGTTTTACACTCTCCTACTTCAGCTTGAATAATTTCTATTGGACTATCTTCAAGTTCATTGATTTTTTTTCCCCCATGCTGTATCCACTCTGCATCTAAGCCCATAAAAACAGTTCTTGTCTCAGAATTCCCATTTGGCTCTTTTTTGTGGTTTTCATGTTTCTGTTGAGACTACCTGTCTGTTCATGTATGTTATCCACATTTTCCATTAGAGTATATCATATATTCAGTTGTTTTAAAGTCTCTGATAATTCCAGAACGTGGGTCTCTCTAGATCAGGTTCTATTAGACTATTTTCTCTTTTTGAATGGCCAGGAGTTGTTGTTTCTTCACATATATATCCCGATTTTTGAGTGAATGCAAAACATTACAGAGAGTGTAAGTGAATAATATCTACACCGTTTTTCTAGAATTGTGCCCCCCAAAAGATATTTTGAAGTCTTAATTTCTGGTACCTATGAATGTAATCTTATTTGGAAATAAGGTCTTTGCAGATGTAATGAAGTTAACATGTGGTCCTATCAGATTAGGGTGGCCTTAATTCCAGTGACTGGTTTTCCTATAATGAGAGAGAGATTCAGAAACAGACACTCACAGGATCGAAGTCATGGTTAGACAGAGTCAGAGACTGGAGTTATGTTGCTCCAAAATAAGGAATGCCAAGGATTGCCAACCACGAGAAGCTAACGGAGGTGAGAAAAGTTCTTCCCAGAGCCTTCAGAGGGAGCATAGGCCTTCCAACACCTTGATTTCAGACTCTAGCTACCAACACTGTGAGAAAATAAGTTTCTATGGTTAAGTCACCCAGCTTGTGGTAAATTGTTAAAGCAGCTCCAGAAAACTAATACACACCCAGAAAACAGCATGGCTCTTTTTTGAGTCTGTTGTCTGGTGTTAAGCTAATTTAGTCTATTGTAAAACTGGGTCTAGCTGTTGCTGAATTTTTTGTTTCAGATTCAGCTCACAGGTTTCAAGTTAATTATGTTATCAGAACCTTCTTTTCTTCAGGACTTGACATCTGATTGCTTGGAAGGTTGATCCCATCTCTCCTGCCTCTCCTCCAGTCACTGACTTTGTTGTTTGGAGTCTTTCACTTCTCTGGCACTGCCCAACATCAGTAAGCCCATTATGCCTGTCACCTCAGGGGGGTCTATGTCAGTGCTCGTGCTCTGCCCCCAATCATCTTATGAGCCACTGATGAAGAACTTCGGACAGGAGTTGGCAGATGGGTGCAAACTAAGCCATCACACCAAGCCATACTTGTCTTTTATGTGTGTTAAAACTTCGGCTGTTTTTCTTTTTTACCATGTTTATGGTAGCTTTCTCCTCCTTCTGCTGTTCTGCCAAAGATAAAAGCAACTGTTAATCTATCCCTTCCTAAACAGGGCTTTATGTTCTTTGGATTTTAAGTCATTAGGTTTCTTTTGTGATCCTAACTTTATTATGAGTTTTTTAAAACTGTTTTTTTATAGGTGACTGGCTTATTCTCATTGCTTCACTCTGTGTGAGAGGCCCTGAAGGCCACCACAGGTTTGGCGATTCTCTAGAAAGACTTACAAGACTCAGGAGCTGTTGTATAACTTCTGGTTACAGTTTTTTGAAGCAAAATGATAAAAATAAAAATCATCAGAGGGAAAAGGCACATGGGGTAAAATTTGGAAGAAACCAGGTGTGAGTGTCAGAGTCCTCTCTCGGAGGAGTTGCACAGGACATACTTAATTCCTCCAACAACTAATAGTGACAACACATGCAAAATGTTGTCTACCAGGGAGGCTGGCCTGAGCCTAGGATCTCAGTGGTCACTAAATAGGGGTAGAGTTCATGACTAATTGCAGCAACTGAAGTTCCAGTCTCCCAGAAGGGAAGTAGGTATTTACCACAAATCACATTGTTAGCACAAGTAATCCACACAAATTGGTTCAAAGTCCTGAGTATGCAAAGCACTTCTACCAGAACATCTCAATTCCAACATTCTAATATCTCAATTCCCAGAAGCCAGCCAAGGGAGAGTCTTGAAAACAAGCTATTCTTGAGAATATGCAAGTTAGAGTAACTGAGACCTGTCAAAGTAACTCTTGAAATGAGAGAAATCCTATAAGTACTCCAGGGTCCAAGGTAATTTCTAGTTACTTACTACCTCCTAAGCAGAATAAAAGCCCCAGTAATAATTTGTAGTTCTGTTTCATTAGATTTATTCCTAGAATACTTGTGTTAATCAGAATTCATTCATATATATGTATATATAATTTATTTATTATGAGGAATTGTTTCCCACAAGTATGGATGCTGCTCCTACCATATGCCATCTGCAAGCTGGAGACCCAAGAAAGCCAGTGATATACTTTAAGTCCAAAGTAAAGAAGTTCAAGGTCAAAGGTCTGAGAACCAGGGGAGCCAGTGGTATAAAGCCCAGTCCAAGGGCAGGTGAAGATTAGGGGAGGTGTCCTAGTTCAAGCAGTGAGGCAAGACAAAGGGACAAATTCCTCCTTCCTCTGCTTTTCTTATAGGCAGGCCCTCAATGAATTGGACGATGCCCACCCACACGGGGGAGGACAATCTACTTCGCTAGTCCTCCAATTCAAATGCTAATCTTATACAGAAACACTGTCACAGCCATAACCCCAAATCTGGGCACTTCATGGACAGTCAGGTTGATACATAAAATGTCTTTATATCAGATGTTTTTAAAATATTCCCTGCCATATGTTATCATTTATACATATTATTTTTTAATTTCTATTCTCTATTTTTCTAATTTTCTAATTCTAATTAGTTGCTAGTTCATAGAAATGCAGTGATTTTTGAATTTTGACCTTGACTTCAGCAACATTTTCTAAACTTAATTATTAATTTTAAATTTCACTAGTTCATCTATAGATTATTTTTAGGCTTTCTGTGAATACAGTCACACTATCTGCAAATAATGTTGAGGGTTTTGGCCCATTTTTAAATTGAATTGTTTGTTTTCTTACTGTTGAGTTTTAGGAGTTCTTTGTACATTTTGGGTAACAGTCCTTTATCAGATATAACTTTTGAAAATATTTTCTCCCAGTCTGTGGCTTGTCATCTTATTCTCTCGACATTGACTTTCACAGAGCAGAAAATTTTAATTTTAATGGAGTTCAGCTCATCAATTTCTTCTTTCATGGATTATACGTTTGGTATTGTACCTAAAAAGTTATCGCCCTACCTAAGGTCATCTAAGTTTTAGAGAGCCCAGAAATGGACCCACATAAATATAGTCAACTGATCTTTGACAGTGAAGCAAAGACAGACTTCAACAAATGGAGCTGAAACAAGTGGACATCTGCATGCAAAAAGATGAATCTAGACACAGACCTTATATACCCTTCACAAAAATTAACTCAAAATGGATCTTAGATCTAAATTTAAATGCATATTCCCCTTGGGATAAAAATTCTAATCACTTATTTTCCCAGAGTTATCAGCCAGCATCTCTATAGTGCTAATATTAGGCCCAAGAACACAAAGTAGTTGCTATTCTTTTTAAAAGTCCTTTACTCAAATGTGGCTTTCCACACAGGCCCTTTTTTCCTCATTCATAAAAAAAGTTAACATACAACATTACTTTCAATATATCATTCTTTCACTTTCTCCTTCCCCTACAAAGCTGAATCTGTCACCCTGGAAAGAGATTATATATATATATTCTTAGTCCTGACTGGTAATTCCTCTCTTGCAGGAACTCAATATGTATGACAAAGTAGAGAAAATATTTGTGCCATCAAAACCAACCTCACAAGGCTATAGATTTGGGCAGGTTATTCATAATTTGTAGAAAATAGGAAGTTAATAACAATTTTAAAAAGGCATGCACTTATATAAGACATACCAACAAAAATAAAGACAAAACTGACTGGCTAATGGTACTGGTGGTACCAAGAAGAAAACAAGCTCTCCATCTTGGAATAGCTTCTTTTGTGAGGAGACAGACTTGGAAACAGATCATTTCAACCTAGTAAGATAAATGTTATGATAGAGGGGTACATAATGTTCTGTGAGATTGCAGAGGAGGGGTCACTAAGTTAGCTTGATGGGAGTGGGGAGCAGTCATGAAAGGGTTGGTTTTAGAGCCATCTCTGGTCCATCAGGACAAAACCAGACATTGAGAAGAAATGTTTGACCCTGTCGTCAATAAATCAGTCAACCAAGCAATCTATCAAAGAGATCTAATATTAATCCACAAAACATTTTTTAAGGTAGACCTTTTTAGGAGGGTAGATGGGTCTCCTTGCCAGCTCTGCTTAATATGTGACAAGAGTCCAAGTCTGTGAATACCCAGAGCAAAGGATAAAGTACCAGAGAGCAGAAAAACCCTGCTAAGCAGAAGTTTCTGTCCTTGCACAGGTTAGCTGCTTCTGTTTGCTTTGCAGCCTTACTGACTTGGGACATCCTTTCCACATTCCCTGTGAAAACTGCCTGCTCCTCCTTGCCTTAGCTGATTGGATGTGAGCTCTCTGGCTATTCTGGAGTGCCAGCCCTGGTTCCACTGGCTCACCTTGTCCCGTTACCACTGATATGTAGGTTTGACAAGTGTTCCTCTATACTTTGTAGCCTTACCTTCATTAACACATCTTAATCTCCACTTGGGGTTGTGTGTTTGTGTGAGCATGTGTATGAAATGAAGGATTTTGGAGTACATAGAGTGATTATAAGTATACTTTTTCAGTAGGCTCTTCTGGACTTCACAATGTCCATCATCTGAAACATTGTACTTGGCAGCTACACAGCATGCCCTCCCTTGTACACCCAGTGGTGATGGAGCTACAGCTCTTTCAGGGGGTGATTTTTGGTGGCAGGAAGTTCTGTCATCAAAAGTTCCTTTGCATCACTGAAGATGAGCTGTTTCTTTAATTCTTCGAAATGCAGTAGCCTTCCAGTTAGCCCAGGGATCTTTGAGTTTCTGCTTTTATGGTTTCAAGTTAATTTGAATCCCAAGGACCAAGCTACCAGTTTTAAGGTTCCTTGAGCAATCCAAGAGTTGTTACTAATTACATCAATTAATCTCCAGCAGAAGAGAATGCCACAGCTTTGACAGGGAGCTATAGACTTTTGAGAATCACCCAGACAGCATGCCTGGCCAAAAAATACTGTTTCAAGTTTATGGATATCGTTGATTTGAAGGTGGGGGTGATTTGTTGAGTAGGAATAGCTAAAATGATAAATGAATTAGCTACTATGATTAGGACTGTGTCTAGTATGGCCATCAGAGAATAAAAAGTGCCACAACAGGCCTAAAATTTTTCTCCAGTAGGAGATTTACGTAGAATTCCTGCCCAAGAAATTCTAAGCAGTAGTCAATCTGGCCATATCAGTAATTCCTACTGTGTATCAGGCAATTTGTCAACTACTGGGGAGAGTGGTGGACAAGACCATAATAATCATGAAGTTCATGAAGTTTTCAGTGTATGAGGGATAGAGGAGACTTTGTATGTGGTGGGGTAAGTGAAGGAGGCCTTACAAGATGATTTGGGGAGAATGGTCAAGATCATTTATGTCCCGGATATAGACAAATCATTATCAAGGTTAATAATAGGAACTGAAACTTTCTGGAGCTGAGGCTGGGGGAAGAGGTAGGTTTGGTACACCCATGGAAACTGTTAATTTTTCCAAAGCATCATGTGCTTTGCTTCCTGAAAGATGAAAAAAGGTTTTAATTAAGCATTATTATCTAAGACATAGTATCTGCCAGTATTGTTGACTTTTAAGATTACTTTTTGCTAAATTGAGGTGGGGGTCTCCTGGGTAGATGAGATAGGACTTGATATGTATGTTTTGATATATCTAAATAAAAATCTTTGCTTAATATGGCCTTGGCTTGACAAAATTGTCCAACAAGAAAGAGACCTGGTACATTTCTAACATGCTTCTTGGCATGGTGAAATATTCACCCCAAACACCCAGGTAAGAAAAGCCCTTTCATGATGAGCAGTCATCTTTCTGACGTTCTCACTGTACCATTTTTAGTGGTTTGCACAGTGGTGTTTGTTTCAACCTAGAAGATTAAGCTCTGATCCTCATTATAAAAATGTACCATTTTTTGGAATATAAGATAGAGTAAAACTTTGCACTAAAGAAGAGGCTCTGACCTCAGCCTCTTCTACTTGTTCAGGCCAACGTGTTTTGTGGAGAGAGGCCAATGGACCAATTAGAAATACCTTAAAATGTTGGACCCAGAAAAGCTATCAGCACCTGCTTGGATGCATTTCCTTTGTACATTCTAACTCTTCAGTACCTCTCCAGTTGCTAGAAGGAGATCTCAAGATAATGGAAGTTAAAACCAATTGCCCAGGCTCTATATAAGACACAGGTATGCTGGGGATGCATTTCTGTGTCTTTCAGACTTTCCACCCCTATCCAGCGGTCACTGGAGTTAGCAGTTTTTTCTATGATTTTTCTGCTTTTTGTTGTTGCTATTACTCATTTTTGCTTGCATGTCTGACATATTATAAATCCCATAATGCTTGCAGAAAAGTGCTTTCTAAGACTCCATCTGCTTTCATATTTGCCTGAATAGCCATTTTAATGTGTACTTATATTTAAAAAGAGAGGGGGTGGGAGAAGAGTAGATAATTAATGAAGTAGTATCCAGGAAAATGCAAGATGGGATGGAACGTAGTGTATGAATAGAGGGATTTGCTTTGGCAAAGTGGGACGGAACAAAGAGGAGCGTTTGTTTCCAAAGCAAATCATTAAGGAGGACTAGCAGCAAGAAGTTGGGGAATAGAGCAAATAATCTCTATTTTCTCATTGAACTGTGCAGTTAGATCATCTAAGTATGAGGTAAGTTTCAGGAATGATCACAAATCTTAAAGAAAGCAAATATTGCCTAGGTACTCTGGTTTAGAGTCATAATTTCTATAATTTTGAGATGTATCAATCTAAATATTTAAGTACTCTGTATTGCTAGATGTTAGCTGACTTAAATTGCAAGTGTGGTACTGTTTTCTTGATTGTAAAGACCACTAGGACAAAGTTCTAGGAAGTAATATGTGTCAATTGGAAATTTTACATTGAATTCCTTTCTTATTCTACATTATAATTTCTTAGTATATTTTATCTGACTCATCTTTATTTGACAGTGACTCCTAATACACTAGCTTTAATTTCTCTTTTTATGGACCCCACCCAGCATTTCTATTAAATATTTATCCATAAGTAAGCATTAAAGTAGATTAGGAATACCTCTTCTTTATATACTTGGTGGAATAACTGTTTTATAAGTTCAGCTGTTGTGAATTATATATATTATTAAGTGGGTATATCTAGAGCTTAGTACCTAAAGCTTCTCTGTGAATTAATGAAACCTAATATGGTAAGTTCCATTGTGAAATACACTTTGAAAAGTACTGCTTAGAAATAATACCAAAATATGTTTGAAAGGAAAAAGAGGAAGAAAACAAATTTGCATCAGTCTTTTGTAAGTAATTTTCTTTTTGAATCTGGTGAATATGTGGATACCAATGAAAAACATAAAAATTTATTTTTTTATTAATTTCTTCAAAGAGCTTAACTATGGTCCTTATCCTTCCCCACTGGATCAGAAACATGGTTTGGGTAGAGAAGAAGGGTTCATTTGATTCATCAAATTAAAATGAAACCTTTAAAACTAAATGAATGCAGAATAGAATGACATAAAATTATGCCTGGATTATCTTTCCAAATTCAAATGGAGGGTCCCTGACCCCGTTTCCACATCAGGCAGACATGGTCTCACATACTCTTAGCTTCCACACTTCTCTTTCCTGATTGATCTCCTGTGAAATATGTTATCTCAACCATGGAATCAACAGACCAAATGACTGAAAGTTAACTGAATTAGATATTCACTTCAAAATTACTGTAGCTCTTTAGAACATTTTAATTTGTTGTTCGTTCCCATCAACTACAGAGAGGTTTTTTCTTTTTTTGTGACCAATAAAATTTAATTCTAGAAATCTGTTGTGGATAAACTGTTGGCAACAGAGTCCCAAATCATGAGGATGTTGTGCATCCCAAAGACAGTGTATTTCTGTGTATTTTGGGATATTTTTAGTGAGGCAAGGGCACACACTTCTGAGCTGGGTATGAATTGTTTGCCATAAATTATCACATGTAATGGACTCTGAAGAACCAAATCTGGCTAACTTTTTATTTTGGGCATCTGAAAACCAGCTGGGATACAAGGAACTTTGAGGATAAGCAATTGTTAAGAAGGGTATGAAAACCTTGCACCTTGATCGCTGAATTCATTTTTTCAGTTTTGTCAGTTGTATTCTTTGAAATCTAAAAATATTCTGTATAGGCCCTTTATATCTTTTCATTTCTAAGACACATTTTCATTCTAATTATCTGGCTAACTCTTTCATGATTGTGTTATGCTGTACGTGGTCTATCGGGTGGTATAAAAGGTCTTTCATTTTTATACATACTTTAAATGAAAAATTTACCCTGACTTTTCATCTAAGAGGCAACATAATCACTCATACCTACAGATTTAAATAATGATTATTCTCTCCTGTCTTGATTCATGCCCTTCATTTCCCTTTGGAAATGGGGAGGACAGTATGTTTTACAAAGCATGGGGGTCCTGTTCGTTTCATAGCTGATAATACTTGCTGGTTCAGTAAGAAGGGCCTTGAAGAACCAACCCCAGTTCTAAAACTTTGAGAGCCTATGGAATAGAAATCTAGAATATTAGTGCAGGAAGGTATCTGTTGTAAGCAGAATTCCAAGACGGCATACAAGATTCCCGCCCCTGGTGTACATGACCTGTATAATTTCATCCCATTGAATGTGGATGGGACAGTGAATATAATGGATTTCACTTTGTAATTAGTTTATATTAAATGACAGAGGTGTAGGCATTTCACAGAAGCAGAGTCAGAGCAGTTGACTTTGAGTAAATAAAGAAGGTATTATGAGATGGGGGAAGAGGAGGGTCTTCACCTATTCAGATGAGCCCTTAAAAGGGACCAGGCCATCTAGGAAGGAAGAGGTTCCCCACTGCCCTGGAAGAAAGCAAAGCACCATACGGTCAACTGCTTACAAAGGCCACATGTCAAAGAAAGGTGGGTAGCCCCTAGGAGACTGTTTGTAGTGCCTTGCCAACTAAAGCAAGCAAGCAGGAACCTTAGTCTCCTATATAAGTGCAAGGACCTGAATTCTGCCAATAATCTGAATGAGCTTGGAAGAGATCTCCAAGCGTTGGACGAAATTACAGCTTTGGTCAACACCTTGATCTCAGCCTGATGAGACCCTGAGCAGAAGACCCAGCTAACCCGAGCTGGGACTTTTGCCCTGCAGAATCTGTGAAATAATAAATGGGTATTATTTTAAACCTTTAAGTTGTGGTAATCTTACACAGCAATAGAAAACAAATCCAGTACTTAAAACCCAAACATCTTATTCCATATGTGAAGAACAACAATATGGAGTGGGACCTTAAGAACTTGTATTTCACTTTTTGAGAATCCTCAGATGAGTTATAAAATAATTGAGTGGAAACATAGTCTTCTGTGGATAGACTTATATTTTGGCAGAGTAGGAAGTACCTCTAGGTTGGAGTGTTGGGTAATTCAGAGTAGGGAGGTGTAAAAGAAGAAATGAGGCTTTGGGTGGTATTGGAGAACCCTTGATTAGTTAAACAACTTGACATGTGCCTATCCTATCTGTAGTTGAGTATATGAAAAACAGTTTACAATTGCAGGTTTACAAAACAGACTCAGTGTTTCCAATAAAGAGTAACTCATTTCAGAATTCTGTGGTGTACACAGCGTATACAACCCCTAAGGAAAAGGTGGCTTCTTGATACTGATTTTGATCTTTAGCTAAAGTGGTCAAATTCAGGCTTAAGAGTTCTTATTCTAAAGAATTTCACTCTGAATTTAAGATAGAAATCTTTAAGTTGCCAGTGTATTATAAACCAAGTGAGTGAATGAATCACATTTCACCAAGGACTAGTTCCTTGCCGCCAGAATTACTTAGGATGTTTTGAGCAATGTATTTTGTTTAACTGTGACCATGATGAGGCCAACTCTAAACTTGACATTTTCTTATGTTGTAATATCTATGCTGTACTGTAGGATTTATCCTATATTGTTGGATTACATAGGCAGAAATTAGCGAACCCAAGCTTCCAATCTTAGAGTCTATTGCCAGGGCACTCTTTTTATTCAAGGAATGAATTTTATGGTACAGTCCTCCAAGGAACTTGATGAAGTTCCAGAGAGATCTTAAATAATATAGGACACTGTCTTGATAGTGATGTTTCCTTCAAACACAGTTAAAAGATACACATTCATGTAGGTGACCACTGAGATGGAATGCCCGCTAATGTTAAGGAACTGCTAAAAGAGTGATTTTCTCTTTAGATTATTGGTGGGATCAAAACACCTTTGGATGATTCAAAATCCCTGCTTGTTATGTCTATTCCCTCTATCAAATAAAACACAAAATCAGGGATTGAGTTTTTGGACACATATCTAGTTCATCAGAAGGAAAGTAGACTACATTCTGACAATCATTGCTGTAAGAAATATAATTTATCTCCATTAAAAACGTGATATGGAAAATGTAGCCAGAAGCATACATTGGTGAGCACAATTGTATTATGCCATTTCTCTTCAGTAATCTCCTTTATCATTTCTAGGCAATCTGGTTTATCTAGGGCTCATAGTCCAGTGGTTTACCCTAATATGTCCCATGTGATTTGCCATAAGTCAAAGGCCAACTAGAAAATCCAGCCCTTCCGGGGTTCACTGTGAATGGTCTCTTTCACCTTTCTTGATACCTGTTCTGAGCTGTTAGACCTGAAATTGTTACTTAAATTGTTAGCATTTTTTGACCAATTACTATGCCAGGCATTGTTTATAAGTACTTTATATGTTTCATCTCCTTTTGGTCACAACCTATGCAGAGATACTATAATTATACTCTCTTGACAGATAAAAACTGACACTAAAGAAGATGAGGATATTTGTTAAAGATTATACAGCAAGAAAGAAGTGGAACCAGGATTTTAAACAGCCTGACTCCATTGACCTAGACCTTACTAAGCGTGCTTACTGGCAAAATGTAGTGTTCCTCCACCTTAAATTACTCATGGAACCCCTTTAAAGGAAAAAAAATTCTCCTAAATTCCCAAGGTGGACTTAAATTATTTTTAGAATACTGTTACTTAAACATGTACAAACATAAAACTAGGAATGAAGTCTAGCTTACAGTATTTTTATAGTTATAAAACTGAATACTAAATACAATTTAAAAACAACTCCAAAACCAATAAAATGAAAATGAACAATATTAGTTTAATAGATATCGTAGTTTGAGGCAGAGTCATCAATGCCTACAGTAACAGAAGGAAAATGTGTTTTCCAATCTTAGGTTTCATTTGTGGTCAAGGGGGCCTTTTATTATTCTGAGGTGAGGTATTTTATCATTATCATTGCTACTTTTCTTCTAAATTATTAAGGCTAAATTATTAAACTTTAGCTACCCATAGATGTGGTTTGAAATGGTAACCAATTGTGGAGTACATTCCAAAAAATGCCAGTTGCTGAATATTTCTCATTACTTCTCCAGCATTTTATTTTCCGATAATGAATTGTAGCAAGTTGCTGGAGCCAAGATGAGACGTATGGAACATGTTCCTCGAGCATGAGTGTCGTACTGACTGTCAGAGGTGAGTTTCTTTTGAGTTCTGCATGCCCTTGCTTGTCTGATGAAGACTCAATTTCTTGGCTATTTTTTCTCCTCTTTTAGAACTGCTGTGACCCCTCTTTAGAGGGGCTGGATGTGAGGTCATCTGTCCTTCACTTGTGCCTCCCTGAGAGTGACAGAAATGCAAATGTGGGAACTGAAATTGAACGTTTGACATCAGAGCTATTCTTGGAATTTTTATGTGTTTTTGATTATAACTTCCAAGTAACACATTAGGGATCGGCTCATGACCCAGCACTGCTTGCAAAGCCTCAGTTCCCACGTGAGAAAAAAGCTTTGCTTTGGTTTAGTTTGGTAAATCATTGTAAAGGCTTTGTGGTCCCTCATTGGGCAGTATACTGAGCAGTCAGAAGTTGTGTGCAGAGATATCGCCATACCTCCAGGTGCAGTGGAAAGGTGCACATGTGCAAAGTAAGATCAGCTTACCAAGAGGTGGAGCAGGTAGGAAACTTTTTTATTTGGAGAGGTAATAGAAGTGCTTCTATCCCAAAACATTCTCCCCCACCTAAGGGAAAAATCAAACTCTTCCCTTTCCATTAGGTCCATCTTCTCAAGCTGGGCATCCTTTGTTTTAAATGGAAATGCCCCTGGGAAGAGGCAAAGTATTCACACCCATAGTACCTAGTACAAAGGATTTCATGTTGCTATTTGCCTCTGGGGGTGGAATAAGAGGAAACCAGAAAGCATTAATTTTCTAGGTGGGAAAGACAAGAAAAACAAAGAAGAAGAAACATGGGGGGAATTTTTAAATAAACTTTGCCTGGAAACAGCCCATTCTGCAGTCACACATGTGCTTTCCTTGACTGTTGGGTGTTCACGGTATTGCAATTTCAGTACCTGAATCCTGGTAGCACTGTTACATGGGAAGGAAGGAAGGAAAAACTCTGATTTCAATCAAATCATGTGACTATCTGATATGTATGTGCATAAGTGCCTCCTGGAAATCCTGACCACAGGGTAGGCAGTCTTCATGCTCTTACATTACAATCTTGTTTAATGAAAAGACAACAATGTAGGGAGCCCAGAGGGATGAGCACCTGCTCCCCTGGGCATCAGAGGAGGGCCGGGCTGCTTCTGGCAGCCCAGGCATGGCTTTGTCCCTCCGACATCAATTACAGGGTCTGGAAGGAAACCTTCCTGCCAGGAGCTTTACCCTGTGCCCTGCGAGTGAGTCCTGCGACCTCTGAACCTTCCATGCCCTGATATCCCCAAACTACCCTCTTCTCCTTAGCATTGTCTTCCCTGGTTCTTATGTGAATGAAATGACATAAAAACAGAACAACAGTTGGTATGGATTCATCCTGATGGTGGCATCCAAGGAGCATTTCCCATTAGTTCCTGTCTTGTGGTCCGCAGAGCTGCTACAATTCCTGTCCTTCGTGAAACTTTGTCTTCATTCCTGTGAGTTATTCTGGAGCCTTCCAACAATCTCCCTTTTTGATCAAGTTGGCCACCTGCCTGGAGTCCAGATCTCTTCTCTAGCTTGTGTCAGCCCCTTTCCCCAGAGGCTGGATTCAGTGTCCTTCCAATATCTGCTCTTTCCAACAATGGGTCTGCTCATCTGACCTGGCCCATTGTACGTGGACTCATTTGTTCTCTCAAAATATGAAAAGTACTATTCCCCATACCACCCCCCAAATCCCATTAATGTTTGCTACTTGAACCAGAGCTGAACACCCTACGCCTAGGCACACAGGTGTCCCCTGTACATGGTTTCTGCCTCTGATGTGGTAACTGCAGATCTCACTCTGCTCTTATTCACTAGTCATTTACCTGCAGTCCCAGATACTCTTCAGCACCAGGCCTTCCCTATTTCAGGTCAGAGAGAGAGAGAAGAGAGGAAAAATGTGGCCCTTATGCTGATAACAGGGGGCAAAGAAGAGGGTGATAGAAATTTAGGACAAATTCTTTGCCATAAGAGGGATAAGAGGGGAGAAAAAATGAGGCAAGGAAAATGAAGGGCAGGAAGACAGGGGAAGAGTGTGTAAGAAGTGGGACAACGGGAAGAAAGGTGTGTAAATAATTTTTAAAAGATTTGCTTAGGACTTTCTTGTGTGCTTTCTTCTCAGGAAAGCTTCAATAAAGCAGTCCTTTGTTTTTCAGGGTTTGCAAGTGAGGTTTATCTTTTGCAAGTGTTTTTGTGCTAGGATGAACCTGAAGGAGGGCTAGTTTAATTTGAAGGTGGGAGGAAGAATGCCTGGCAGAGGGTGCAGGGGAGAGAATGCTGCTATTTTATGCCGTTATACCTGCCCAGGACATTACATGCTACTGAGAGTTAGGAACTCCTATCTGACTGCAAATTATTTTTATCCTTAAAAGTAATTTTTTTTTCATAAAAATACACTCAGAAATAGCTGTGAACATAGACCTAGGCACCATGCCTTAGTGCTCTAGGGAAGAAACCAATCTCTACTCCAGCCTCTCCATCCTTAGCTCATCTGGAGAACTTGAAGGTTACACCCCACCCTGGGAGGTACACATGGGTGCTATCATCAGCACTGCGTTTCACTGTGAATTTGTTTATTGGGTTGATGTTCTTCTTTACATCTTCTGAGAGCCCAGCATCATGGATTAGGGCTCAAAGAGAGGTGAGTGTTTTGGAATTGTGAGCATATGGCAGCAGCATAATGTCCCTGAGCATCTGCAAGATGTGGAAAGAAGGTGGTGTTAGGAAGGCCCATTGGCCCTCCCAAGAAAACCAGTCCTGTGCAAGATCCTTTTATAGCTTTATGCCTGAATAGCTATGGGCCACTAAAGGGTTACATTTCTTTTAGGAAGTTTGCAAAGGGTAACCAGTGTTTTGGTGATGGTTTTCAGAAATGTGCATTTACTAGTGATTAGGGCATGAAATGATTAGGTTTATTCTTGTGCTGTGAAACTTAGAAGTGGAAAAAGCAAACATAGTCTTTAAAATTTTTAAGGCTCAGAAAATCTTCCTGAGAAGATTATTTTCCATTTTAGTGAGAGGAAAAGGTACAAAGAATGTCAGTTAAAAAATTCATAAAGGCTGCATTATGCTCAGTGGAAATATTTCTTTGAAAGGGAGAAGTTGGTGCTTAAAGATACAGCACAAACATATTATAGAGCCCTTCTGAGAAACAAGACCAAGTCTTTCCCCAAATGGAAAGTTTTAAAGAAGCAGGAAGTGATTGGTTTTATGATATATCTATGAGAATAGTGGGTATCATTTGGACTTTTGTGATCAAAAGCAGGGATATTTTAGATAAAAGGATGTGTTTTACCATTTGCTCATGTTTAAGGTTATTTGAGGGCGTTTCACAGACATGATGAATAATTTAGTCCATGTGGGCTATGGTCCATTCAGGTGGTCCTGTGAACAGTCAAATCAGAATTTCCAGGCCCCTGCTTCTCAAGAGTTATGCAAAAATGTTTGGGGACCTTGGAATGTATTGGGGTTGAACAAATAGCTACAAGTGTGGTCACCATGAAGCGTGTGTCATTGATTCAGGTTGACACTCGATACCAATGCCCAATATAACAAGTAAAAACAAGGAAGGTAGGACTGATGAACTCTTTTAGATTTCAAGTCTTTCACTGGAAAGAAAAACACAGGAGCTTCCTGACAGTCCTGTCACCCAAATTTGTTCCTATGTCAGTAGATAAGCCTTTCTCAGACCATGACTTAGCCTGTGACCCTGCCTCCCAGATTCTGCTTGAGTGCTTTGTTATTCATCACAGCATGGCCTTGGATGTTACATGTAAGCAAATCTTCACCAAATCAAGAACTGATCATATCCTAGGGCTAACTGGTGGCAGTGCCCTCTCTGTGAAGATGAGAGATTGGAGAACGGGAGTGGGGACTGACTTTCCCTAGGTTACGCCCCACCCAGCAAGCAGTAGAATTGGTGACTTGGGCTGGACCTTTGTAGGCAGTCTTTGCCCTTTTGTCCTGTGTGTTATATCTTAACCTATTCTATGCCACATTTTACTTGGGATCTTGAAATTGAGAACAAGAAGGCCATTTGTTATTTATTTAAAGAAAGGTCCAGGATGGGAGTGCGGGAAGTCTGCTCTGAAATGGTATTTTGTGGATTGATTATATTAACATCTATCTATCAAACAGGAAGAGCTTCTAATAGCTAATGATTCTGTCTTTGAAGAGCTTTATCCAGTGGATCATGACTTTGCAATTACATGTCTAGGAGTAGCACCTCCCCCTGCTTTTATGCAATGTGCCTCATAAGAGGCCTTTCTAGAAAATAATTTTGAAAGGTGTTCCTTTTTAAAGGTAACATTTAAAACAATAAAACAAGAACAATACCATTTTCCTATCCTTTTATCCTAAATCAAATACACTTGTGGAGAGGGTTATTACCTTAGTCTTCAGAATTCATTAATAATTCTTTCTTAAGAACATAAGCTCTTATCTACATTGAAGATATTTGTTCTGTATAAAACTTACAAGTGTTGAAATGTAACTATGGTTTTGAGATCCTAGCTATAAACTAAGACTCTCTTTCCCTTCTTAGCTTTCTATTCTCTGCAATAAACCCCATCTAATCCTGACACAGCCTAGGGCATCTGAGTGCTTTTATATGACTGACTTTCCCTATCTTAGGGTTTTGCCTGGAGATATTTTTGCGGGGCTCCTCCCCTTGCCCACCTTTCATCAAATATTTATGGAGGGCCTAGGATGCTTATATTGCTTCTCAACCTTATTTGCCCTGCTCTTGGAATATCTTTTTTGCTTTTGTTTTTCTTCATTGCTGTTGTTTGTTTGATTTTTAATTGAACTACAGTTGATATACAATATTGTCTTGGTTTCAAGTATACAGTATAGTGATTTGACAGTTATCTACATTATTAAATGTTCACTCCAATTAATATTGTTACTATTTGTCAACATAGAAATATATGACAGTATTATTGACTATATATGTTGATGCTGTACTTTCATCCCTGTGACTAATTATATTATAATTGAGATTTTGTGCCTCTTTATCCCCTTCACCTATTTCACCCCTGCTCCCTAACCCCCTCCCCCATGGTAACCACCAGTCAGTTTTCAGTGTCTATGAGTCTATTTCTGTTTTGTTCATTTGTTTTGTTTTTATTTAGATTCTACATATAAGTGAAATTATATGGTATTTGTCTTTCTCTGCCTAGCTTATTTCACTTCATATAATACCCTCTAGGTCCATCCATGTTGTTGTAAGTGGAAAGATTTCTTTCTTTTTTATGGCTGAATAATATTCCATTGTCTATGTGAACCACATCTTCTTGGAACATCTTGAGACACTAGATTCTGTGCCAGGCATAGAGTAGGGGATAAGCTAGGGACAGAGACAAGTAAGATTTCTACTGCCAGGGAACTTATATTATAGTGAGATAAGACTCATGATCAACAAGATAATTTTAGATGGTTATAAGAGGAGAAAATAAAACAGAGTGGCCTCTGTGAAGAGATGGCATGGACACTGAGCTATGAATGAAAGGTAGGAGCTGGCCAGAACAGATCTGAGGGAAAGGTTTGTGGGTAGAGAGATGGCAAGAACATAGACAGAGACCACTGGGTCAGAAGTCCTTCCTAAATTTTAGTTATTGGTAGAGCTACTGAGCACAGGGAAGGGTAGCATGAGATGAGGATGGAGAAGCAGTATTGGTAGAGCTACTGAGCACAGGGAAGGGTAGCATGAGATGAGGATGGAGAAGCAAGGAGCAGGCAGATCATGTGGTGTTTGTAGATCATGGTAAGGATTTTTAAACACTTTTTATATTGAGGTACATACAATAAAATACCCAGGTCTCAGTGAACAGCTTGATGAATTCTGACGTGTATGTATGCCTATATGACCATTGCCCAGATCAAGATATCAAACATTCTCCCTAATTATTTTCCCCCCTTCACCTATTTCACCCAAGGTCACAAAGATTTTAAAATTTATCCTAAGGGCAATGAGAATCTGTCAGAAGGGTTTAGGAAAATGGGCATTTTGGCACCTTACTATGTGAAAAGGCATATTCTTCAGTGACATCTGGGGTCCTGCTTTTTGCCCTCGTGTGAGTTTTGTCTTGCCGATGTAGTTTAGTTTAAGAGCTGGGCAAGCTTGATGTCTGTCTTTCTTACCTCAAATGGAAACCTATAGATGGTCCATACTGTTGGCTGAAAAATGGAACCACAAAGATACCAGGTCCTAAATCCTGGATGCTGTGTCACCGTATCTGGAGAAAGAATCTTTGCAGATGTGACTAAGTTAAGGGTCTTAAAATGGGGAGATAATCTTGGATTATCAAATGGGCCCTAAAAACACATCACAAGTAATTAAGAGGCAGAGGAGGGTTTTGTATATACAGAGGAACAACAATAAGACAACAGAGCAAATGGTAGGATTTTTTTCTTTCAATGGCTGAATACTATGTGTATATGTACCACCTCTTCTTTATCCATTCATCTACTGATGGACACTTAGGTTGCTTCCGTATCTTGGCTATTGTAAATAGTGCTGCGATAAACATAGGGGTGCATATGTCTTTTTGAATCTGAGAAGTTGTTTTCTTTGGGTAAATTCCTAGGAGTGGGATTCCCGGGTCCAATGGTATTTCTATTTTGAGTTTTTTGAGGAACCTCCATACTGCTTTCCACAATGGTTGAATGAGTTTACATTCCCACCAGCAGTGTAGGAGGGTTCCCTTTTCTCTGCATCCTCGCCAGCATTTGTTGTTGCTAGTCTTTTCTATGTTGGCCATCCTAACTGGACGGAGCTAAAGGGTATTATAATCAGTGAAATAAGTCAGGCAGAGAAAGACAAATACCAAATGATTTCCCTCATTTGTGGAGTATAACAACGAAGCAAAACTGAAGGAACAAAATAGCAGCAGTCTCAGAGACTCCAAGAAGGGACTAGCGGTTTCCAAAGGGAAGGGGTAGGGGAGGAGAGGTGGGGAGGGAGGGAGTAGGGGATCGTGGGGTATCACGACTGGTGCACATGGTGTCTGTGGGGTCACAGGGAAGACAGTGTAGCTCAGAAAAGACAAATATGGACTCTGTGGCATCTTACTACACTGATGGACAGTGACTGCAATGGCGTATGGGGGGGACTTGATAATAAGGGTGAATGTAATAACCACATTGTTTTTCTTGTGAAACCTTCATAAGAGTGTATATCAGTGATACCTTAATAAAAGAAAAAAGAAAAAAAAAGACAACAGAGCAGAGAGAGAGTTGAAGAAGCTGATTCTGAAGACTGGAGTGACACAGTTGCAAAGAAAGGCATGCCTGCAGCCACCAAAAGCTGGGAGAGACAAGGAAGGGATTGCTCCTTCCAACCTGCAGAAACAGGGCAGCCATGTCAACATGCTGATTTCAGCTCAGTGATACGGTTTCAGATTTCTGGCCTCCAGGACTGTAAGAGAATAAATTTCTGTTGTTTTAAGATACCACATGTGTGGTAACTTGTTTCAGCAGCCACAAGAAACTAATACAGTCCATGTAAGTATTTCTGGAATAGTGACTTAAGCCTCAAGTACAAAATGAGCCTTCCTGCTTTATACAGACAATGCCCCTGGCTCCTGTATGCAAGTGTCCTACTGGAGATTCTGGGGAGCAAGGGAAGTCAATATAATTTGTCCCTCCCCTTTATGGCCATCTAAATTCCTAATATGATATTGTGTCCTCTCTGCCTGTAACTCCTACAAACCCTGTAGAGTGTTTTAAGTAGGGCAGCTGATCAATGTATTAAAAAAGATTGCTCTGACTATGTAGGGTGGATTATTAAGGAACAATAATGGGAATTCTTAAAAGCACATTAGGTTTTAGAGAAATGATGATGGTATAGATTAAGGATGTAGAGTTCTTAATCTAAGGGAGGAAGAAATAGGCTGGTTTATTATGTCTAACAGACTGAGTCAACAGGATTTGCTGGAGATTGAATGTGGGGAGAAAGAGAAGAATCAAATTTGACTCAAGTTTTTTGGTGTGATCATTGGCTGAGGTAGGGAAAAATTGGGGAGGAGCAAGTTTGGGGAGGAAATCAAGGATTCTGTTTGATCCAGTAAGACTGAGATCCCATGAGAGATGCTACTGTTGTTTTACTTTCAAGACAAATTTGATTGGCTTGTTCTAAATTCCCCCTGAAGTCTCTTTATATAGCTGTGATTCTTGTTCCTGCCTGTCTCCAAATATAGCTATTAATTTCAGAAATTCAAATATGTGAAATCTGTTTCTTATAAGCGAAAGCCATTTCTTTTAAAGAGCTTGTCAGCTTATGTGCACAACTGGGTCCATAAAAAGATAACTCAGTATTAGGGAGAGAAATTTAAGTCCTTATGTTCATCATCCAAACAAATAGCACAGACAATAAGCCCCCAGGAGTCCAGGGGGCTCTCAGGGGCTGTAGGTTGAAGTACTAGGAAAAACTTGCCGGAGAAATTGGAACTTGATTTTGGAAAAGAGGACTTGGAATGTGTCCAATCCCTTAGAACCAGATTAGCATGATTATTGACAATGTCTTAAATGAGGATTTTGGTGGTATTGCCTCAAGTAGAAACTAGCCCTTCAAGCTTCATTTAAGAGAATTAATTTTGCCCTAAATGCTTTCATACATAATAAGGAACTTCTTCTCTGTGTCAAAGGTGTACAGTGGGAAATAACCTATTTTTTGCAATGCCTTAAGATGTAGATTTGAATTATTCACCCAATTTAAATTGAATTTCCTGGAGTATGATGAAGCTATGGTGCATCGTAAGAATTTCTGAAATAGAGAAGGTGATGTAATGAGTGAGTAAAACTTCTGTTCTTTCATGAATGATTGTGTGTATGAATTTGAGGAGCATATGAGAGGAGGGTCTAAGTATGGTCTAGAAAATAATATTTTTTATACTTAACACAGAAAACAGAATTATGTGGTGAAAGCTTTCATTGTGATGAACAGAATGGGTCAGAAGAAGAAGGTGAAGTAAAATGTATGAAGTGAGAGATTTTGAAGGAACCAGCACAGGCCACCAGGAGAAACAGGAAAAAGCAAGGTGGAGAGTCATGTATCCTCACAAAGGCCAAAGCAAGGCAAGCGGAGAGAGCAGCTGCAGTCCCGCCAGCTGAAGGCTGAACCATTCCTAGTTGTTCATGAAGTACAGCATTCTTCTCATGACAATAATGTAATGATTGAGAAATCCACATGTAAATGAAGTACATTATAATTAGAGACAGAGCCTCCACCCTGGTGGAGAGGACTTTGGGAGGACTGAGTCTATGAACTAATCATTTGAGTTAAGACCTGTGTAGGATATAATATATGCCCTTTATTCCCCCCCCACAGATTTTGATCAAAGTCTGTGTGAATGACACATCTTTTAGATGCATATCCACATTGTCTCACCTTTTCTACTTGTCATCCTCACTGTCTGGGAGGAACTTTGGATGGGAAAATGTCCTGAGTTCACTCTCCTGGCTTGGGGTGGGAGTTACTATGCAGCCTGCTGCTTAGGTTGCTCTTCCTGCCTCTAACCCCAGGGGACTGAGGCAGACCAGGCTGGGTAGTTGATGCAGAGCACCACAGGCAAAGGAATGATCATTATAATGTCATCAGAAGAAAGCCTTTTAACCACCTTTTAACCACAAGCTTCAAAGCACTGTGATTTTATAGGTCTATCTTTCCAAGCCTTGATGTTTCCTGTGTTATCAGTATTTTTCCTGTTTCAGCAGAGAACTTGAAGTGTCTCACTGCTCCAGGGGACCCTGTAGGTTAACAAGGTGTTAAACTGATAGCTTTGCTACTTCCTCCTGATTTTTCTCCAAAGGGAACAATATAAATGAGAAGATGATCCATTAATCTTGACTCACATTTTGAGTTTTTCCACTGAAAAGGCAGGGAAATTGAGGCTTCTCAATACTTACTGCAAATAAAATTATTAGAGATGTGGGTTCAACTGAAAGCCCAGGTCCTTTCATCTGCTTTAATAGTCTGAGGGACAATGGGAAAGTCACTACCATCTCAGTGCTTCTAATCCCTTTAAGATCTTTATAGTGAGATTAATAGAAAGTCAGACTAAGACTTGCAGAAATAAATAATGTAAAACCATTAATTTCTAACCAAATATTTATTTAAATATGCTATGTTTAGCATTGAATGGGACATATAGGGATCTAGAACAGCTAAAACATCCAGGAATACATAAACTCACAGGTCAAAATAGCCAGACACCTGAGGTATACAACCACCCAATACAGTGGTCAGCAAACTGCAGCCTGTTCACATATTGTCCCTGACTATGAGTGATTTTTACACTTTAAATGGTTGAAAAAATATATAAAGAAGCATATTATTTTTCAACACATTAAAATTATATAAAATTCATATTTCAGTGCCTATAAATAAAGTTTTATTGGAACACAGCCGTGCTCTTTCATTTGTGTATTGTCTATGGCTGTTTTCACACCACAATGGCAGAGCTAAGTACTTGTGACAGAGACCATCTGTCCTGTGTACCCAAAAATACTATCTAGCTCTTTACTGAAAATTAGTTTGCTGACCTTAGCTCTAAGAGAAAGACAATAAACTGAAAAACATATCCAACCTGGAATAGGATTATTGGAACAGAGCTTAAAAATAGTATAGCAAATATGAGATAAATGTAACTACAAACAATATGAAAAACAATGAGTTATGCTTAAAAAACAATTGAAGATATTAAGTACAGAAAACAATAGTTGAAATAAAGAACACAATGGATGAGACAATTACCAAGGTGGACAGAGCTGAGAAATGAGTGCATGAGCGATCCTCACTACTGCTTGGTTAGCTGAGATAAATGCTTCTTCCATTTCCTTGGTTTATCAATTTCCTGGTTAATAATTGGTCCCCTATCCTCTGAAGTTAAAGTTAGTTTGTTATCATTATGAACTCAAAGATATAGATCTAGTTGATGGGCTTTAATCTATCATAATTATTAACTTTATTGAAACCCAAATTTTCTCCTATTTGGTCAGTAGAAGCCTCAGTGTAGCTCCTGAGTCTTTTGACGTGCCTGGAACAGCCTCTTTAGGAGAGTTTCCTGTCTATGTGCTAGGACAAGATTTTCCAGGATCATCTTGCCCACTGTTTACCCTAGACCTGGAGCCTACCATTGTGCAAGAAGCCCTGGTTTCTTGTGACTGGAACTAGGATTTCTAAATAGAACACCACCATCGCACCGTCAGGAGCAAGTCCTCCAGGCGGGCCTTGTTGTGGGCCTGATGTCCTGCTTTTTTCTTTTTTTTCTGAGAATCTCTGGCTCTGTTCTAGCCCCTGACATTTATCTGAAGCTTTTCTTCCTTTGTCTCAGTTTTTTCCCTTTATTTCCTTCCACATAGTTGCTGATCTTACGCAGGGCTTAAGGCTTTTTGTCGTGTGTCCTGACCCATTTGTTCTCTGGGATTCCTGGGGATGCCTTGCTGGGAAAGTTGTTCATGGGTTTCATATTTTCATATACATTGGAATTCAGTTTCCATCTGTAGAAGACAGAAAATAATAGCAAAATAAAACACAAAGGAATCAGTAAAGACAAAAGCACAAATTTTAAGAAAAGGAAACAAAAGTAAGGCAATCAGTAAAACTAAGATCTTATTCTTTGGAAAGACTAATAAAAAAGTAAATGCTGCACAGGACTGATTTTAAGAAATGATACACATACAACATGAGGAACAAAAATGCAATTTGATGGACAGTATAACATTTAATTTGAAAGTTCAAGGGAAAAAAAAACTAGCTCAAAAAGTAGAAAACTAAATTGACCAGTGTGCAGGAAAGAGTTAACATAGCATGCTTTCTTTAGAAGAACCTATTTGCAGGTTGGCTCTTGGCTGGCATCTGAGACCTTGGCACTTGGTCCATTCTCTGCATTGACATGAAACTTCCCTTGTTAAAGGGATTTGCTGGCTTTAGACTATGAAATCACTTTGATTTATGATGAACTCTTGCTTTCCTTCTGGGAATCTGGAATTTTGGAATATGTTAGGAAAAGGGTATCTATATGACCAGCCCCCTGTAAAAACCTCCTAGTAATGGGCTTCACTGGGCAGACACATTGCACACATGTGACGACATCTTTCATTCCTGGAGTAATGAGCGTGCTCAGTTCCTGTGACTGCCCTTCCAGGAAGAGGAGAGATAAGGAAGCCTATGTATGCATTTCTCTAGACTACACCCATGTCTCTTCCCCATATTATTATCCTTTTACAGTAATAAGCCTTAGTTGAGTTCTGTGATTCCTGCTAGTGGACCACTCAGTGCTGTCCTAGCAAGCTAACAACTCTAAAAACACCAGCTACTCTTAAAAATATTGAAAAGATTGGCAAATTTTTACCCCCTTGAAAATGTACCAGGTTCAGATAGTTTCAAAGGCACAGTCTACCAAATCTTTAATATATCAGGCTTGTAAATTGTCTTACTGAAATCTTTATTGTCTTGTTTCTTTAAATTTTATTTATTTTTTAATGTATGGATTTCTGAGCAGTATGTATGGTTTGTCACATTCTCCAGTATTTTAAGCTAGTTCTTCAATTTCAAATCTGTTGATTAAACAGAGAAAGATCCATGACTGTCATATCTCTTAATATTTTTTATGCAATCTCAGTAATCAGAATCTTTTTATAAAACATAAGCTCCAAAGTTAAATTTCCTAGATTTTCATTTTCCTTCTTTTCCTTGATAGCTATAAGATCATGTGCAGATTAAATTCTTTGAGCCTCAGTTTTTCATGTGTAAAGTACTAACATCAAAGTTCTCCTTTGTAATATACCTATAGATGGCTACAATATACTTAACGAGTGCTGCATAAGGGTGATATGAGGATTGAATTAGACAATGCTCTTATAAAATGTTAACAAAATGACTGTACATAGAATTCATTTGAATCTTAGATAAGGCTATATAGTGGAGCTTTAAACCCCCTGGCCTTTATGTTGATTACTGATATAAGGAATAATTTCAACCTATCAAGAGTTACTGTGAAATAAATGTATTTATTCACTCATTCATTCACTCACCTAAGTCACTCATCATTTATTCAGCAAATCTGAAGCACCAGCTACTCTTTGGGGCCATGATTTTCTCGACCAAATGAGAGGGATGGGATTGTGCTCTCATGAAATGTACATCCTACTGTTAGATTACCCTGTAAAACCCCTGCACTCTTTTGGTCTTAGAATGGGAAGCTTTCCCCACTCCCCACTTTCTTGTCACAGTCACCCAAGGAGAATGCTCACTCGTGGGGCCTGGGGTAGGTAGGACCCAGGAGGTTGTAGTCTTAAGACCCTCCCAGATGATTCTTACTAATACTGAGAACTAGTTAGCAGTCAGGATCCAAGGGTGATTGTTCCATTAAGAGAGAAATCAAAATGTTGGGAAAGCGGGTTCATCTCTCTCTTTATACAAACGCTGGTCAGAACATCTGGACTTCAGGTTGCTACCTTCTGTGTGCTAATTAGCTATTGTCCTGTCAGACACATAATCACAACCCCTCCTGAGATTCTTTTAACTTTGGGATCAAAAAGGGCCACCGTTCCTAAAAAGGATAAGCAGTTAGGAGATCATAAGTATAAGAAAGAGCTAAGAGGTTACGAAATTTCACAAGGAGTTTCTGAAATTAAACTCCCTGTTGAAATAGTGCTGTTTAGAGACCACACAGGCCTCAGGCACGCAGGAGCAGCTTCTCAGTAAGCTTTTGCCGACAAACAAACAGGGGAGAGGAGGCCTGCTGTAGTGCGTTCTGTGAGGTTTTTTTTCCCTCTCATCTCATTCCTGTCTGCCAGGTCTAAAGTTTTCTATTACCCACACCTCATCTTCATCAGCATGAGTATTGTTTTCCTGTGCCACTTTACTTAGCATAGGGGAGAGAAATTTCTAAAATGCTATGAGAGGCTTAGGAAATGACTGCGTCAGGCTAAGCTTGATGGTATGATGGGGTAATAAAAACTGTTTACTCTGAGCAGTCTCCATCGCCTTGGGTCATATGATCAAGCATCCTGGAAGGAGACCTCTTAGAAGCCAAAGATCTGTTGAATACTTTCACATGGAGAGCCACGTATGCTGACCTTTGCTCTTCTGTCCCTTGGTTTCAGAGAGTTGCCTTACTCTGCTCACCACTGCATCTCCAGGAGACTGGTTACAAAGAACCAGAGGAAAATGTGTGACTGAGATGATGGTTATGCAACAAGCAAGACCAGGAAGATGTGCTAAAAGGCAAGCCCTAGCAAGAAAGCAGCCTAGGTTCTTGTTCCTGATACTGACCAGTCATGTTTCTGCTCTTCGTGTAAATTTCCACATCCATGAATGCAGTAGGTACACGGGAGCAAGTGTGGAAACTGGTGGTCCACGGTCCAATTTATTTGGCTTTTTCAATGCGTTTTTCCCTTTGTTTTCTGCCGACCTTTCTTTTTTTTTAATATAATTTATTTTATCATTAATCTACAATTACATGTGCAATATTATGGTTATTGAACTACCCCTTCATCAGGTCCCCCCCACCAACCCCATTACACTCACTGTCCATCAGCGTAGTGAGATGCTATAGAGTCACTACTTGTCTTCTCTGAGTTGTACAGCCCTCCCCATGGCCCCCCAACATTACATCTGCTAATCGTAATGCCCCTTTTTCCCTCTTATCCCTCCCTTCCCACCCATTTTCCCCAGTCCCTTTCCCTTTGGTAACTATTAGTCCGTTCATGGGTTCTGTGAGTCTGCTGCTGTTTTGTTCCTTCAGTTTTTTTCTTTGTTCTTATACTCCACATATGAGTGAAATCATTTGATACTTGTCTTTTCGGCTTGGCTTATTTCACTGAGCATAATACCCTCTAGCTCCATCCATGTTGTTGCAAATGGTAGGATTTGTTTTCTTCTTATGGCTGAATAATATTCCATTGTGTATATGTACCACTTCTTCTTTATCCATTCATCTACTGATGGACACTTAGGTTGCTTCCATTTCTTGGCTATTGTAAATAGTGCTGCAATAAACATAGGGGTGCATCTGTCCTTTTCAAATTGGGCTGCTGCATCCTTAGGGTAAATTCCTAGGAGTGGAATTCCTGGGTCAAATGGTATTTCTATTTTGAGTTTTTTGAGGAACCTCCATACTGCTTTCCACAATGGTTGAACTAATTTGCAGTCCCACCAGCAGTGTAGGAGGGTTCCCTTTTCTCCACATCCTCGCCAACATTTGTTGTTGTTTCTGTTTTGGATGTTGGCCATCCTCACTGGTGTGAGGTGATATCTCATTGTGGTTTTAATCTGCATTTCTCTGATGATTAGCGATGTGGAGCATCTTTTCATGTGCCTGTTGGCCATCTGAATTTCTTCTTTGGAGAAGTGTCTATTCATGTCCTCTGCCCATTTCTTAATTGGATTATTTGCTTTCTGTTTGTTAAGGTGCATGAATTCTTTATATATTTTGGATGTCAACCCTTTATCAGATACGTTATTTATGAACATATTCTCCCATACTGTAGGATGTCTTTTTGTTCTACTGATGGTGTCCTTTGCTGTACAGAAGCTTTTCAGCTTGATATAGTCCCACTTGTTCATTTTTGCTTTTGTTTCCCTTGCCCGGGGAGATATGTTCATGAAGAAGTTGCTCATGTTTATGTCCAAGAGATTTTTGCCTATGTTTTTTTCTAAGAGTTTTATGGTTTCATGACTTACATTCAGGTCTTTGATCCACCTTGAGTTGACCTTTGTGTATGGGGCTAGACAGTAGTCCAGTTTCATTCTCTTACATGTAGCTGTCCAGTTTTTCCAACACCAGCTGCTGAAGAGGCTGTCATCTCCCCATTGTATATCCAAGGCACTTTTATCAAATATTAATTGACTGTGTATGTTTGGGTTAATGTTTGGATTTTCTATTCTGTTCCACTGGTCTGTGGGTCTGTTTTTGTGCCAATACCAAATTGTCTTGATTACTGTGGCTTTGTAGTAGAGCTTGAAGTCAGGGAGTGTAATTCCCCCTGTTTTATTCCTCCTTCTCAGGATTGCTTTGGCTATTCGGGGTCTTTTGTGGTTCCATATGAATTTTAGAATTATTTGTTCCAGTTCATTGAAGAAAGCTATTGGTAGTTTGATAGGGATTGCATTGAATTTGTAGATTGCTTTAGGTAGTATAGCCATTTTGACAATATCTATTCTTCCTAGCCAAGAGCATGGGATGCATGTCCATTTGTTAGTGTCCTCTTTAATTTCTCTTAGGAGTGTCTTGTAGTTTTTAGAGTACAGGTCTTTCACTTCCTTCATTAGCTTTATTCCTAGGTATTTTATTCTTTTTGCTGCAATTGTGAATGGAATTGTTTTTCTGATTTTTCTTTCTGTTAGTTCATCGTTAGTGTATAGGAAAGCAACAGATTTCTGTGTGTTAATTTTGTATCCTGCAACTTTGCTGAATTCAGATATTAGTTCTAGTAGTTTTGGAATGGAGTCTTTAGGGTTTTTTATGTACAGTGTTATGTCATCTGCAAATAGTGACAATTTGTCTTCTTCTTTACCAATCTGGATGCCTTGCATGTCTTTGTTTTGTCTGATTGCTGTGGCTAGGACCTCCAGTACTATGTTGAATAACAGTGGAGAGAGTGGGCATCCCTGTCTTGTTCCCGATCTTAGATGAAAAGCTTTCAGCTTCTCGCCTTTAGGTATGATGTTATCTGTGCGTTTGTCATATATGGCCTTTATGATGTTGAGGTACTTGCCATCTATACCCATTTTGTTGAGAGTTTTAATCATGAAAGGACACTGAATTTTGTCAAATGCTTTTTCAGCATCTATGGAGATGATCATGTGGTTTTTGTTCTTCTTTTTGTTGATGTGGTGGATGATGTTGATGGATTTTCGAATGTTGTACCATCCTTGCATCCCTGGGATGAATTCCACTTGATCATGGTGTATGATCCTCTTGATGTATTTTTGGATTCGGTTTGCTAATATTTTGTTGAGTATTTTTGCATCTACGTTCATCATGGATATTGGTCTGTAATTTTCTTTTTTGGTGAGGTCTTTGCCCGGTTTTGGTATTAGAGTGATGCTGGCTTCATAGAATGAGTTTGGAAGTACTCCCTCCTCTTCTATTTTTTGGAAAACTTTAAGGAGAATGGGTGTTATTTCTTCTCTATATGTCTGGTAGAATTCACAGGTGAATCCATCAGGCCCGGGGGTTTTGCTCTTGGGTAGTGTTTTGATTACCAATTCAATTTCGTTCCTGGTGATTGGTCTGTTTAGTTTTTCTGTTTCTTGCTTGGTCAGTCTTGGAAGATTGTATTTTTCTAAGAAGTTGTCCATTTCTTCTATGTTTTCCAGCTTGTTAGCATATAGATTCTCATAATATTCTCTTATAATTCTTTCTATTTCTGTGGGGTCCGTCGTGATTTTTCCTTTCTCATTTCTGATTGTGTTGATGTGTGTAGATTCTCTTTTTCTCTTAATGAGTCTGGCTAGGGGTTTATCTATTTTGTTTATTTTTTCAAAGAACCAGCTCTTGGTTTCATTGATTTTTCTATTGTTTTATTCTTCTCAATTTTATTTATTTCTTCTCTAATCTTTATTATGTCCCTCCTTCTGGTGACTTTGGGCCTCATTTGTTCTTCTTTTTCCAATTTCAGTAATTGTGTCTTTAGACTATTCATTTGGGAATGTTCTTCCTTCTTTAAATAGGCCTGGATTGCAATATACTTTCCTCTTAGAACTGCCTTTGCTGCGTCCCACAGAAGTTGTGGCTTTGTGTTGTTGTTGTCATTAGTCTCCATATATTCTTTGATTTCTGTTTTGATTTGGTCGTTAACCCACTGATTAATTAGGAGAGTGTTGTTAAGTCTCCATGTATTTGTGAGCCTTTTTGATTTCTTTCTAAAATTTATTTCTAGTTTTATACCTTGGTGATCTGAGAAGTTGGTTGGTAGGATTTCAATATTTTTGGAATTACTGAGGTTCTTTCTGTGGCCTAGTATGTGGTCTATTCTGGAAAATGTTCCATGTGCACTTGAGAAGAATGTGTATCCTGTTGCTTTTGGGTGTAGAGTTCTGTAGATGTCTGTTAGGTCCATCTGTTCTAGTGTGTTGTTCAGTGCCTCTGTGTCTTTATTTATTTTCTGTCTCGTTGATCTGTCCTCTGGAGTAAGTGGTGTGTTGAAGTCTCCTAAAATGAATGCATTGCTGTCTATTTCCTCCTTTAATTCTGTTAGTATTTGTCTCACGTATACTGGCGCTCCTGTGTTGGGTGCATATATATTTATAATGGTTATATCTTCTTGTTGGACTGACCCCTTTATCATTATGTAATGTCCTTCTTTATCTCTTGCTACTTTCTTCGTTTTGAAGTCTATTTTGTCTGATACAAGTACTGCAACACCTGCTTTTTTCTCTTTGTTGTTTGCATGAAATATCTTTTTCCATCCCTTCACTTTTAGTCTGTGTATATCTTTGGATTTGAGGTGAGTTTCTTGTAGGCAGCATATAGATGGGTCTTGCTTTTTTATCCATTCTGTTACTCTGTGTCTTTTGATTGGTGCATTCAGTCCATTTACATTTAGGGTGATTATTGATAGATATGTACTTATTGCCATTGCTGGCTTTAGATTCGTGGTTACCAAGGGTTCAAGGGTTGCTTCTTTACTATCTAACAATCTAACTTAACTTTCTTGTTAAGTTATTGGAAACACTGTCTGATGTTTCTTTATTTCTCTCCCTTCTTATTCCTCCTCCTCCATTCTTTCTATACTAGGTGTTTTATTCTTTGCCTTTAGTTAGTATTTAGATGGTCTACTTTCTTTGCTATGATTTTATTTTCTCTGGTGACCTCTTTTTAGCCTTAGGTGTGCTTCCATCTAGAGCAGTCCATTTAAGATATCCTGTAGTGGTGGTTTATGAGAGGCAAACTCTCTCAACTTTCGTTTGTCTGGAAATTGTTTAATCCCTCCATCATATTTAAATGATAATCGTGCTGGATATAATATTCTTGGTTCGAGGCCCTTCTGTTTCATTACATTAAATATATCATGCCATTCTCTTCTGGCCTGTAAGGTTTCTGTTGAGAAGTCTGATGATGATAGTCTGATGGGGTTTCCTTTGTAGGTGATCTTTTTTCTCTCTCTAGCTGCCTTTAATACCCTGTCTTTATCTTTGATCTTTGCCATTTTAATTTTTATGTGTCTTGGTGTTGTCTTCCTTGGGTCCCTTGTGTTGGGAGATCTGTGGGCTTCGGTGGACTGCGAGACTATGTCCTTCCCCAGGGAGGGAAAGTTTTCAGCAATTATTTCTTCAAAGACACTTTGTACCCTTTTTCTCTCTCTTCTTCCTCTGGTACTCCTATAATGCAAATATTGTTCCATTTGGATTGGTCACACAGTTCTCTTAATATTCTTTCATTCCTAGAAATCCTTTTATCTCTCTGTGCCTCAGCTGCTCTGTATTCCTGTTCTCTGATTTCTATTCCATTAACAGTCTCTTGTATCTCATCAATTCTGCTGTTAAGCCTGTCGATCGCTTGTCAGATTTCTGCATTGTCTTTCCTCACTTCCCTCACTTCCTCCCTCAGCTCTTGCACATTTCTCTGTAGGTCCATCAGCATGGTTATGACTTTTATTCTGAATACTTTTTCAGTAAGACTGTGCATTTCCATCCCTTCAGGCTCCCTCTCTTGGGTTGTCTGGTTTATTTTGTTCTGAACCATATTCCTCTGTCTTTTCATGGCTATAGAATTGGTCACTGGTAGTTGCCACATATGTCAGCTGGGCTCTTTAAGACTTTAAAAAGAGAAAAAAAAGAAGAAAGAAGAAAGAAAGAAAGAAAGAAAAGAAAAGAAAAAACAAAAAACAGAACAAAATCAAACAAAAGCAAAAAAAAAAAACGCCCACCAGACGTAGATTCTGTGGGAATGCTGTAGGTGGCGCTATTGCCCCACTACTCCGCAGCCGTGGCTGCGCCGCTCCGCAGGGCCCTTTATCGCTCTGGCAGTGGTGGGAACGAATAGGAGGCTGTTGATCTCAGTGAGAAGTGTAAGTATGGCTACGCTTCCCTAGTCGCCAGCTAAGGCGTCTGAAACTCCCCAGGACTCCCAGCCTGCTGGGCTGAGTGTGCTGGTCTCCCACCTTTCTTAATTTCTTTTTCCTCCATCAATTAAAAACAAAATCTAAATATTGGGAAAGCCCACCTAACAGGACATGCTGGTTAAATTCTCTTGCTAAATAGGGAGGAGTGGTGGCATCAGATCTGTTCTCTGTGTGCCTCCTGCATCCCATTGGAAGTTGCATATATAGGCCTAGGACATCACCACCTTTCCCCGCTGATTCCAGACACCAACATCTGGCATCAGCTTCTATTCATCTGTATTGCTGTATGTCTTGCAGAAATACTCTCCTCTACTCATGTCTCTATGAAAAGGATGAAAATGAAAGATAGACCATAAAGCAGGCATTAAAAAAACAGGAGCATTGGGAGGGGGCATTCACATTGTTCTTTCTCTATGAACTCGATCACATCTATAATGTTTCCTCAAAAGAAAAAAATGCTCTAAGTATGTTGAATCTGCCATTTCCATTTAGCACGTTAGATATGTGCAATGCCATTGTAACAAATGAGCTAAACTCTGTGACTCGATAATGTCTGTGGGAGCATTTGATGTGCTCTGCCTATTACCATGAAGAGGGACTCAGGTTCTTTCCCATTGTTCGTTGCTCTGCATTCTTTAAAGAGAGCACCCGTAGCATTTTGTTCTTTCCTTTATCTTTTGCCTTTGCCTCTGTTCTTTCACGGAGTGGGCAAGACATGTGGGCTTAGGTATTTAATTTCTCATTACAACAAAATGCAAACTATGCTCCAGATGCTGCATTTAAAACTCCCAACTTTCTATCTTGAATAAAGTCCATCATTCAATAAGCATTTACTTAGTGTCTACTGTATTCCAGAATTTGTGCTCCACTTGGTGATACAGAGAAAGAAAGAAGTGGCCCCTGGCTCAAAAGGCTTGAGAGCGGGAGGCATGGAAAAATACCCCAAAGGGTGAAGCCCGAGGTGCTGCCAGAGAGCAGCAGGAGGCCCAATGATCGTGCCAAAGCTGGGTCTTACTAGAGTACCACCTGGAAGTCTCAACCGGGTCTCCAAAAGGGGAAGTTAAGAGAAAGATGTTTATAGAACTGGTGGGAGAGTGAAGTGGAGGAAGGAGGACTTGGATGCGCCATAAGGTGGTTTTAGGGCAGACATGAGGAGGTGAGACCTGGGAGGCGATTGGTCAGACTACGTGAAGGGGGTGATCTGCAGCCTTGGGCACCCTTTCAGAATTCACACGGAGCAGCGATCAGCCAGTGCCTGCTAGGCGGACCGTTCTCAAAGCTAGTGTGCTTGTGAAGCTGTTGATTCTCAAAGCGACTGCAGGGCTGAGGACGGGACAAGCCAGCTGCCCAGCTCACTGTTCTTAGGGAAATTTAGCCACTTCTCTTAAATAAGTACTCCTTGGAGTTTTGACAGGTCTTTGGTTAATTTCAGAGCTCTAAAGGAGTTGGCTTTGATTGTTTTTGCCTGTGTTCACATTACTTTTATGGAGGAGCAGCTTTTTAGAGTGGATTTCCATTTTGGAAGTGTTTCTCTCGGACCCTCTTTTAAATCAATTGTTTTGGGGACCTGATTTGTACTATATGGATCTGAATGAACTGGGGTTAAATTCTTTCTAGGCTAGTTTGTCTTGACATTATGCTTTGGTAGAGAGCATCTGTTTTGTGAGTTACAGCACATTTTGAAAGTTGTGATCTGTTCCTTTTCTTGGTGACCAGGTGCTTTGGAGGGAGAAGTAATGAGCCAAGTTTGGAGAGAGGTAAAAATGAAAAGGTCAGGCAAGGCATCCTGGAGGAAACGATGTTGAAGAAGAGGAGGAACGAGGCCTGTGCATCTGTGGTTGATCTACCAGGTGTGGCAGAATCATCCAGGAAATAATGATGGGGCAGCTGCTAAGGACCAGGCTCTGTTACAGGCCCTAAGGACATAGCGGTGAACAAACCAATATTCCGGTTTTATGGAATTTATATCCTGGTTCCTGGTGCTGGGATGTAGAGGGGACAGAAAACAAACAAGTAAATGTGACAGGTAGTGAAAGTTGCCATGAAGAAAATAACCTGGCAGGTGATGGAGATGGATGGAGACTGGCATGCAGTTTTTCACGGGAAGATCAAGTAATTCCTTTCTGCTATAAGACATTAGAGCAGAGGCCCGAATGAGGTGAGGGGTGAGCCCTGTGGCTTCTTGGGGCGAGGAGGGTTCTCAGTGTAAGCAGTGGTGAGTGCAAAGGCCTGGGGCGGCTGATGGAGCAGGGAGTGAATATTCACAGGTATTCAAAACAGTCCTGTGATTTCATTCTGGGGGCTTCTCCCAGAGAGGAGGCCTAAGCTTTTCTGCATTTTCCTTAGCAAGATGCACAATTTCTACAACTGTTAAATGGAAGAGATGTATTGTCAGCTGCTTATTTAAATACCATGAGTTGCTGTGATGTTTTACTAGCAAATTATTATTTATTCTCTGCTATATCCCTAGTGTCTTTAGAAATACAGGTGCTCAAAAAGGATTTGTTGAATTAATAAGCCTGTTAGAAGTGACTTTTAAAAAGAACTATACTGTATTATTAAATGTGACCATTACCTCTTCTCCTGCTGTTTTTAAACCTCATTCTCTCTAAAGGCTCTTTCTGTTCAGCCTGTATGTATGCTTGGGTCTGTCCAACCTCAAAACACAATGTCCTCCTTTAATTCTTATTCCCTCCGGCAACTCTAGTATCTCTAGTTCTCACTTCCTTAGCTTATATTATTCACTCTTAAAGCTGCTGCAGTCTTACTTCCTCATCTATAATGCCAGATCCCATTAAATAGATGATTTTTTTAATTACTAAAACTGATAACTTTGGAGCCTAGTTTTACTTAGAATATATGACTCTTTTCCTTTAAATATGTATTTCCTTCACTTTCATGACATAGTTCTCTCCTAGCAGTTTTCTTCCTCTGTCTACTCCCTAAAGGCTGGTCTTCCTCTGCATTTTGTCCTTCTCCAGTCATCTGTGCTGCCTTCCAGTGGAAAGTTGGCTTGTCTACAGAAGCATCCGCCCTGAGCTCCAAGCAGACTCAGAGGCACCTGCAGCTCACTGCCCACACACCAGGGTTTATTACCTTCTCACTCCTGACCTGGAAATGTTGTTCTTCTCTTCTCTCATTTCCTTCTTTCTCCTTCTCCATCATCTTAAAATCCTCTCTCTCATCTCTCTCCTGTAGCTAATCAGTCACGAGGAGTTGCCAGTTCTGCCAGCCATGCATGTCTTGAATCCCCCTCCTAGTTATTCCCTCTGTATCCACCTTGCTTCAGAAACTCACTGGCTCTAGCCTCTGGTGTTTGGCTAATCTCCTGACAGGTCACCCTCTCTTCTGTTCTCCTTGTGCCTCCGCTCCAATAAGATGCAAGAGGTTATGTAAGAGAGATCAAGTTGATGTCTTTTATATTATGTATTTAAAAATTTTCCTACTGATAATCAGAAACTGCAAGAAAGCAGCCACCCTCCTTGGTATTAATGTTTAATTTGCTAACCATCTCTTCTTAAATAAGTGGCAAATTTGAGCAGTATCCAGTATACAATAAGGATCATTGATCTAATTAATTTCTTTAAAATAGTGTGTTATTGTGATGGTTTGAAGGTCCTCCCTATGTCATAATTTTGATTCCTTCTCAAAAGCCATTCCCCCACTTCTTTTGAATGACATTCATTTCTCTGCACAGCCGTGTACCTCAGGGTAAGTCAGCCACATTTCCAGGGCCAGGGCATGAATCTACAGTGAAACTAAGCCAACCCTGGTGGTCTTTTTATTACTTTCAAATGGTTGGTGTAGGCAAAGGCATATGTCAAAATTCTGAGACTTGAGTAAAAATCTGCCGAGAACTTTTGGGGATTGTTTTTCTTGCTACATTATTGAGACACAGAAAATAGGGAAAATACTGCTTCTGTTTTTCTACTGGGCTTTGTCATGAGAATGTGATGCCTGGAACTGCTGCAGCCATCAGGGAGGCATGAGAAGAGCTAGTTGGAAGAAAGGCTGTTGCTGGAGGAGACAGTATGGCAAAATGAAAATGGCTCTTAGATAACATTTTTCAGTGGCATTACTTCTGAAAATCTTCTAATAAGAGGGAGAAAAAAATCCCCTCTTGTTTAACACAATTGTATTGAGGATTTCTTTTTCTTGAGGTCAACTCATCCAAACTGATATCCTAAGACACTTAGGTGGCATTTGCTTGGTGACTGAACATTTCACTTCTCATCATAGAAGTGTTGTCTTGAGAACTACTTTTCTCACTTACTTTGATTTTTTAAAGAAGATCAAAATTATGTAACAACTAAAAGTAAATTTAGAAATCTTCTAGCCTAACTTCTAACAACCTCAATATCTTTTGGGGTGCTGGTGGGGCATAAAACACAACCAAATCAATACTAACAGTTCAATTTCTTTATTTTTATATATTGAAAAATTGGGGCCCAAAGAGTTTGATGACTTGCTAATGATCTCACCACAGTAGCAAACCTGGAACCAAAATCCAGGCTTCTTCTTCATCCTCTACTGTCCTGTCTGCTTGGTTTCATCCATGCTTTTAAATATGGAGCCATCCTGTGATTAATCAAGCTTTCAATCAGGAAAGGTCCACTTGTCCAGTTGCCCAAGTTCTGTTCCTTGTTATGTGTCTGCAGATGGCCCCTGTCAGTCTCTGACACCAAGAATGCATACGTGTGAATGTATCTGACCCCACACAAAGCCCATGGGGATTTTGAGAAGTGACAGCTGAGTCACTCTGAGTAATCAGGTCAAATGTTAACACCTCAGAGTCGAAGAAGATTGCTGGACTTACTCTTGATTAGTCTAGACTGGTAAGTGAACAAGCAAATCCAGGCAATTATCCAAATAATTTAAACCAAGCAAATGCTCTTGGCTTTTGTGGTTTTGATGTTATAGACCTGGTGGGGGGAGTGTTTGGTTTTTGTCTTCATTATCATGTGTTCGTGTTGTCCTGGATCCAGTGGTATGCTGAAATCTCCCTGGAATATCTCTTGTTGAGGTTCTTTCTAAAATGGATAGGACAAAAGTAGTCCAATGACATGAAGCCAGAATGGGCTGAGTGTATGGCAAGTAAGTAAAGTCCAATGGTGTGATCCCTGAGCTCCAGAAGCAGATCTTGATTTTGAGCTATAAAACTGCAGTCTGATTCTCTACTGGTTCAAGTTTCATGGAGGTCTCAGCCAGTCCTTATAAGCAGCTGCTGCATTAAAAAAGCAAAGAGGTCTCACCACTGACCTTTTCTGAGCACTCTCTCTGATGTGCTGACCAAATGCTCCATCTGAAATCCCACATAACATTCCGTCATGACCTCATCTGCCTAGGTCTGTTTTTTGAGAAGGGAGTGGAGTAAAAAAAAGTTATGGGGACAATGTTGGTGTGAGCTAATTGAATTGTACACGTATTTAACATTGAGATCCTGCAGCAACCTAATTTAAGCTTGCATGTGTTCAAATGGATAATATATTCATCAATTCTCACGAGATATTTTGAATTTCACTGGAGGTTCAGTTTCCTCGTCTGAAGATGTCTATGTTGAATACTATCTTACCAACAGTTGTGACAGCTTGACGACCCAAACTAATGTGTGTGCAGGACTGGAAGGGAGAGGGATGCAAAGCAGTATTTCTGTTCCCTGCAGTGTGATTACCTTTGGAGGTGATAGGCTACAATAACAATTTTCTTCTCCAGAATAATGACTCAATAGTTTGTAACTGAACACATCACCATGTGTTATTGGGTCAAAGCAGACCTTCCTAATTTGAGTTTATTTTGGTGTAAGGTAAAAAATGCCCTTTGATTTTTATGGCTAATAGTGTTTTCTATTTCTTTCCTGACACATGGCAAAGATATTTGTAGGACCCAGGGAGACAAGAAGGTGTCACATTTTGGTGTTTCCTTCCTCTTCCCCAAGATTGAAGTTGTTCTCCTTTTGTGTCTAGCTATATATAAATGGCAGTGAGTGGATTGATTGTCTTTAAAAATCAATTTTAAGATTTTTTTTTGCTTGCTTTCCTGTGTATGATAACTCATCAAGGATCTGTACCATTATGCCAATACTTGTCTAGAGAAATACAAAGTAAAATTTTAAGGTGTTCTGCTATCCTGCCTCGTGTTCTCCAAGCTTCCTGGATCTGTGGTTAGGTGTCTGACATTAATTTGAGGAGAATTCTAAGTAATTCTTGTTTCAGATGCTTCTGTTCCTTTCTGTTTTTCTTCCCCTTCTTTCTGGTACTCCCATTAACAAATTTTACACGTTTTATAATTGTCGCACAGTCTTAGGATATCATGCTCCATTTTTCTTCATATTCTCTTTGGTTTTTGAGAACACCACTGAGATAGCCTCTGGCACAGAGTTCTTTCATCGGCTGTGTCCAGTCTACTGAAAAGCCCATCTAAGATGGTCGATCTGTAACGATGTTTTTGATCTCTAGCATTTCTTTTCAGTACTTAAGATTTCCATTTCTCTGCTTATATTGCCCATCTGTTTTTGCCATGCTGTCTACTTTATCCATTATAGCCCTTAGCTTATTAATCATAGTTGTTTTAAATTCCCTGTCGTTCAATCCCAACATCCCTGTCATGTTCTGATGTGCGCCTTGTCTCTTCAAATTGTATTTTGTGCCTCTTTATAAGCCTTGTAATTTTTTCTTGACAGCTGGATATGATGTGCTGGGTAAAAGGAACTGCTATAAACAGACCTTTACCAGTATGATACAATGATGTGGGGGTTTGGAGGCATCTACAGCCATTTGGTTGGGTCTCGGTCTTTGAGTGACCCTGTACCTTGGGACTGTGAGCTTCATAGGTGTTTCTCAGTTTTCCTCTCCCCTTAGGTGGGACAGGATGGCTAGAGAGGGCTGGTGTTGGCTCTGTCCCGTCCCCAGGGTTAGGCTCTGATAAGCCCCAACAGGACAGACTCTGGCTAACTAGTTTCCTCCGAGGGCAGGCCTTGTTTAGAAAAATAGAGTGCTCTGGCTGTTTGAAGCTGGCTCCTTTTATCCTCCCTTGGCCCAAAGCCCAAAGGGATGTTTTTCCTCCATACTTGCCATGAGACTCAGGCTGAGCTCTGGAGGTAAATTTCACAGTATTGCGGGTGCTATGACTAGATCCCTGTGGGCTTCTTAACTCTCAGACTCATCCACACTGAGCCTCCAGCAATCATCGCTAGAGTTCAGGTTTTCTACCCCAGTGCTGGTTCCTGCTGTGGTTTCTGCTCACTCATGAGTCTCAGTAAGCCAAGGCTCCCTATATTCACCTGTCTGTCTCTCCAATTGTAGAGGCAGTGGTTTGCCCTGTGTTCTCTCCTCTCTTATGGATCCAAGAAGAATTGTTGATTTTTCAGTCTGTTCATCTTTTTACTTGTTAGGATGGAGTGGGGACTTCTAAGCTTCTTGAACTTGGAACCAGAAACCAGAAGTCTTCAGTGTGGATTTTCAAAGTCTCTTCTTTAAGATCTATTTCACTAAGCTTATAAAAGTTAGACCCAGGATAGACACACTCTCCCCACCACCGATATATAAATATTTATTTGTGTGTGCATGTGTGTGTACATATATCCACACATATATGCAGATGGTCCCTGACTTATAATGGTTCAACTTATGATTTTTCAACTTTACGATGGTGTGAAAGCAATATGCATCCAGCAGAAACTATAGTTTGAATTTTCAATTTCGGTCTTTTCCCAGGCTAGCAATGTACAATATGATACGCATGACGCTGGGCACTGGCAGGAGCCACAGCTTTGTCAGCCTCATGATCACAGGGTGATACACTTACAACCATTCTGTACCCACATCATTCTGTTTTTCACTTTCAGTACCATATTCAACAAATTACATGAGATATTCAACATTTAATGATAAAATTGGCTTTTTGTTAGGTCATTCTGCCCAGTTGTTGGCTAATGTAAATGTTCTGAGCACGTTTAAGGTGGGCTAGCCTAAGCTGGGATATTCCACAGGTTGGTTAGGTGTATCAAATGCATTTTCAACTTAGTATTTTCAGTTTATGATGGGTTTATTGGGATGTAACCCCATTGTAAGTGAAGGAAGATATGTACATACATACATATACATATATAATGTGTATGTGTAGAAGTTCAGAGAGCATAGTTGCTTCATCCCACACTGAATTTATCAAGCAGCTGTTTTTTAAAATACAAGCATTAATCAGAAGTGCATTGCATTCACCAACACACTGAATTAAGGTGGATCCTATAGTTTGGTGACGCAACTATAAAAAAATCTAGGCAGAATAAAGAATGGGATGAAACAAAGAACTTGGAATGTATATTTTTGTGTGGGAAGTTTGTTTTTTATTCTGCTGGTCTAAAAGCCTGATACTGCTTTGAGAATTCTTAACGTAATTGGGTCCATTCTCATGATCCTTAATGAAGGCTTGGACTGGGAAAATATCGTACTTAGCTCAAGAAATTTAATTTATCAAAATGTAGTAAACCCTCCCAAAAAAATGTAGTAAATCCATTCTGGAACCCAGATCTCACTGAGTAGAATGAAAGCATCCACTGCCAGTTGGCACTATGTTAATTTTGCCAACCAGAAAGAAATAAAGTCTTCCTCAAGGACACAAGTATCTATAATATAGGGGTGAGAGTTTATAAAACCATGCTCTCTGGCTTTTGAAAAACATAAATAAGATACAGTGTTTCTCAGTACCTAGTAAGCCCATTGTTAGTATTTTCTTATTTCTTATTGACTATAATTTACTCTTTTTGGGGCTTGGTTGGTGGTCCTTTATGACTTAGAGTCTGCAATCTGTCCACTCCAATGAATCATTTCTGAAGGTGCTCAGATCCTGACCCCTTTTTTGTCTATGGTCTGTGGTGACTGCCCAAAGCCAAAGTTTTTCTGTTTATTGAGATACATCCCCTGTCCCAGTCACCTGCTTAGCTTGTCTGCTATTTCTAGCCTAACCTATTAACCCCATCTTAATTTACTCACTATATTACTCTTCTGAAGACATGTCTGCCACCCCCAACTTAGAACACCATCACCTAGCTCACCCAGCCCTGTCTCTTCCGTCATTCGTACATTTCTCTAGAGCCTACTTCCTCTACAGAGTTTTTTTTTTCCTTTTTCATACATCTCATCCTCTATTTGCTCCCAAGCACAGGATATTTGCCCATAATGTAAAGTGAAATCTTTCTTTAATTATGTAATCTTCATAGTTTTTTTTCACTTTATTTTTATGTATTTGTTGATGATGAAATGGATGGGGACAAGATTTACTCTTTCAAAGGTTTCATTTTGTGGATGGTTAAAGGGAAGTGAATTATTTTCAAAGCAATTGGACTGAATCAAAGCAAACATTACTCTAATGCAAAATACCTGATGTGATCAGGCCTGGATAAAAGACCATTCTCAGAGGGGTACCTGTGATATTTAAGGCTAAAACTCATTCTCATACTTAGTGACCCCGTTTACAGTCACACTCAATCACAAAGCCAAGTGTAATCTTTAAGTATATTCTGGTTTATGAAATTTTCTCACTGCAATTTATAAATAATTGACAAGCGCAGCAGCACCTGTAATGTGTTACCAATTTTTCCATGTTGTGACTATTTTTAACAACCTTGGGATTGGAAAGTCTTTTAAAAGGTGAAAGCCATCATTTAAAATGTTAATACGTTTTAGTAACATCAAGTTGAATTTGGTATGAATTCTCCCAGAGGCAATATCCTGCTGGAGTTAATACAAATGAAAATTTTCATTAGGTCATTGCCCTTTTATACTCCAGCATATGTCACCATTCTCAGAAGTGTTTACTGTAAAAAGTCTACAGTTCTACTCAAGGGAATGTTTAACATGTGGGTTTTCTTTGATCTTGAACCACACTGAGCACCAGCAGGGCCATATGGTCATGACTGGAGGTGGGACAGAGGCAAGGATCAAAGGCATTCTTCCTGCCCAGGTGTGCCTGGACCCACTCGCTGCCTTGGCTTCCCAGATGTCCAGAAACTCATCTCCAGAGCACTCTATCTCTGATTTGATTTTCTATGAGATGAATTTCCCATCATCTCAAATGAAGATTTTGTTTCCATTATTGCTTTCTGTTTTTCCTTTCTGTTTTTCTTGTTCTCCATCTTTCTCATTCCTCCCTCCCTTCCCTTTCTGCTTTGTGCTCCTCGTCCCTCAGTGACCCAATCAGGTGTCTGAGGTCATTCCTCATCACTTTCACTGCTCCATGAAATTCCTCCTATAATTACTCTCCACTCCGATTTGTCACCACTACCCCTCAGACAACACCTTTCAGTGTTTCATGTATCCTTTATTTCTGTAAGGTCTTGTAAAATTTATACTATTCTTCTGTGGGTATGCATGAGGGCTTATAGCTTTCAATTTGCTCCACATTTTAAAATGCAGTTTTGATTGTTTATGCTCCTCCAGTTTTACTATATGTCTCTAGTTTGCTGCTTCCAGTTGCTGCACAGTATTTCGCAGAATGTATCCACATAGTTTACTTATCCAGTTCCCTGTGACAAATACCTAAACTGCCTTCTCAGTTCCACAAATAATGCTACAATAAACATCTTTATATACAACTGTAATGAATTCCCAGCACATAGTTACTAGGTCACAATACAATGGTTACAGTACATGTAGAAGGACCTCTGTCTTAATACAAAATATCTTAGGTAACAAGGCTGGGGTCAAACCCCATTCTCAGAAGGGAACATGTGATTTCAAGGACAATATTCATTCTATAAAGTCTGTATTCCCTGTGGTATGTGGCCCTTAAAGTCTCTAGTTGGTTAGGTTAGTGGTCAATTAATCCCTGAACAGAGATTTCTTAAATGCTTTGAACCAGTAAGTCTTTTGGTCTTTGTTGAGGGCTGTGTGTGTGTTGGGGCATGCATTCAGCATTAAGGCAGCTTGCAAGTGTACCTTACTCTTTATTTCTTGCTTGTACAGGGCTTCAAGGTCAGCCAGAAGAGAGAGGTCAGGGCCCTCTCAGGTCTTTCCTGGTCACGTGAACATCCCTGAACACTCATGGGGCCTTCTAGAGCCCTGGGAATATGTCAGAGCATCCTAAAGCCATCTGCGGACCTGTTGTTCGGCTTTTTCATTTTTGGCCAGGCTTTTGTTTGGTATCCAGTTGGTATCCCAGCCTTAGGAAGCTGCATTATTAAACAACAGCTTCTCTGCCATTACCAGACAAAGCTCTCCCTGCTGAATATTTGGGGTTCAATTGCAGCTCTAACCAAGGACCACTTCTTGTAAACAAACAAACAAAAAAGTGGAATTGGCAGGGAGGGCCAGCTTTCTTTGTCTTTAAGCAGGACCTCACTTAAGCCATTTCAGGTCTGAAAGGGAGGTTGTCTGGGCTCCCTCAGTCACCCATTCTAGGGATTGTTAAACATTGAACTATTTTATTTTTAACTTAATTCTGAAATGTGGCAGTTTACCCTGAAACCTTGTGAATATTCAATAAAGACAAGCAGTTGATTTTCATTCTAGGCAAAGTAACATGAGGCTGTCTTCCATCCTACCTTGCGCAGGTGAGGGTATCCCTGGGCATTAATGGTTCTTTCTTAATTGAGTTGTTCTTTCCTGTGGTCTGTGCCATTGCTCTTTGGCAAACCTTCCTGTGGCTCTATGAGGCATTGTAAAATGGGAATTAAAATGGTTCCCTTCCCCATCAGAGGTTTATGCTTTTCTCTCTAGAACATACAGCTTTAAAGCTAAAGGAATATTTCTTTGTGGCTATCCCAGTAATAAACCCTAAGAAAGCATCTTACCATAAAGTCAAATATAGTTAGGCAGCTTTGGGTGACATGCACCCCGCTGAAAGAGGGATAGAAATTCCCTTTCCAACTTAGTTTTCCTCTCCTAGTCCTCACTGGCAAGGGTCAATTTACGGCTGATCCCTGGCAGACATGAGTTGGATGTTAAAACCAGTCAATTTTGAAATGGGCAGGAAAAGACCGAATGAGAGGGTTGAGGAATAAAAGAGAATTTGAAGGGCAAAGTCCTAATCAAATTAACTCGTGAGCAGGATAATTATGGGTGGGATAAACTCTCTGCCTTTCTGAATGAGGGAGGAGCCAGAAAATATTTCTCCCTTCTAGAATTACAAGTTGGAAATCTGCAGCATAATGTGAAGAGACAGACTGCCAAAGAAATTTACTATTCTCCCAAATAAGCAACTTTTTCTATGAGAAATAAAACTCAGTGTGTCCAGAGAATAAGAAGGCAAGCCAAAGCCTGGGAGCAAATATTTGCAGAAGAATGTATCTGATAAAGGACTGTTATCCAGAATATACAAAGCACTCTGAGAACTCAGTGAGAAGAAAATAAATTCAGTCACAAAAAAAGCTGTCCTGACGAGACACCTTGCCAATGAAGATATTCAGTTGACGGACAAGTAGACATGTGAAAATATGCTCAGTTAGGGAATTGCAAATTAAAGCACCAATGAGATATCACACAGTCTAGTAGTTTCATTCCTTGATGTTTAACCAATGGAGTTTTTAAAACTTATATCCACACAAAAACCTGTGTGTGGATGTTTACAGCAGCTTTATTCATAATTGCCAAGACTTGGAAGCAACCAAGATGTCCTTCAGTAGATGAATGGATCAATAAACTGGCATATCTGAACAACAGAATATTATTCTGTGCTAAAAAGAAATGAGCTGTCAAGCCATGAAAAGATATGGAGGAAACTTAAGCGCATATTACTAAGTAAAGGAAGCCAATCTGAAAAGGCTACATACTGCATGATTTCCACTGTATGGCAGTCTGGAAAATACTATGGAGACAGTAAAAAGATCAGAGGTTGCCAGGGGGCCAGGGAAGTGGAGAGATGAATAGGCAGAGCACAGAAGAATTTTAGGGCACTGTAACTATTTGGTATGACATTACTGTGGATACATGTCATTGTACATGTGTCCAAACCCAAGAATATATGACACCAAGAATAAATCCTAATGTAAACTATGGACAATGATATATCAGTGTAGGTTCATCAGTTATAACAAATATACCACCCTGGTTGGAAATGCTGATACTGAGGGGGGCTGTGCATCTGTGAGGGCAGGGGTGTAAGGGATCTCTTGTACTTCCTACTCAATTTTGCTATGAACCTAACACTGCTCTAAAAGTTAAAGCCTATTTTTTAAAAAAACCTCTGTGGAGCCCAAGGCCACATTGCTATGTTAATTTCAAAAAGGGATAAAGAAATTATTGGGGTTGCAAAAATCATCCAAAAGCCCTCTATTTCACATAAGTGTGTGTTATGACTCAGTGTAAACTAAAATAGTAAACAGAGTTGAGCAAATGGGCAGGAAATATGATCATATGATAAGCACTTTCCAAATGGTGAATACTAAGTTCTACTCCAGGTGGTGGTTGAAAAGGTTCCTCTTCTCTCCTTTGCCTCTTTAAATGTGAGTATATGCATCATTCTCTTTTATTTCTTCACATTTTCCACCCGTGTATTTTTTATACAGGTAGTGGTACCAAGAACAAAAGCATTAATCTATTGGTAGCCTGGTGTGGGACAATTAATTAAAGCTTTTAAGTTGGATCAATTTCTCAAACTCCATATTCAGTGATGGGCTCTTTATTTCACTGGTGTTCCCAAGACTTGAATCTGCTCATTTAAGAAGGGAAAAAGCATGTCTAGCTTCTGGTTATAATTTGTTCCTGCTTCTGGGGGAATAACAGTTTTAGATGAGGTCATACAAACTTCCTCTGTGAATGTCTGATTGTCATCCTTTAGTTAAACAGAAGCTTGCTAGTAAGTTTTTCTTAAAAACACTTAAGGCCATGATGGCCAATAAAAGAAGCCATAATAGAAAAAAAAAAACACTTAAGGCCGCCTGTACTGATTGTATCTGAATTTAGAATTAGCCCGGTGGGGTCTGAGGTCTAACCTCAAGATTAAATGTATTTGCTGTTCCTCTCAGATTTGCTCCACCTGCCACTCTAGTTATGCCTGAGACCTGGCGTCCAGGAGACATAGTTCTGGTACCTTCAGAATTAGTTAGACTCCCACAGAAGAATGGGCCCGTTCTGGCTCTGAGATACCCAGAAAAGGATTTTCTTCTCCAGCGGAAAGGGGATAACACAGGCTTGGGAAAGATACAATCTCTGGGGCTTTACAGACTCTAAGCAGACTGGGAAGGCAGCAGCCCTTCCGTGAACGTGCGAGGCTGGATTACTCCTGGGTGACTCAAAATAAGACGTTTAAAGACAACTTGAATAAATTTAAACAACAGATACAGATTTCCTTTGTATTTAAGTAAACCTTTTTGCTCAGTCATAGTTGCGGTCTTGGCTACATTTGTCTGTCCAGTGGGCCAGTTTCTCTCCACTTCCTAAGTGAGGATCTCTGAGCACAAGTCCACATGAATGAGCGGTCACCATTCAGACATTGCTGCTCTCATAAGAGTTTTTGCAGACCAATTCCTGGACTAGTACACGATTTGGCAATTGGTAAAATTGTGGCCAGCATCTGCTTATCAAAATATTTCTACAGAAAATCTTGGGGCTTCCTGAGTAAGTGTCTTTGGATGTTTATGACTAGAAGAATACAATTGCTGATGATTACCAACGGAATGGATGATAGCCTAAAAAAATATATGAAAATGTTTACCTAGCTTACAGAAGGAAACAGAGGCCCTGTTTACTAGTTATAAAGTATGTCAGGCCACACATTTTCCTGGCAATTCAATCTTGCACATTATTTAAGACTTGTTAAAATAATAACAATGATTAATATTTTGATAAAATCTAAAAATTTTAAGATAGTATTATCTTGTGACAAGGCACGAGGGGGGAGGGATTTGAGGGGTTTTGTGGGGGAAGACACATTCCTATTGGTATCTCAGTCTGTGACAAAAACTCATATTTTTAAGCATTTCATTTCCAGCAATTAAAAATCATGCAAATAATCCTGTTACCTACGTCACTAAGTTGTTCCGTATTTTGAATCCCGCACTTCGAGTACCTTGAAAAAAAGTGATGTAGAAACATAGCCCTACCTCCTTCCTCAATCCTCATGATTTATTTTTTTCTTGGTTCTGGTAAGATTCTTGCCCACCATGACTTAATCCAGGGAAACACCCACACACATTCCGCTCAAGTGTGTTTACCATGGATCATTTCAGGGAGGGCTGAGGCCACCCAAGGCAGTTGCTCCCCTTTCTTCTTGATGCTACATGAGCTCTTGAGTAACAGAAATAAATGAATTATGTATTAGGGTTGGAATCATATGTTTAAAAATGTTCTTAAGTGACAAAGCCTAGAAAATGTGAAAAAGAAATTTTTTCAGTTTCTGAGCTGAGTGGACAGAGGCATGATGCTCTAAAATTGTTTGATTTGGATATTGCTAGGGGAAAACTATCGCGGACCTTTCTTTTTAAGTAATGCTCCTGTTTGCACCCTTGTTGCTTTCAGACTCTCTCTGTAAGCACAGTGCATTTCTTCATTCCCAGGTAGAGGTCATTTGCACAATACAGAGGCCTGATGGCAATTTCTTCTTTGTTGAGGCCCCGAGAATTCCCATTCTGTGATCTTCCTTTCCTTTCCCTCCTCCCAGCTGTCCAGGCATTCCCAAAGAGGATGATCTTAATACTGGAGATCTGGAGATCTTTATGGGGTAGCTTCCAAAAAGTTGAGACTTCTTGTAGAAGAGAAGGGAGAGGAGAGAGAGTCTGGGCTCTCTTCATTCTGGAGAACATAGCTTTCTGGTGAAGGGATTTCTTCGTATTAAAATAAAAGAATAATTAAACTAGAAAAGTTAGCCCAAACCTAGCTCATTTATCATCCTTTCATGAAAGTATTTCCCAAACTTTCATACTGGGACCACCTAGCCCCTGGTGTATATCTCTGACTTAGACATTCACCATTGTATGGAAATGGTCCGATGATATGTCTGTTATCTTACATCACTTCAGTGTGGTGTGCTTTGGGCGCTGCACAATTTCAAATATAACCGCATCTGTAATCATCTTAGATTTGTATATTTCTCAAAACCCTTTCCAGGTGGATGGTAGTAAAGTTCCTTGAGAAAAGGGTGGCATTTTTGATATCTTAAAATGGCAGCATTTGGACTGGCGACAGGGATGTTTTTCTCATTGCCTTTTCCTCACAGTACAGAACTGAACAATGTAATATGAGATTTAGACAAAAGATTTCTAGAATGGATAGATGTATGGGCATATCATAGTCTCATTAAGTGCTTTTTAAACCAGTGTAGTCATCCAGTTTTTCACTGCATTACAGATCTGTGTCTCCTTCCAAATATTTCTGCAAGTGGTTCTACATACACATTTACAACTTTCTGTACCCCTGAGTGGAAGCATATCTTCTCAAGCTTTGACTCTTTTTCACTGTATTCCCTTTACCTCATTCCAAGAGTAATCATCCATCCAAAACAAAAGGCCATAAATTGAACTGGCTTCTGGTATTGTTAAAAACAGATCCAGTTTGACCTTGAGTTTCCCCTCTTAAAGTGCTGTTTTGTTAGTAGAACATCTGCTAGGATCCCCTTAGGCCCATTGAAGTTGGAGCTGCTCTAATTAGGTTCAGTCAGCAGGATTGATTAGAAGTCAACAAGAGCAGCTTTGGGGAAGTGAATTCATGGGCATAACATTTGGCTGTTTTTCCAAATTGTGTTATAAATTTAATGAGTCAAAGACTACATTTGTTCAAAAGTGTGGTCACTCTTCATTGTAAACCTGTAAATTGTGGCATTTAATAAAAATGTTTATTAAAAAGTACGTACTAAACATTAAATAGGCATGTCTAGATGATCACCAGAAAATAAACTTTCCTAATGACTAAAAAATATTTTTTATAGAAAGAATACTTTTTTCTCCATATTATTTGCATAGAATATCTTTTTCCTTTCCTCCACTTTTATGTGTTTGGGTCTGAAATGAGTCTTTTGTAGGCAGCGTGTAGATGGGTGTTTCTTTATCCATTCCACTGCTCTATCTATGTCTTTTGATTGGTGCATTCAGTCCATTTACATTTAAGGTGATTATTGATAGATATGTACTTATTGCCATTTTATTAATTCTTTTCTGGTTGTTTCTTATAGCTCCTCTCTGTTCCTTTCTTCCTCTTTTATACTATTCTCTTGTTATTGATGGTTTTCTTTAGTGTTGTAATTGGTTTCTCTTTTTTTTTAATTTGTTTTTCTATTTTGTGTGTGTGTGTATATTTATTATAGGCTTTAGTTTTGTGGTTACCAAAGGTTCAAGGACAGCTTCCTTATCATACAATAGTCATTTAAATTGCTTATTCTATTTCAAATACAATCTAAAGGTACTTTTTTCCCCTTTTTCTTCCTTCTCCTCTTCTTTTCTCATATTGGATGTCATAATCTGTGTTTTTTGTGTATCCTTGACTGATTTTGTGTATAGTTGATTTTGTTTCTTTTGTTTTATTTTCATGCTTTCTGGATAATTAGCTGGTCTACTACCTTCACTGTGGGCTTATTTTTACTGGTGAAAGCTATTTAGTCTTAGGAACATTTCCATCTACAGCAGTCCCTTTAACATATCCTTTAAGGCTGGCTTGGTGGTGGTGAATTCCTTCAACTTTTATTTGTCTGGAAATTGTTTAATACCTGCTTCAAATTTAAATGATAATCTTGCCCAGTAGAGGATTCTTGGTTGGAGGTCCTTCTGTTTCCTTATATTAAATATATCATGCCACTCCCTTCTGCCCTGTAGAGTTTCTGCTGAGAAGTCTGCTGATAGCCTGATGGGATTTCCTTTATAAATAATCTTTTTTCTCTCTCCAGCTGCTTTCAGCACTCTCTCCTTATTCTTGATCCTTGCCATTTTAATTATTATATGTCTTGTTAGTGTTGTCTTCCTGGGATTACTTTTATTAGGGGATCTCTGTGCTTCCATGACCTGAGTGTGTCTATTTCCTTCCCCAGACTGGGGAAGTTTTCAACAATAATTTACTTAAAAAGACTTTCCTTCCCTTTGTCTTTTTCTTCTCCTTCTGATACCTATATTATGTGAATATTGTTTCATTTGGACTGGTCACATTCTTTATCTCTTATCATTCTTTCATTCCTAGAGATCCTTTTTTTCTCTCTGTTTCTCAACTTCTTTGTTTTCCCGTTCTCTAATTTCCATTTCATTTACCGTCTCTTCTACATGCTCTAATCTACTCTTAAATCCCTCCATCATATGTTTCATTTCAGACACTGTATTCTTCAGCTCTGAGTGGCTCTTTTTCAAGTTTTCTGTCTTCTGCTGAAGTCCTCCCTGAGATCTTGAATTATTTCCTGTAAATCTGTGGACATGTTTATGACTTTTATTGTGAAATCTTTATCAAGAAGATTGGTGATCTCCATTTCATTTAGTCCTCTTTCTAGGGTTCTGTTCTGTAGTTTTGTTTGGGTCACATTCCACTGCCTACTCATTTTATCAGTTTTTTCCTTTGTATTAGATGTCTCTGCTATGCTTCCTGGCCTATAGAATAAAAGCTTTACGAAAAAGGCATCCTGTATATATGGTGCCCAGAAACTCAAGATTCTTTACTCTCTAGTGCCTGGTTCTGTTTGCCGGGGTCCCTAGCTATCGGCATACAGTGGGTGGGGCATCTTTCTGTCTGTGCTGGCAGATTGCTTCAGTTGCTGTCTTTGTGACCAGCTCAGGAGTCTCTGTCGAGCTCACTGTGGGTGGGGCCACCCTCTGCCTGACCTGGAGCAATGGCAGGTAGGTATGCAGGGACAGTGAGGTGGGTGGGCTGATATGTGGCTCTACCCAGGCAGATGCAAGCACTAGGTAGGGACACCTGCAGGGAAGAAGGGAAGAAGGAGCTCTTGGGCCTGGCTCCTGCAGGTGTGTCCACAGTTGGGCTAAAATGGAGCCAAGGAAGCTGGGAGAGTCTCCTTCTGTCTACCAGGCAGCAAAGTCTGGCACTGTTGGGCCAAGTGGGTTGGCTCCTGGTGGCACATGCAGGGAGGAGCCTTGGAGCATTTGGGGCTCCCAAAAGTTCCTGATCTGTTGGGCTGAGGAAGGGCTGAGGGGTATCCTCTAACCACCCTTTCCCCTGAGGAGGGAGCTCCATCCAACCCTTGCCCCTCTGGCCCCCCTCTCACTCCTGGCAAGTCTTTCAAATTGCCACCTCTGCTTTGGGTCTCAGGAGTGTTGGAGCATGCCTGTCCTCCACAATGGCCAGAGTCTCAGCCTCCAAGAGTATTCCACCTGTCTCTGGTGTCCAGACCCCTAATCACCAGAACCCAGGGCAATGTGGGCTCGTGATCCTGGGGCAGATCTCCAGGACCAGGTGTGCAGCACTTCTGGGCTCCTACCCCTCCCCACTCCAGCCTTCTTTCTCCTACCTATAGGCTGGGTTGGGGGAAGGGCTTGGGTCCTGCTCTGATCTGACCTCTGGCACTTTACCCTTTTCTGTATGGTCTTCTTTACTTTCTCAGTTGCAGGAAGTTCTGTTCTGCAGTCTTCAGGTGGTTTTGGGGTTTAGTTGTATTTGCTGTATTTTCTTCTTTTATGTGCTTTTGGGAGGTTTCTGCCTTGCCTTCCTACTCCACCATATTTTTCCGGAACCCCTTGATGTAATATTTTTTAATTAAAAAAGAAATATATGGTTATTATGATAAGTAAAATAATATAAACAATGTATAAATAAATAATCTTCTCCCTTCTGAGCTCCCTAAACAGCCTAGTGTGTACCTTTACTCAATCAAATGTATATCCAGATTGTAGGGTTATTTGTAAAAGTGGGATATTACATGTTTTGCTATTGCTCACATTTTTCATGTATCCATGTGCAATTGAGAGCTGTCAGGAGAGTGGGAAGAGATCTAAGTTCTATGCCTGCATTATATTCTATAGAATGGATATATAATAATTTATAGAACCATTTTCTCAGTATTGGATATTCAGATTATTTGCCACTGTGAGTAGTAATTCAGTAAATATCCTTTGTCTTTATATATTGGCACTTTTTGTCTCTAAGAAGCTCTAAATTAGAATGTCTGGGTCAAAAAAAAATGTACATTGAAATGTTTTAAATACTCTGCTGAAGTAATTTCTGGAAAGGGTATACTCGCAGATAGTTTCCAAACTAATTCCTTTCTCAAATTCCCCAGATATGTCTAAATCACTAGAAATGAGCATTTTTAAAAGTTATCTTTTCCAAGCAAACAAAATACAAACCTAGCGTCCATCGTACTGTTCTCTACAAATCTTTATTACTGTGGTTTGTATAAGGAACTGAGTTATGTAGAAATGTAGAGATAAATTTGAGTTCTATACTCATGATTTAGGATACATAATACCTCAAAACATTCAAAAAATAAAGTTCAAGATTCATAAAATTAGGCACACTAATATAAAATAGTAAATTCTGTACCTAATTCCAAACACTGTTATATATCACATCTATATTCATTATTAGCAAGTAGGACAGTATCATGCTAAGGAATGACTGGGCGTACCTCTGATGGTTAAATTCTCTGTGGAAATGAACTCTTTCACCTCACCAGGATGGGTCTGCTCTGTGACATTGAGGGGGAGAATGCATTGGTGGATTGCATAATAAGCAAGTTAATATGTTAAACTGGTGTTCTGAACATGTGCTATATTCACCTCTGGTAGTATGCAAGATCAATTCAGCTGTAAAGACAGATTTAAATTTTTAATTGCACTGGAATTATAGTTATTTTAACATGAACTAGAAGAAACATAACTAGATTATCAAACCCATGATTTCATATACACTTATATATAACACATATGTTTCCTGGCCTGTAGATTAATAGCTTTATTACTGGGGCTGGGGAAGGCAGTATCCTCCATCTGCCCTGTCTCCTATACACATAATTATATATGCACATAATATATAATTTACTTAACACAATATTAAAGTCAGTATTTAAGTTAAAAAAGTGAAGTTAGTGAAAAAAAAGTTAAGTATGGGTGATATGTATGTATTCTTTTGTTTTCATTTAACAAAAGCACTTTGAGTACTTTCCATAAGTCAGATGTTGTTCCAAATGCTGGGGATAATATGATGCTCTCAATCCAGCAACATTGTGAAGCTGGTATAAAAGTAACTGAGGTTTGAGAAAAACCTCTGAAAATATACATAGCCAAAATTTCGTTTTAAACTGGAATGATTCCATCTAAACTGTGTGAAGATGGTTCTGTATATCAACTCTAGCTAGGTAGCACTCTCTCTGACTTTTGCAAACTAGTCAGAGTACAATAACTGATAAAACAGTACAGAAATTGTACGTTGTCCAAACACAACAAAAGTTTATTTCTCACTGATGTAGCAGGAATGAGCAGGCAAGCAGGCTGGCAGGCCACTTTACTCCAGGGAGTCTTTCTGGGTGGAGCTGGTGGAGACTTTGCCATCTTCCACACGTTGTCTTCATACTGGTGGCAGAGAGGAGATGAGCCTGGCACCTGAGCATGGAGGTTTTTATCATTACAGCCTGAATCTGACACACAGCTCTTCCACTCATATTCCTCTGGCTTGAACTCACTCAGGAGGCCACAGCTACCTTCAAGAAAGACTTCAACAACTAGGCAAGCTATGGCCATGAGAAGAAAGGGAGCAGCTAGCAGTCTCTGCCACTCTGGGCTCCTAAATGTTAAGGCAGTCTGCACAGCCTGCCTCTCACTGCCCAATCCTGCAATAATTATAAAGGTATCTCTTGGGGTATGTATATAAGAAGTAATGTAATACATATATATTATTACCCATGGCCCAGGGTGCTGTGGAAATGTATTTTATGATAAACACAAAATCTATATTCTAAGATGTCTTAGGACCATTAACCCTTCTTTGTGCAGCCAGACATCACAGATGACTGAACTATTCTGCCTCTACATACTCATCCTTGTACTCCCTTTGAACCTGTTCAAACTGTTTTCTGCCTCTGCCACCTGGCTTAGCTTTGCTCCAAGTCCATGCAGATCATCTCATCATCAAACCCAGTGGATTCTCTCACCACTCATTCTCTTCTCCCTGTTTACATTATTGACTCCTCTTCCTCTAACTAGCTTTGTAGGAAATGTTATTCATTTCCTACATCAAATACAATATAAAGCACCAAACACAAACAATAGTGTCAGCATCAAGCACAACATAAAGCGCTTACTGTATGCCAACTGCTCTTTCTAATATACAAATATTATCTAAATCTTCATAACAGCCTTCCATCGTAAATCTGTTATTAGCCCTATTTAAGTGAAGACACCGAGGCCTAGAGAAGTTGAGTGACTTGTTCAAGGTCACAGAGGTAGTAAGTGATGGGATTGAGATTTGAACTCAAGAAGCCAGTCTTTATTCTGTGCTCTCATCCTTTATGTTATATTGATTCTTAATTTCTATTTTGAGCCAAATTCTGTTGAATCATGGAAACTTAAGGCTAATTTATGATAAACTTATTTAAGTGAGATTTTTCTCATTCAAATCAGAGCTCGTCTCCATATTTTCCTCCTCCTCTAGATTTCAGGGGGCTCCATGGAGTCTTACATAAAGTCAGCGCAAGGAGGGAATGGGAGCATCTGGCTCTCATTACTCAGCACCTTACACTGGACATCACCCTGAATGTTCCTGGTCGGGGTTATTTCTCCACACTGCTGTCTGTACTGCATCCATTCATGCTGGATGTGCCACTTTTCAGGACCTCAACCAAAGAATACACTCTGCTGAGGCTCCGAGATCTCTGCACTATCCTCTCAGCCTTACCCTGATCCCCCTCTACAGGGTACCAAGTAGACCTTGGAAATGCTGCAAGGCTGACTGCCCTCCAGAGCCTGAAAGGATCTGCTACACAAGTCCCCTCCACTCTGGGACTTCTGAACATACGTGGGGATGTGTTTGCTTTCCCATGACTCAGATCATGGCAGGGGGCCAACATGGCTCCCAGAGAGCCCCTGGCATCTAACACAGTAGTTCCCACTACCCTCCTTCTCTACATTTTGGGAAACCCTCCTCCTCCTTCTCTGGCCTTGGAGAATTGTTCCTCTTGAGCCCTCTTTGCCGTCCTGCCCTCCCTCCCTGCATCTCCTGTGTCTCTGGTAGATTCTGTCCTTTCTCTTTGCCTCCTTTCCTTGTCCCATCTCTAAATCATAGACCTTCCTAATATTTAATCCTCAGTCCTAATGTTTTTCCTATTCCACATAATCTTTTATCTTGTCTCTCATGGTTTTAATTTTCATATCTGGTGACTCCAAAATCTGAATTTCTATCTTTTATTTTCCCCCAGACTCTAATCTCAATCCTTTGCCACATCCTGGATGTCTTCACCTGGATATGATGAATCATCTTAAATTAAATTAGATCTGTCTCAGACTGCACTGCCCATCTTGTTTCCAAACCTGAGAGCAACTTTCATTCTTGTTCAGTGGTACACATCCAGTGTTAGTAAGTAGGGCCCTCTGATTCATATGCATTCAGTATTTTTTGAATGGATGAATGAATGCTGATTGAAGGCCTCATGAGTTCTTCCTGTTTTCATATTCTTTCCTTTATTATATTCCATTAAGTGAATGTACTCTATTTATTCATTCAATCTACTATCAGTGGTCATCTAGTCATTTCCTTTTTTTTTAACAGTTATAGGCAGCGCTGCCATGACCCTCATGAAGCCAATTCTTTATTTAATGCTTCACTTCCTCCTGTGTGCATTTCTGACCTCATCACAAGTTGACTACTGTGTCTACAGCATGGGGATAGCATGGCTACCAAGCTTCATGCTCCCCTATGAAGAGTTTTTATGGGGAAGAACTCTGTCAGGTGCCCTTACATGGAAGCCTACATTCTTCTGTCCTGGCAGAATTGAGCCTAAGGAAATAGAACTTCTTATAAAAGTGGCTACAACAAAGAGCAGTGTGAGATGGGGCCATAGTACTGTTGGCAAATCCAGTCTAGAAGAGAAGAGTAGGTAGAATTACAGAAAGAACCAGAGTTTGTAGATGGAATATGGGCTTCCTCGCCTAACAGATCAGGGACCTGAAAAATTTTCTTCACTTCTCTGAATCTCAGTTTCCTCATCTGTAAGATGGGATGATATCAATTGCTTACCAAGATTGGTGGTAGAATTAAAGTAATAATATAGTATTGCTATACATAAAGATATTCAATAAAATAGTCCATTTTCCTTAACTTTGGGTCTATTGCCAAGGAAGTAATTTATGTCAAAACAATTTAGATTAGGGTTTGAGTAAGGTGGAAATGTTCTATGTAGGGCCCTATACTAGTACAGATAATTTTTGAGTAGAATTACAGCCAGGCACCCAGTATCTCTGTAAGCATTTTATAAATCACTTTCCTAGAGATGCTCTTGGGTTGCCAGAATTTATTACCACAGAGTTTCCAAAGTGCCTTCCATTATGTCAGGGCCAGTAAGTGCATATATGGTTTTCAAAGAGCCAAACCAGCAAAAGTTGAGGAAGTTATTAATAACTCTTTTAAAAAGTCATCACTGCCAAAGTGGTTCCAGACTGGGGGAACCAAGGCCACATTAGCCCCTAGAAAGAGGCTGTCAGAGTCACATGGGCCACTGGTACTCAATCATGGGCCCATCTGTGAGTGACCTCACTCTGAGAGTGGGCATCATATTTAATAGCGAAATGAAAGATCATTTTTCCTTCCAATCTGACTAGAAAAGAGAAAAGAATGGAGTTAATGGAATGTTATGCCAAAGGGGGACATGAGTCAGGGAAACTGACACATTGAACTTTTTAACTCTGGTTTTTAAGCTTGTGATATTGTTTGGTGAATGAATGTGATTCCCGGTTGGGAAATTTGGAAATAATTTGTTCACTCAGAAGTAAATATGTTATTTCTTACAACAGAAAAAAAAACATTGAAATTGCACTTTCTTTGTGTGGCTCCCCTGAAATAGGCGAAGCTCTCTTGGTAATCCATGATGGCGGTGATAGATTTTGTTATTTTATCTATCAAGCTCGTTTGAGAGTATAGGTAGCATTCCGGTGAGATCTTGAATGTTTAGTAATATTTCAACAGCAGGACTGTGATAGAGTTCATGGAATGCTGGCCTGAATCTTATGGACCAATCATGAAAGAAGATTTTTGAGTACTTATCATGTACCTTGCAATATGCTAGATGGCAGAAGCAAATGGTAATATTTGCTAATAATATCCTCCCCTGGTGAATCTTCAAAACTAGGAAGGTGGCAGATACTAATGAAATAATCACACGAATCTAAAATTGTAGTCTGTGATGAGACAAAGGAAAAACACAAATTCACACATATGTACACTCACACACACACACACACACACACAGAGGCATACAGAAGAGCCTGGACAGCCTGGTGGAAGTGACAAACTGCTTGGAATTAGTTAAACCTGGAGACAATCCCCATTCTGTCCTTTATCGGCTCTGGGATCCTAGACATGTCAACTACCATGTGATTATTTTCCCTCCTTCTATAGTGAGAATTGTGAAAATTAAAATTAAAGTCCAATGATGCATGAAGTGCTTGGTACTAGGCATGGTGTAAATAAGCCTGCCATAAATTAAAATTATTAATAATTCTATTAAATTACTGAAACATAATATTTACAAAGTTCTGATTCACTTCATGTGACAGATAAAGCCCTGAAAATTTGGGGGAAAGCAAGTTCTTTATGTATGTGTGTGTATTTATAAATTGAATAATATTTTCTTCTTATACTGAATTTTAGAGAATATTTATCTTTTCTACTGATTATTTGGGACATTTATCTTACCTGACCTTAAGTTTTTGACTTTCCTTATTCTGTTTAGTGCCTGATTATCTGCTGTAAAACAACACTTCCGTAAAGTCAGGAAATTTTCTTTAGAGGGGAGAACGTCACTGTAATGCAAACCATCACTTTATAGCCACAGATTTACTTATAGGAGGGCACACCATTGTATATTACAAAGTAATTTTTTCTTTACTTTGGGTTTATGCTTAAAGCTGTGGTATTGAACATGGATATATTTAATGTATTTCTTGTAGTTTTTCTTAGCATGGTATCATTTATGTGAGGAACATCAAGTTTTGGGTTCTTCTTTTAAGATGTGATTTTTCTCTTCAATATTTTACAAATTAATATTAAAATCTGCAGTGGGGAGGTAGGGAGTATACACTGGAAGGAATTAAGTACCTTTTTTATGGGAGAAGGTCAGTAATCAAAATGATTGCTCCCCATGTAAAGTATCAAAAGCACAGATTTCTAGAGATTTGAAAACTTAAAATGCATTTTAAAAAGTTGGGAAAATCTATATATACAGGTTGGAAAAGAGTTTTATCTAAAATGTTCTTTTTCTTCTAAATTAAATATAGTAAGTGATTAAACTGGCTGCCTAGGGAATACAGATTTTTAGTTACTATAATTTCATATTATTTTTATTAGCACAATAATCCTTTATTTTAATAATGACAGGGAATACTCTTATCTTTGCTGGAAAATATTTAATATGCATGATCTGGTTTTTTTTGGTTTTAGGGGAATATAATAATTAACAGAATTGAGATCATTTCTTTTTTTGGGTAATCAAGGGTATTTCCATCCTTATAGGTCATCAATCTGATCATTATCACAAATTTTACTGTAATGTATAGGAATCTGGGCTAATTATAAACTTAACCCAGAATATTATATTGTATATATTAGGTCAATTTAGCTAAATTCTTAGGTATGTGGGATCACTAGTTTAAATTAGGAGTGTTTTTATAGATTTCCATAATGTGCTATTGTATAATTCCAATACTATCTAAAAGCAGGGTATAAATGTCTCTCACCCGTAGTTGCTTCTTCTGCCAAAGGAGGAGGCTGGTAATTAAAACATAGTATCTCCATCTAGGATGTTGAGGAATAAAATAATTGGCATCCAACATTTTGTGAAGCATAACTCAACATAACTTAATCATTGCTTGAAAAGTTATTTGCAGTTAGATCTTCCATTCTTTAGTCCTCCATGATCTTTGTATGAATCTTTATAACAACAAGTATGACACTGCTATAGCTTAATGGTCATTATTTGTGAATTTCTCTACCTATCGGATTCTGCACTCTTTGAAAGAAATAATTTTCTCTTTTCCTTTATTCCTTTTTGCATTCTCAAACTTCTTTGATGCCTAGTTCCATAAATCTTAGAATAAATGAATAATTTTACAAAATAAAATAGAGGATTTATGGTACATCATTCTTGTTTCTTTCATGGACCATTCATCCATTCATTGTTTTACATTCTCCAACCCCCAAAAGGAATTGTATAAGTGAAGATGGGCTAGTATTTTTACCTTAATAGCAGGAAACAAGTTCCTTATTGGTGAGTTGTAGGGTTTAGGAAGTTAATTAATGGAAAAAGGATGAGAAGGAAGAAAAAAGTCCTTCCAAGAGATATTAGTACCTCTCTTCTTGTCCAGGATACCATAATGCCTGGGTATTTATTTTCTAATGAAATTAGAGCATCCACATTTGGCACTGCATCTTGAGTTGATCATTTACTCCATAAATTCAGAGATGAGTGGAAGGTATCATGAAAACTGTTTGGAACAGTCTGGGACAGATGAAGAAGTGGAGGCTCAGTGACATCACATCTCACACACCACCCTACTGGGAGAACCTAACTTGACCACTCATTTGCTCCACCCTCCCACCTAATTTGACCTGGAGGATTCTGGAGAATTGTTTCTGGCTGGTGAGCTAGAATGATCAACTGTGAAGGCTGGTGTGTACTTACCTAATTTTTCAGAGCGTTGAAAATTGACACCTTCTTGGATACACACATCCTGTCACTTCCCCATAGATCAAAATAGGAAAGAAGAGCAAGAGATAGTAGCTATTGCTACTGAGTCTCCTCCCTGTTGGACACTTTCCCACTCGTGAGACCCAGTAAGAATCTTTCAGCAGATGGGAATGGAGAGATTATTATAAACCCAGCTCCTTAAACCTGGAATGGATGGTACAGAGTCACGATGTAAAGTCTCTGGTACATTTCAGTGAAGTGCACATGGGATTTTCCTCAGTTACCAATGCAACATGGTTTATACAGCTTAGGAGAAGTCCATGAACTCTGTCCAATTCAGCTTTGTTTTTAAAGAAAAGCATTTCTTTCTGTATTTCAGGCTGCTCTTGGTGGCTTCTGCCTCTGGGATTTCTGTTGTCTGTCCACTGAAAGGCTGAGGGGAGAAGGAATGTTCTGTAGCAGACATCCGAAGAAAAGCTGGGCTTGCATATAGTTTGAGGACTTCTCTGCCCCACTCATGGGCAGTTGGGGTACAGATTTAGAGATGGTTCTCAGTGGAAAATATCACACTGCCTCCCACTGTCACTCTTAATCTAGTGGGCTGAAATGCTTTGTAAAGGCCAGATAGCTTCAGCTGGTGATTTGGCTCTTTTAGTGTGTCTGTGAAAGACACTGGAGTACAACATCACAATGAAATCGTTCTGCCAGCTTGGAGTAGGAGGCCTCACTCATAGACTTCTCAAGCATGGTGGTCATTCTTTGCAATTTTGAAGGGCTGTAGTAGATTTCATCCTTCCTGTGTTGAGTTTCTCTGCCACATGAATTCACAGTTCCTTCCACAAAAGGAGTGAAGTATATTTTGTCTGTTCCTTCACTTGGAGCTCCTATGTGGTTTGCTTTAGTCGATGGAATGTTAGTGGGCATGACATGATAGAAAGATTGAGAGGTATTGTGCATTTGGTCTTGCTCTCTGCCATCACCATGAAAAAATGCCCATGTTAGGCACTGAGTCTGAGAAGGCAGAGGAGAGAGAAGTGAAATAGCCATCCCAGCTTAAATTAGCTAACTACTAGCTAATGCACATTGTGAGATACACATATACTTACCTTCTAACTCCATCCATGTTGTTGCAAATGGTAGGATTTGTTTTTTTCTTACGGATGAATAATATTCCATTGTATATATGTACAACATCTTTATCCATTCATCAATGGATGGACACTTAGGTTGTTTCCATGTCTTGGCTATTGTAAATAGTGCTGCAATAAACATAGGGGTGCATCTGTCCTTTTCAAATTGGGCTGCTGCATTCTTAGGGTAAATTCCTAGGAGTGGAATTCCTGGGTCAAATGGCATTTCTATTTTGAGTTTTTTGAGGAACCTCCATACTGCTTTCCACAATGAACTATTTTACATTCCCACCAGTAGTGTAGGAAGGTTCCCCTTTCTCCACATCCTCGCCAACATTTGTTGGCCATCCTAAGTGGTATGAGGTGATATCTCATTGTGGTTTTAATTTGCATTTCTCTGATGCTTAGGAATGTGGAGCATCTTTTCATGTGTGTGTTGGCCATCTGAATTTCTTCTTTGGAGAAGTGTCTATTCAGATTCTCTGCTCATTTTTTAATTGGCTTATTTGCTTTTTGTTTGTTGAGGTGTGTGAGCTCTTTATGTAATTTGGATGTCAACCCTTTATTGGATATGTCATTTATGAATATATTCTCCCATACTGTAGGATGTCTTTTTGTTTTATTGATGGTGTCCTTTGCTGTACAGAAGCTCTTCAGCTTGATATAGTCCCACTTGTTTATTTTTGCTTTTGTTTCCCTTGCCTGGGAAGATATGTTCATGAAGAATTTGCTCATGTTTATGTCCAGGAGATTTTTGCCTATGTTTTTTTCTAAGAGTTTTATGTTTTCATGACTTGCATTCAGGTCTTTGATCCATTTTGAGTTTACTTTTGTGTATGGGGTTAGACAATGATCCAGTTTCATTCTCTTACATGTAGCTGCCCTGTTTTTCCAACACCAGCTGTTAAAGAGGCTGTCATTTCCGCATTGTATATCCATGGCTCCTTTATTGTATATTAATTGCCTGTATCTGTTTGGGTTACTATCTGGACTCTCTGTTCTGTTCCCCTGGTCTGTGGGTCTATTCTTGTGCCAGTACCAAATTGTCTTGATTACTGTGACTTTGTAGTACAGCTTGAGGTTGGGAAATGAGATCTTCCGTCTTTATTCTTCCTTCTCAGGATTGCTTTGGCTATTTGGGGTCTTTTGTGGTTTCATATGAATTTTAGAACTATTTGTTCCAGTTTGTTGAAGAATGCTGTTGGTACTTTGATGGGGATTGCATTGAATCTGTAGATTGCTTTAGGCAGGTTGGCCATATTTTTTGACAATATTAATTCTTCCTATCCATGAGCATGGGATGTATATCCATTTATTGGTGTGTTCTTTAATTTCTCTCATGAGTGTCTTATAGTTTTCTGAGTAAAGGTCTTTCATCTCCATGGTGACGTTTATTCCTAGGTATTTTATTCTTTTTGATGCAATTGTAAATGGAATTGTTATCCTGATTTCTCTTTCTGCTATTTCATCCTTAGTATATAGGAATGCAACAGATGTCTGTGTATTAATTTTGTGTCCTGCAACTTTGCTGAATTTAGTTATTAGTTGTAATAGCTTTGGGGTGGATTCTTAAGGGTTCTTTATGTTCAGTATCATGTCATCTGCAAGCAATATCAGTTTTACTTCTTCCTTACCAATCTGGATGCCTTTTATTTCTTTGTATTTTCTGATTGCTGTGGCCAGGACCTCCATTATGATGTTGAATAAAAGTGGGGAGAGTGGGCATCCTTGCCTTGTTCCTGATCTTAGAGGAAAAGCTCTCAGCTTTTTGCCATTAAATATGATGTTGGCTGTGGGTTTGTTGTATATGGCCTTTATTATATTGAGGTACTTTCCCTCTATACCCACTTTGTTGAGCGTTTTTATTATGAATGGATGTTGAGTTTTGTCAAATGCTTTTTCAGCATCTATTGTGATCATGTGATTTTTGTCCTCCTTTTTGTGGATGTTGTGTATGATGTTGATTGACATTCTGAATATTGTACCATCCTTGCATCCCTGGAATAAATGCTACTTGATTATGATGGGTGATCTTTTTTGCTGTATTTTTGAATTCGGTTTGCTAATATTTTGTTGAGGATTTTTTTCATCTTTGTTCTTCAAGGATATTAGTCTGTAATTTTCTTCTTTTGTGGTGTCTTTGCCTGGTTTTGGTACTAGAGTGATACTGGCCTCGTAGAATGAGTTTGGAAATATTTCCTACTCTTCTAATTTTTGGAAAACTTTAAGGAGGATAGGTATTAGGTCTTCACTAAATGTTTGATAAAATTCAGTGGTGAAGCCATTTGGTTCAGGGTTTTGTTCTTAGGTAGTTTTTTGATTACCAATTCATTTTCATTGCTGGTAATTGGTCTCTTCAGATTTTCTGTTTCTTCCTGGGTCAATCTTGGAAGGCTATATTTTTCTAGAAAGTTGTCCATTTCTTCTAGGTTATCCAATTTGTTGGCATACAATTTTTCATAGTATTCTCTAATAATTATTTGTATTTTGGTGGTGTCCATAGTGATTTTCCTTTTTCATTTCTGATTCTATTTATGTATGTAGACTCTCTTTTTTTCTTGATAAGTATCGCTAGGGTTTTATCTATTTTATTTATTTTCTTGAAGAACCAGCACTTGCTTTCATTGAATCTTTCTCTTGTTTTATTCTTCTTTAATTTATTTCTGCTCTGATCTTTATTAGGTCCCTCCTTCTACTGACTTTGGGCCTCATTTTTTCTTTTTCTAGTTTCATTAATTGTGAGTTTAGACTGTTCTTTTGGGATTCTTCTCTTGAGGTAAGCCTGTATTGCAATATACTTTCCTCTTTGAATGGCCTTTGCAGTGTCCCACAAATTTGGGGGTGTGGTGTTGTTTTTTTTCATTTGTCTCCATATATAGCTTGATCTCTTTTTTTATTTTGTCATTGACCCATTGGTTATTTAGGAGCATGTTGCTCAGTCTACATGTATTTGTGGGCTTTTTTGTTTTCTTTGTGTAATTTATTTCTATGTTCATACTTTTATGGTCTGAGAAGCTGGTTGGTACAATAGCAATCCTTGTGAATTTACTTAGGCTCTTTTTGTGGCCTAGTATGTGATCTATTCTAGAAAATGTTCCATGTGTATTTGAGAAGAATGTGTGTCCTGCTGCTTTTAGATGGCGTGTTCTGTAGATGTCTGTTAGGTCCGTCTGTTCTAATGTGTTGTTCAGTGCCTCTGTCTCCTTACTTATTTTCTGTCTGGTTGATCTGTCCTTTGGAGTGAGTGATGTGTTCAAATCTCCTAAAATGAATGCATTGCATTCTAGTTCCTCCTTTAACTCTGTTAGTATTTTGTTTCACATATTTAGGTGCTCCTATATTGGGTGCATAGATATTTATAATGGTTATATCCTCTTGATGGATTGACCCCCTTATCATTCTGTAATGTCCTTCTTTGTCTCTTGTTACTTTCTTTGTTTTGAAGTCTATTTTTGTCTGATAGAAGTACTGCAACTTTTTTCTCCCTATTATTTGAATGAATTATCTTTTTCCATACCTTCACTTTTAGTCTGTGTATGGCTTTGGGTTTGAAGTGAGTCTCTTGTAGGTAGCATATAGCTGGATCTTGTTTTTTTTTATCCATTCTGTAACTCTATGTCTTTTGATTGTTGCCTTCACTCCATTTACATTTAGGGTAATTATTGATAGATATGTACTTATTGCCATTGCAGGCAAGTTGAAGGGCAGCTTCTTTACTATCTAAGTCTAACTTAACTCAGTTTTTATGTTATTTTACACAATTTTAAGGTTCTTTTTTTCTCCCTTCTTTTTCTTCCTCCTCCACTCTATATATTAGGTTTCATATTCTGTACACTTTGTGTATCCCTTTTCATTTGCTTAGTAACTAATTGTTCTACTTCCTTTACTGGGTTTTATTTCCTCTGATGCATCTATTTAGTCTTAGGAGCACTTCCATCTATAGCAATTCCTTTAAAACACACTGTAGAGATGATTTGTGGGAGGAAAATTCCCTCATCTTTTACTTATCTGGAATTGTTTAATCCCTGCTTCAAATTAATACTTTCCGAATAGAGTATTCTTGGTTGTAGGCCCTTCTGTCTCATTGCATTAAATATATCATGCCACTCTCTTCTGGCCTGTTAGGTTTCTGCTGAGAATTCTGCTGATAGTCTGATGGGCTTTCCCCTATATGTAATCTTTTTTCTCTCTCTGGCTGCTTTTAATACTCTTTCCTGGTCCTTGATCTTTGCCATTTAATTATCATATATCTTGGTGTTGTCTTCCTAGGGTTCCTTGTGTTGGGAGATCTCTGCACTTCCATGGCCTGAGAGACTATTTCCTTTCCCAGATTGGGGAAGTTTTCAGCAATTATCTCCTCAAAGAGACTTTCTATCCCTTTTTCTCTCTTCTTCTTCTTCTGGTACCCCTATAATGTGAATATTGTTACATTTGGATTGGTATCACAGTTCTCTTATTATTCTTTCATTCCTAGAGATCTTTTGTTCTCTCTTTATCTCAGCTTCTTTGTATTCCTGTTCTCCAATTTCTATTTCATTTATCATCTCCTCTCCCTCATCTAATCTGCTTTTAAATCCCTCCATTGTGTGTTTCATTTCAGATACTATATCTTTCAAAGTTTTATCTCTTTCTTGAAGTTCTCCCTGATATCTTGAATATGTTTTTGTAGCTCCATAAGCATGTTTATGATTTTTACTTTGTAATTTTTATCAAGAAGGTTGGTGATTTCAGTTTCACTTAGCGCTGTTTTTGGTGTTTCAGGGATTATAGTTTGTCCAAGTTTCTTTTGCCTTTTTTCATGTTTCTAATGATTACTATGGAATAACTTTGTGTAGGTGGCACCCTTTAGTGCCCAGAAACTCTACTCCCTGGAGCTGCCTAGTGCCTAGAGTGAAGGTGGGGGTTGCAGGCAAGTGGCACTGGTGCCTGCCAGGGGAAGAGCTCTTTCCTGCTCCTGGGCTTCAATGCCTATCTCCACTGCCAGGTCCAGTGGGCCAAGTGTGCATTAGGAGCCTCTGTATTATGCCCCTATAGCTTTCATAGGCAGGCCGCATTCTGGCCAGTGTGGCGTGATGGCATGGGCAGCAGGTCTGCAAACTGGGTGCCAGCCAGGAGGAAGGAGTGACAGGCTTTGTATCGCAGTGGGGGCCTGGGCACTGTGTTGCCAGCCTGGGGGTATGGAGCATCTGAAGCTCTTGAAAGTTTCCAACCTGCTAGGCTGAGTGTGCCCGGACGGTTTTGTCCACCTGTCCTTTCACTTGAGCAGCAAGCCCAGTTTAATCATTGCCCCTTCAGTTACCCCTCTTGCTGTTAGGAAGTCTTTCAAAGTATCTGCCTTTCTTTTGTCCCAGAGCAGCTGGTTGTAGGTACCTGTTTTCCACAAGTGGCTGGAATCTTAGTCTCTCTGAGTATTTTGCCTATCTTTGCTTTCCAGCCCCAACAATCTCCAGAGCATCATGTAATGTTGGTTCAAGCTCCTGGAGCAATTCTCCAGCGGTGGGTGTTTAGCAGTCCTGGGCTTCTAATCCCTCCCTGCTCCAATTCTCTTCCTCCCACTTGTTGGCTGTGGTGCAGGGAGGGCTTCTGTCCTGCCTGATGGCAACTTTGCTACTTTACCCTTTTCTTAAGGTCTTCTCTTTTTCCCAGATGTAGGCAGTCTGTTCTGCAGTCTCCAGGTTGCTCTTTCAGGATTAGTTTTATTTACTGTATTTTTGTGTTATATGTGATTTTGGGAGGAGGTTTCTGCCTCACTTTTTACTCCACCTTCTTTTTCTTCCCTTCCTAGGTGTGGAATTTCATTACATTCTTTTTCTGTACCAGTTGAGATGATTACATTGTTTCTTTCTTTATTCCATTAATTAGGTGAATTACATAGATTACTTTCAAGTATTATACCACCTTTTCATTTTCAAAAATAAGCCTAATCTCTTAATGATATACTCTCCTTTTTATGTGTTGCTGAATTTGAAAATTTTTTAAATCTCTTTCACCTCTCATGATTAAATAAGCCTGTAATTCTCTTTTTAATATTCATGACAGGCTTTAATATCAAGGTTGTGCCAATCTCATAAAGTTCTGAATCTGGAAAATTTTCCTTTTTTTCTATTCTCTGAAAAAATTTGAGACAGATTGGTGGTAATTTTACCTTATTATTGAGGGAATTCATTGATAAAGCCATCTAGGTTAGATTTTTCTTCATGGATATGTTTTTAATTATAAATTCACTTCCCTCTGAGTTATAGGGTAGTCATTTTTTCTATATCTTCTGATGTCAGTTTTGTTAAAATAGTTTTCTAGGTATTTTAATATCATCTGATATTTGCTAAGTATTGGCATATAAAAATCATAATATCCACTTATTTTCTTTCAGATGTTGTAGTATTGGACTGGTAACCTCCTTTTTGTTCTCCATATTGCTTATTTTTCCATTCTCTTGTAGTTGGTACAACACTTTCACTGGGGGTTATCATTTTCATGAAAGGTTTCAAAATACCATCTTTTACTTTGGTTATCTTTATTGTAATTTTGATCCCTCTTTTATTTCTTTCTGCTACTTATTATGTGCCACCTTTTGTTATCCTTTGGTTTGATTTGTACTTCTTTTTCTAACTTCTTAAGATAGGTGATGGTGTTGTTGATTTTTCAGCATTTTTCTTTTTTAATAAGAGCTATTAATATATGAAAACAATGTAAGTCTACAAATTATGAGCCATATTTCCTTTACCTGCATCCTATAAATTTTACCTTTTTCTATATTAATTTATTTCAAATATGTCTTATTCCCATTGTGATTTCTTCTTTGAGTCATGGTTTGTTTAGAATTATTATGGTTGACTTCCAAATATTTGGAGATTTTCCAGTTATATCTGTAAAATGTTATTTCTAACTTAATTCCACTGTGGTCAGAGAGCATACTCTATATGACTTCAATCCTTTGACGGTTTTGGAAACTCTTTGTGGGTAGCATGAGATCAATTTCTGTAAGTGTTCTGTGTGTCTTTGCAAATTAATATATAGTTATCGGTAGTTTACTAGACACTCAATTTTGTCTGGCTTGCTCATAGTGTTGGTCACATCTTTTATAGTTATGTTAAATTTTTTTTTTTTGGTCTGCTTGATCTCAGCAACTACTGACTGAAGTGTGTTATAATCTCAAATGGTAATTGTGAATTTGTCTTTTCTTCCTTTTAATTCTATCCATTTTATTTTATGTATTTAGATGCTTTGTTGTTAAAGGCAGTCATATTTATGCTTATTGAATCTTCCTGGTAACTTGATTGTTTTATCATTATAAAATGTTCCTCTTTATCTCTGTTAATGCTTTTTTGCCTTACATTGCCTTTGGTTAACATAGCTACCTTTCTCTTAGGTGTTCTTCATGTTATCTTTTTTTCCATCCTTTTAGTTTCAAATGTTCTGTACTATTGTATTTTTTAGTTGTTTCCAGAAGTAATTAGGTTTAAAAGTTTGAAATATTCTGATGATCTTTTTAAAATTTGGATATTTAGCACACTTAAATTTAATGTAATTACTGGTAGGTTTTAAATCTGTTTTCTCATTCTTTAGATTTGATGAGGTTCATTTTTTTCTCTTACCTTCTGGATTTTTTATTACACCCTTTTGTCTTTTAGCTTGCCATTTGTACATGGTTTTTTTCTTTTAATAGTTAACCTAATGATTACAATATGTGTACTTCATGTCTCAATATTTATTATAAACTTTTTCTTTTATCTCTTCTCTCAGAATGTACATATCTTAAAATTCTCTAATTCTCTTTATCCCCCTCCTAACTTACATGCATGTTTGGAATTATATATTAAATATATATGTTTAAACTCTGCAATACATTATTGCTAATGGTTTCTACTGTTAATGTTAATTCAATTTATCATCATTAATGTTTTAGCTTCTCCCTAGCATAATTTTTTCTTTGGCCTGAAGAAATACCTATAGTGTTTCTTTCATAACAAATTTTCTCTTCATTTTTCTAAACGTTTTCTCTTATATTTATTTTTGAGGGAAAACATTTGTGTTCTTTGGAATATGAAATTGGTAGTTACAATTTTTTCTATTGCTTCTGTTGAAGTTAGCTATCAGTTCCATTTTTGTTTCTTTGAAGACAGTTTGTCTTGCATAACTCCAGCTTTAAAAAATACTATCTTCTTTTTTATATTTATAGCTTTCTGTAATATATTTTAGTGTTTTTTATTTGAAAACATTGTGCTTTGGGTTCATAGTCTTAAATTTGTGACTTGATATGCTTTCTTACTTTTGAAAGATTCTTACCATTCTATTTTAAAATACTGTTTCTGTTCCATTTTCTATTATCTCTTTTTCTGGTGGTCTAATTATATACATATTAGGGTATTTTCATTGTAATAGATTCTTTTGTTTCATATTCTAATCATCTCATATACTCTTTTCTGTGTTTTTATCCTTTTAAACAATTTTTGATTCTCCATTATGCCACTTTCTCTGACATTCTTCCAGTTCCCTAATTCTCCCTTTCATGGCATCTAATCTGCCTTTACATCTTAATTTTTAATATCAGTTATTTTATTCTCCAGTTTTAGGATTTTCAATTGATAATTTTTCTTTCCTTTTTCTGAAAAGAAAAATCAATCTTCAATATTTTCAAATGTCTATACTTAATTTAAAAACTATGTCTGATAACCTCATTCGAAAGGTTTCATTGGTTTATTTCTATCATCTGTTGTTTTTCTTTTCTTTATAAAATGTTGTTCCCTCTCCTCCATAAATGGTGATTTTTTAATGGATTAAGAATAGAGTATATGAAATGATTTAGAGATAATGTGCAGCCTAAATTTGTGTTTCCTGTTTTATCATCCTTTGCAGAAGATTTGCTTTTTTTCTCATAGATAATTATGGCACTGGTCATGTGGATTATCCTACTCAGTTAGTACTGGAAGTGAATCAGTCTGGGGTTCAAGCTCTGAAACAGGGTTGATTTCTAGTCCACATCTATTGCTAAGACGTCACTCTCCTCATCTTCTTTTGTATGCCCTGAACTCCAGTTCGTGTTACTCTTTTGCTTTGGTTTTCAAAAGCTCTGCTCAGTGTTGCAGCAAACTCCTGTGGAATTGTCAGACACCTTGGGCAAAATCAGCCCCAAATATTCTGTTTATTTATCTTATTTTCCTTTGTCTCTCAGATATTGACTGGTAATTCTTCACTTTTTTTTACAAGAGTTATGTAGTAGAGATTCTTGGTCTGGAAGCTTTAAAAGTTTGGCAATTTCCTCTCTTCCAAGGAACAGAGCTTTGTTTCTTTCAATTCTCCTCTTTGACCCCCATACTGCATTCTTTAGTTAGAGTCATCACACTGACTCTAACTCATCATGCTGTTTCTTACTTTTTTGGAGGTTTCTTTTCCAGAGGCTGTGCAATTTCCTTTCACAATTTAGTTTCTTTATGGCCTCTTCAGTCACTTTGCTATACATGTCTATATGGGTCAACTTTAAGTAGAGACAGGATTCAAGGTCTTTTCCCAAAAAGCTCCCTAAGCTAACCTATGGATTCTGGGATGTAGATATTGGCTCACAACAAATGTCTTAGACGTATCTGAAACTCCATCCAGTCCACATAGGACTGTGCTTATTTGTTGTTCAAGCCCTTCCATGATTTTGCCCCAAATACTCCCCTTTCACTTTCTGGACCTTGCTTTCATTGAATGTGTTCCTTGGAATTCCCTTCTCCTCCCATAATCCTGCTATTATCCTCCCATATTCTACCTCTCCTCTGGGGCTCAATTCACATGCATGCTACTTCCTCGGTAGCCTTCACTGCTAATCCCAGCTGCAAATAAAAAGGCTCCTTCATCTGGGCTCACAGGCAGCTTCCACAGAAATTCTTCTGTGTGCTTAACACACCCTGTACCTGCTGCAGCTGAGACATGCAAGACCTCTTATCTGTGAACAGAGAACAGTCATGATTATCTGGGCATCCCTCAGAGTCACAGCACAATGAATTGTACAATCTATGCCCTCATGAATGTTTGTTAATTGAACAGAAATGTGTTGGCCTTGCAGCCAGTATCCTAGCAAGGATCGTCACTCCCAAGAAAATACACAGTGTCTCACATCAGCCCATTGGAGTTCTTAGTGCTCTTCAGATGGTATCTTGAGCAGTCAGTTGATCTTTGCATGGAGAGCTTGATCTAGAGCTCCTGCTGCTTGGAGCCTACCAGCAGGCTGAACACACTGAACCACACCAAAGCCAAACTTCAGAGATATTTGCTTTCAAATACTTAACATTTGCTTTGTGTTACCCTTTTATTAGTAAGATTAAAATTGAGAGGGAAGCAAGTGAGACAGGGCTTTCTTCTTTTCTTTCTGCAAGAACAGCTTGTTTCCATGACATTTATACAGGGAGCTTTTTCTAAATGACAAGCAGATTGTTAGAAGATGTTATTTTCTGTCTCTTTGCTTTGGATCTTCACTTAGTGGGTGTAATGTAAGGGAGACAGCCTCATAGGAGGGTGACTGTCAGGTGTACGGTTTCAGAAGGCGATAGGGTGGGGGTTGCTGAAGCCTTTCTGTTGGTGTTGCTATGGAAGCAGCCTAACAGACTCTGGCTAGAAGTTGTAGGATGTATTAGTGTTATTATTTTTTTACATGGAGTAACATTTCTGCACATTCAAGTGCCTGCTCTTTTTAGCTTTTTCTCTTCGTGAAGAAAATGGAAGGCTCCCAGAAGAAGCCATCCATGGGGACAGAGGAAGCCCTGAGCCAGGCCCAGATGAAATGGCCAAGTTTAGGCTGATGTCAGGGTCTTTGTTTTGCAGAGAAGAGGTCAGCCTCAGGAGGATCCAATCCTACCCACCCCCCTCAGTGACTGTGAAGCCACAACAATGCAAGAAGGGAGCACCAGGCTGTCCACCCCTGACCCCAGCCACGCTCCATGGGAGGGGTGTGGTGTTAATATCACCTCTGACGTACACCACATTGTGCCGATTAATAACTGCTTTCACTCATGTTATCCCTTTGAAAGAAGGGGACTGGCTTCATTCAACATCAGAAGTCTCTCCTTTAGCTGAGCTCCCTCTCCTTCCTGTTACTGCTTTGAATGCCACTTGTGCAAGTGTGTCTGAGCTCTCAGCCTGTAATCCCTTCTTTATCACAAGGATAAGTTACCTACAAAACAAACCTTATTTTGTCATTCCACCAGATTGAAGAACTCAGTTGCCTCCTTGCTGCCTACAAGATAAAATCCAAATTCCAAATGCCAACATGGACAGCCCTTCACATCTAGTTCCAAATGTCCTTTCTCCCTCTCACCTTCCCGTGACTGTGCTAACTTCCTTTGGGGTGAATTGCAGAATTTCCAGAATCTCCTGCCTGGCCTTAGTCCATTTACAAATCAATAGGTGTTTACTGCTGTCGCCTCCTGCAGCTCCTGGAGTAAGGGGTAGAGAGAGAACAGCCTTTCTCTCCGCCCCTTCCTTCCTGGTATGTAATTGGTCTGGTGTCTGCCAGTCACCAAGGACTTGCCAATGGAGTTCCTCCCAGAAGAGGCGGACAGGAAGTAGAGAGCCTGCTGTGAGAGCAGAGCGGGTGCCCCTGCCAGAGGAGTCCGATGGGGACCAGCCTGGCCAGCAAATTCAAACAAACTGTGAGCAATAAAAAACGGTTTCTTCCAACCGACCCTTTCTCTTGATTTATTCCAGTTTCACTGGTTTCATAGTTCGCCCTGGGTCAGGAATACCCTCCCCCGCAGAGCTACACTTCCGACCACCCCACAGATTTCCACAACATGCTCCCCAAACACATTGCATGGAATTACCACTATCTGATTTTTGTTGGTTGGTCAGAAGAGCTCTTTAAAAATTGCTTTGAGCTTGAATTGCTTGCAACAAGCATACACTCTCTGGTTTATCCCAGGTTCATTTAGGGCCTGCCTCCCCCCTCACTTTATTTATATCGCTTACCTGGCCCTTGAACACATTTGATTGTATGCCTTCAACAGGTAACTAGATCCTCATCTTTCACCATCTAGAACAAATATCACTTCCAATTCGAAACATGTCATAGGTTCCCCAGGAAGGGGGGCTGTTGCATCTACTGGTCTCCCTTCCGATCTTGTTATTCCTCTACAACAGTACTGATGAAACTATTAGAATTGTGTCTAGGGCCCTCTATTCAACCACAATGGCAGTTCCTTCAGAAGAAGTCAATCAAATATTTCACACTAGTTGGTATACATACTAAGTAGGAGAATGCTGGTTTGGGTAAAAATGTGATAGATAAATGATCACCATGTTACATGTGCCAAAACGAGGTCTCAAGTTAGTTAAACGTTTTCAGTGTCTCAGACCTTGTAACAACCAACAGCTCAAACTGAGTCCTGGTCTTCTAACTCCAAGATGAGGTTTGTTACAGGTCCCCACATTCAGAGCCTCACATGCAAAACGGCCACCGTTCCTTTGTTCTAGTCAACCTCCTTCACTGTGTATAGCTGGGTCCTTACCTCATGGAGGTCTCACAGCTACACTATCAATTTTAACTTCCCCAACTTTCTTTCTTCCTGGCCTTCTCAAGGGGACTTTGGCTGTGGGTCCACTGTTGTACTTCCAAGGGCAGTGAAAAGAAGCAGAAATGAAGGAACAAGCCTACACAAGGGGGTAGATGGTCTAGAAGAACTGGAGACACATGGAGAAGAAAAGATTCAGGAGTAAGACTTGAAAAAGGAGAGAAACTACTAGCTCAGGTAAGACTCTGTGAGCAACACAGCTCAAAAGAATTTTCAGGACATATGGCTGCATGTGGAATTAATTTTCTGCCTCACTCCTCCCCTGAAAGGCCTTCTTGTAGGGGGCTCTGTGCATCCTCCAAGCCTGAGGAGTCATTTTTGTTTCAGGACTATGTCACAGTGCTGTGTCATGCAAAGTCACAGCATGAAGACTCAGACCTTTGGTAGCATATTTACTTATTGTTTCATGTTCAATCAAACTTAAGAATCATCTTATCAGATGTCAAGCAGAGGCCAAAGAAACTACCTTACCTCACTTGCTGAGTTTCTGCCAAAATCAGAGGAGAAATACAAACAAACAAAAAATGTTAGATACTGCGCTGGGGCCATCTGAAGATAAAAGGGAAGAGCTAGGATCCTCCAGGATGCTAGGAAATAAATTATAAGGAATGTGAATTAAAGGGAAAAAAAACCATTAAGTAAAAAACTGAAAATTTCAGCCATGAAGATGGAAGGTGGAAGGTTACTTTTCCATATAAGATGGGATGTGCAATCCATATTTCATCATCCCCTTGAGAACCTGCCCCTCAACCTAAAGGAGAAGCAAATGAAACAATGCCTATGTGAACAACACAACTCTTCATTAATGCATAGAATTGTTACTGTTTGTTCCATTAGCTATCACCAGTCCATCCAGTTTGGGATCAAGTTAAGATCAGAGCAGAGACATTCTGATGCCGGTGTTTCCTAAAAACCTTTCATTTGGTAACCATATTTTCCTTCCTTAGACATCAGGCAGCATAGCACAGCTGCATAAAGAGAAAACACTCTCCCATTTTAATTTAAATAATGTTTCAGAAGTGGCTCAAAGAGATGAGAAGAAATTCTCTAAGGACAAGTGCCCTCTGAAAGGCAAGGGATGACCAAACATTCAAATAAAATATGAACAAGCTTAAAGATATGTTATGGTGCACACACATTTAAGGATGTTTGGCTGCATGACAGCAGTGATATGCTGAACTTTCTCCATCTCTTCCTGACTATGACTGCTCAATACACTCAATCTTTCTGGTTCTCTAAATTTTCAAGGATACTATGTTCATACATTGGAGTACTCAATATTATGTTAAGATGCTAATTCACCCCAAATTAATCTATAGACTCAATGATGTCCCCATTAAAATTCCCACAGGAATTACTGTAAAAATTGACAAGCTGATTTAAAAAAATGTTTATGGAAATGCAAAGGACCTACTATAGCCAAAACAACATTGAAAAAGAAGAAAAGAGTGAAGGAGTCAGACTCTCTGATTTCCAGGTTAACTTGAAATCAGTGTGCTATCAACATAATGATATAACATACAAAAAAAGGGATCAGAACAGAGTCCATATATATAAATACATTTATAAATATTCAGAAGGAATAGGTATAATATGTGTGTTATGTGTGTGTGTGCGCCAAGATAATTAAACAAGGAGAAGATAATTTTTCAACATTTGGGACTAAATAATTGGATATCCACATAAAAAAGGTAAAACTAACCCTTACCTCACACCACATACAAAAATTAACTAGAAATTGATCAAATACCCAAACACAAAAAATAAAACTATGTAAAAGTTAAAATGAAATATAGCGGAAAGTCTTTCTGGCCTTGAGGTGGACTGAGATTTCACAGGCAGGACATGAATAGCATGAACCATAACATTAAAAAATGACAAACTGAACTTCATCAAAATTTTCTGACATTCAAAAGGAACTGTTAGGTGTGACATTTTACATATATGTAATATACATACAATCATTTTGGAAAACATCTTGACATTTTTTTCTAAAGTTAAACATATACTTTATCAAATAATCTGAAATTCCACTGTTAAGTATTTACTCAAGAAATGTGGAAGCATATATCCATAAAACACCTTTATATGAATGTTCATAGAAGCCAAAAATGGGAAAAGAATCCATCAACAGGTAAATTCATAAACAAGTTGTGATACATTCATAAATTAAACACTACTCAGCAAGAAAAAGAAGTGAACTACATGTACAATATCCTGGACGAATCTCAAAAATATTAATCTGAGCAACAGAAGCCAGACAGGAAACAGTCCATTTTTTTTACTCCATTTGACAAGAGGCCAAAATAATCCACGTGATAGGATTAGGTCAGTGGTTTCTGTATCTTGATTTGGAGGGTGTTTATGTGAGTGCATAGGTGTCAGTTCACAGAACTGCACATTCTCAATGGGTGCATTTTACTGTATACACATTACACTTTATTAGATTTTTTAAAGTGTGATCACATGGAAGCTCAATTTAATGATATAGCTGAGGAAATAATTTTATCACCACTATATTTTCAGTCTTAAAAGTAAGTGGAATGTGATTCTTTTCATCCCTGAATTCATAGCTGGCATTATTCAATGGATGATTGTACATGAGCCAGGCTTAGGCTGAACTCAAAATAAAGGTAAATCAGAGGAGCAGCTCTTTATTTCCATGATGTTAAGTGACACTGAGGGAGGCTGGACACCGGTTTTTAGTTTTCAAAAATGTCACGGGGTTCGGTACTGCAAAGGATATTTTTCTTTCCATAAGGGTATGTATGATATACATAATGGTTCTTCAGATTACTCTGTTCAAGGTAAACTAACACCACCGTGTGTCCAATGCCATCCTTAGAGAGACTATTTTCTCTACAAGTATCAGTGGATATTCCACTTTTTATGCTGCATACTTTTTACCCCGAAGGATAAAGGAAAATGTCACTTTATTCAGACAAAATGCTTTGTAGTTTCACAGACTGATTATTCAATCCACATTTGCTATCTATGCCTTCACTGTATTCTTCAGCAGCAGTGGAAGAAGTTTGGGTTTTTATGTTGTTTTTTGTTATCTTCATAAAATTAGCAATTTAGGATACTTTGGCACCCAAACAAGCTGACAGCTACTGGCATTGTGGATTTAAGAAATGTTGTATTTGATGTACTTAAAAATTGTTCAGGCATGTTAATTTTGCTGAATGAACATTCTGATGTTGTGATTCACTGTCAAGTCATTAGCTTCTTTATTGCCAAAGTCCATCCAGAGAAAAATAAAAATTCGTCTATTGTCTCTAAGGAAAAATCAACTGATTTGCTAACTTCCCTGTAACACAGTAAGATGGAGTCAATAGGTCATTGATTTAATAAGGTATTGGCAAAAGCTAACAACCATTTATTAGAATTCTCCTATGTGTCTGACACTATATTGGATATGAGATCAAGAAATGGATAAGATATGGTCTCTTATATCAGTATCCAGAACCATGTCTATGCAGAATCCTGGTGAAATATATCTGGATAATGTCAGATATATCCACATGACTCAAAATCTGTATAGAAATCTCAGATTAATTCTGAAATTGCTCCAGTTTTCTATTCAGGCTCTCACAGTGGTCTTCATGTGATCAATAAAGCAATAAACTTGGAATCAGATAATCTAGCCAGTGGTTTATATCACTTAACTTGTCACGTACCAATTTATTAATCTCACCAGGACAATGTAGGTCCCTTCATAGAGAGAACTGCATCATTTATCTCTGCAATATTTATCATAGTACCGCTAACAACGTATCTGGCATTGAATAGGCATTTAATTAACACTGTTGAATGAATAAATGCTACATTTTAATGCCAACCACCAAAGAAGTTATAAATTATGGTTCTTACTTTTTCCTGATTCTTGAACTCCTCTGAGAACTGGAAAAATATGTTATTTTCACCAGAGACAAATGCATATAACACAGTATTATGTTTGCTGTTTTGAGGGTACCCTGAAGCCCATCTCTGATCTACAATATTAACAATTTAATCCAGAAATTTTAAATATGAGGAAGTATTTTCCTCTCTGTAAACTAAGAATCTGCTATTTAAACTTCTGATGAATATAGCTGCATTTAACCTGTTAGAGTTCTTAACATTTATTTTGCAATGAAAAATGCCCTAAAAGACTACTGTCCAAATTATTTCTATTACATTTCTAGCATTGCCATTAACCAGCTGTGAGACTTTGGATAAGTTCCTTAAACAATCTGGGCTTCAGTTTCAGACCTGTAAATTGAGAATGTTGAACTTAGATGATTTCTAAAGTTTCTTACTGCTCTGAAATTCTCAGTTCCAAAGCATTGTGGTGTGGGGGATGGAAATGTTAGTGACGGGCTGTGCACAGTGCTTGGCTTGCTAAGATATAGACAGAAACTTCCAGAGGGCATCATAGGACTGCAGGATGGGGCATAGACCCTTGGAATGCCGGGGTCTGTGTAAAGACTTGATCTTTAGAAAGCTAGGAGAGTCGCCTGCTCTTGTTGTTCCCATGAGCCTGAGGGTGTTTTTCACAAATGCTGTTTTTGCATAGTATAGTCCTAGTTTAACCAAGCATGTGGCACACATAGAGCTCTGCTTGGTGTCTCTGATAATAATCAACACATGAAAACCTCTGATTGTATGAAAAGTTTGGGATTAATCACACCCTGTAACTTTCTGCACTCTTGTGACCTGCACCTGTGGAATTTTTAATCATCATGTAAAGATTTGAAAGCACACAATAAATATGAGAATGAACAGAGGAAAAGGGTTTTCACCTCTGAGCGCTGACCCCCTCTCCTTCTCCTCTCTTGCTGTAAAGTAAGGTGTGGAGTAATCCTCCATCCATCGTCTCAGGGATTGCTGGCCATTCCTGGCATTGTGAAGGAAGGCATATATGGTTTCTTAAGGAAACTCTTTGGAGATATCTGCAGATGTCCCAAGAAGCAGCTCTATATAGATCAGATATATTACTTCTTAGGACTGTTGAGATTTTTGGTTTGTAAGGAAGTAAATAATCTCTCTCTCCAATGATGATTTGACTTTTAATATAACATAAATATTGGCCATCAACAAATATTACTTCTGATTCCCAAGTCTAAAATAGGGAATGCCTACAGAAAACAAGCTCAGAGCAAAAATAGTTATGAGAACTGAGGTGGTATTCAGAATATTGTTCTTCCTATGAGACTGAGGTCTTTTTTGTTGTTGTTGGCATCATATACAATATTCTGGGACAAGACAGAATTCTATTAGATTCATCTATTAAATGCTGCTTAAATAATTTCCCTCCCCACACTCCAAAATCCTGAGGGTCTTACCACTCATCAACAGGACAAAATCCAAGCTTCTGTCGGTGCAGAGGAAGCTCACCCACCGTCTGGCCCCTCCAAAAGCAGTGGCTCTCCCTACTCTCCCCAAACAACATTCTATTTTCGACAGATTAGTCAGCCAAGTTCTGCCAGTATCTCCAGACTCGACAAACTTCATGTCATGCTCAGGCCATGATCCATTCTCATAATCAAAATCCTACTGAACATAGAGTTCTGTTTCCAGTAATGGTAGACAAGGAAATTTGACCAACCTTGATGAAACTATAACTAGAAAAAGTTATAACAAAACATCCATTTGGAGTTATCACAGTTTAGAAAATAATGGAGAGGAGAGGTTTTTATCCTGTTCACCTCAGAGGAAATAGTCTCTGTGAGCAATCAAGGAGGAAGCTGTTACAAAACAACCAGCAAGAATTTAAGAAGACAGTGGAGGATAGGAGCCATGACGGAGGAGGAAATCAGTGCAATGGTAGCACCGATGCAAGCAGCATCCAGAGAGACTTGCATGTCTTTGAGTCCTCCCAAGAAGAGTAGGAGGCTGGGTGAGGATCCCTGAAGGTTAAATGGCTCAGGATCTGAAGGTATCCAATGGGAAAACTCTATAAAGCTGGAGAATTGTAGGTTTAACACGTGGGCACCCAAACTGATGAAATCCAAGGGGTGTTTTGGGCTAAGTAAAGAATTTGTGGTTGATTCTATGGGCAATGTTTAAAAGTGCATTCTGCAGAACACTCATTATGAGCAGGCTAGGACTTGAGCAGAGTGCGTTAGGATGGGAAGAGACTGGGGTGTGCAGATGAGTGAGGAGATCTTTGAGAAGACGAAGAAAAACACAAGGAGCTAAGTGAGACTGGTCAGACGCAGTAGGAAATGGAAGGAGGGGCCAATAAGATCCGTTTCACTGAAGAACCGTCAAAGGTAAAGTCTAGTTGTTTGATTGGATATGAGTGACCAAAGAAGCAAAATCAGTAAAGATTTAGAAGATTGTGAAGGTTTAGGGCTGTGAAGATCAAAATGATGGGTAAATTGTGATGATTCAGAGTCAAGTGAATACAGCACAACTGGTGAATCACCTGGAGTTGCTCCTGCCTGGGCCACTTACCAGTGAGGGAACCAGCTCTCCTAAGTGTGTTCCCTGAGCTGCAAAATGGAGAGAATAATGTCTGTATCTCAGGTCTAGCTTCGGGATTAAATGACGTATTTTATATAACATAGTTAAAAAGATATTTTCCATGCGGAAGAATCAATTTGTGGAGATAAGTGATGACTTTGTTTTAAATAATAAAACTATCTATTCACATTTTAAAAAATTTCGATGAATGATTTTCTGTGTAAGGGTCTTTTACCTTTTCCGTTAAATTTACTCCTAGATATTTGAAATTATTTATGTTACGGCAAATTGTATTTTTTAGACATTGTTAATTTATAATTATTTGTTGCTAATTGGCTTTTCTTTTACCCAACAACTTTGGTGGCCTCTCTTATTAATTTTATAACTATCTATCAAATCAATTGTTTTTGAATACCTACATGCATAATCATATTTTCTATATTACAATGTTATTGCAATAATACTGTGTGGTCAGTATTATTTCTTCCTTTGTAGTCCTTATAGTTTATTTTATTTATGTTCATTTTGCTGCATTGTCTAAAATTTCTAAATAAATGCTCATTAGAAGTGATGACAGTAGTCATCCTATTCTTTGCCTCATCTTGCAGGGTGAACTTTCAACATTTACCACTCAATAAGATGTCTACTGTAGATTCTGTCCATTGGGTTGAGGAAGGACATTTCTCTTCCTCGTTTGCCAAATTTAGTTTAATGAATGGATGTTTAATTTTATTAAATGCTTTTTAATAAATATGTGAAATGACTCTTTTTTCCTTTATTCTGTTAATGTCATGAATTACTCTAAATTTCAAATTACTTTGAATTTTGAATGTTATACTAACCTGGCAATTGTTGAGTAAGCCCAGTAGATGGACAAATAGATACATACGGTTATATCATGGGTTTATTTAGTGTGCCAATATATTTTCTCCTTATTTTTGCATTGATATTCCCAAGAGAGATGGGCTGATAATATTTTTTCTTGAAATATGGTTTTCATATAGAGGTTTTTCTATTCGTACAGAATGAACCAAAACGTTTTAAAATTTTTATCCTTGGTATTACTTATTTAAGTGTTTGGTAGAATTCATTGATAAGTTTATCTAACATTAGAATTTTCTGTGGTGAGGTTTCTAATTATAAATTTAATTTATTTAGTCATATTTTCTACTTCTACTTTTGTCAGTCTTATTAATATATTTTTCAAGAAAATGGTTTTATATGACTTTTCAAATGTATTGCTTATAATTGTTCATAATATTCCCTTTGTATCTATTTTTGCAGTATCTTCTGACATCTCCTTTATCATTAGTTACATGATTATTTGTTTGGTTTGGTTTTGTGCTGGTAATAATCACACTTGCCAAAGGCTTATTGACTTTTTAAAGCTGTTCAAAGAACCAAATTTTGGTGCTGAGTATACTCTATATTTTATGTTTTCTACATTAATTTATGATATGCTGCCTTTCTTTCTAGTACCCCCATTTTAAATCTATGTATTTCCTTCTAATTTTAGTTTTAATTGCATACTGCAGTTTTGATGTTGTATTTTCATTATTAGTTATTTCTGAGCAGGTGACACTAAAATTGAGGCCTAAATGATAAAGAGTTCCCTACGCAAAGAGCTGGGATCTGTCTTGGAGACAGAGCTTTCAAAGAACTTTTACAAATCAGTAAGAAAGTGAGTGATATTATATAAAAGGTGCTGCTAAACTTCACTATTGAGCAGAAAAAGTGAAATTTAACACTAAATACATCTATAAGAAGAGACAGTATTAATAAGTGCAACAATGCTTAGTATTTCTGACAATGTAGAGGAATTGGGACTCTTATATACTACTTTGGGAATCCAAATAAGTACAACCAGTTTGGAAAATTATTTGGCAATAACTACTTCAAAGTTGAAGTAGTTGAACATTTCCACATGCTTTATGCCTCAACAATTCCACTCCTACGTTTATATTTAACAGAAATGCATGCATATGTTCCCTAAAATATACGTATAAGAATGTTTATGGTAGACTTATTCTTAGTAGTCAAAAACTAAACAAAATCTGAATGAACATTACAATAGAAAAGATAAGTACGTTGTGGTATGAGTATATAATGGAAGTACAGCAATAGAAATGAAAAAACTGCACTGCATCTAGAACAGCATGGATGGATGTCACAGAGATAATGTTATATGAAAAATGTAATACACAAACACATACATACTATATGATCTTGTTTATATAAAGTTTCAAAATAAGCTAAAGTAATATTTGTTGTTAGAAGTTGGAATAAAGGTTACCTTTGGAGAGAGGGAATAGTAACTGAAGATGTAATGCTGGGGGCATCTGGGCTCCTGGTAAAATGTATTGAGCTGTAATAAAGTGATCTGTGTACCTTTCTGTATGTTTATGATACTTCAAAAGGCTTTTTAGAAAAAGATATTAAATTTGTTCTTAAAGTGGAAATTTTAGGAAAATTGAGCTGAGGGCTTAACTTAGGAGGTATGAAAAAGAACACCATTAAAAAAAAAAACAAAAATGCAGGTGCAAGAAAAAACAGGCAGAAAAAGAAATAGCTATATTAGAAAACAATCATGCCAAAGAAAGTTTAAGGAAGAAACATGAAAAAGGTAAGAGCAAGTTTTAGTAACATAAAAAAGAAAGATACAATAGAGATGAGCAAGGCCAAAACTTGGGTCTCTGAAAAGACTAATAAACCAGATAAGCCTTTGGGAAATATTATTAAGATAAAAGAAAAGGTTAAAAATAAGCAGTTCTAGGAATTTCAATAAAGGTTGTAACAATGGATATCATAGATTTTTCCTTAAAAATTAAAAAAATACCATGAGTAAGTTTATTCAAATAAAACTGAAAACATAATGGAATTGTTCTTAGAAATAAAATACTTTGACTGAGAAAAGAGAAGTCTTCAGTAGACTCAGCACTAATTTTGAAAAAAGTGAATCAATGAGTTTAAATCTGAGAGGTTAAAAATCTCCCCACAGTAAACTGGAGGCCAGATGATTTTTCTGGGCAAGCTTAAACCAACCCTCAAGTAACAGTTAAGTCCAATTTTAGAAATCTAAAAAGAGAAAAATCCTAAAACAAGACAAAAGGGATCACTCCAGGATGCCTTCAATTTTTACAATGCTAATATGTATAAAGAAATAAAATTATAGTATGATGTCATATAAAAGCACAAAGCAAAACCTCAAAATAAAATATTAGCAAATTAAAGTCTGCAATAAGTATATCTCTTATTTATATTTGTAAATAAAATTATAATGATAATTACTTTAAAAATATATGAATAAAATTATAACCAAAATTATACAAGAAATATTTCAAAACACATGAAGTTCTATTGATCAGTAAACAAAATACTACCCAATGGGGAAAAAAAGTGATCAAAGAAATGAAAAGATGATTAATGGAAGAAACCCAAATATTCAGTAAACATGAGAAGATGTTCCAACTCAAAGCCCTGAGGAGATAGAACTTCTTAACTGTGAGATGACTAAAGTTAAACATTGTGTCAATACTAATAGCTGGCAACCATGTGATACAATCTGAACCATTTTCTTCCATTGGTAGGATGTAAACATGTAAATTGGTTCCCTTACTTTGGAGACCCATTTGACCAAATTAGTAAATTTGAAGATGTGCAAATGTCATTGCACAGCAGCTCAACTCTTAGGTATATAATCCAGAACAGTGCTACTCTTTAAGTGGGGTCCTCAGATAGGCATCAGTTTGCAAATCGTTGTGGCTAGTCCATGAAGAAATGAAAACAAAAACTAAGAGTAAGCCTTTAGAAACTTGGATAGTAATTGATGTTGCCACATCATCTGTTTTGTGTTTTATGAAAGTATCAATTTATAGTCAATTGGAAATTTTTTTAATCTTCCCTCACAGACAGGTTAAGAAGCACTTCCAGGTTATTTCTCAACACTTGCATGTGATTTGGGAGCTAGACAGTGCAGATCATTTATAGCACACGAAGGTAAATTGTCAGTACTCTGTGTCCCTAGAGTGAGTGGGCATTTCTCACCCTAGACCCCACCCGGCTAACTTCAAGCTTAAGAGAGGTCACCAGCTTAGCTCAGTCACGACAAACAAGGGACCCATCAAACACTGGTTGACAAGCTCTGCTGTAGTAACCATCACGCCCTCACAGAAGATATGTTCAAGAATTTTCATTTTAGCATCATATGTGATGGCGATAATACTGAAACTGAGTTAAATGTCCAAGAGCAAAATAAACATAATAAACCATCCAACTATACACATATACATGCACATATTCATCAATTTCCCAAAGTTGAGCCAAAAGGTAATTAACAGAAAATAGATGTTAAAATACTTTAAGTAATATTTTTAATTTAAAATTTAATTATATTAAAAAATAAACATTTCATATATTATATTCTCTACATAATAAAATAAATTACATTAAATAAATATATTTAATAAGTAAATTATATTAATGAAATACATAAAAATAGAGGATACATGTTACAAAAATATAAAGAAAAGCAGGAGAAAGATAAATATGAAGTTTGGGATAATGGTTACTCTGCTGGGGAGGAGAAGGAGCTACAGTGAAAAGGGAATGAATATTTCAGATTATATTAGGATTACAATGGATTTCAAATGTAGTTGTAATGCTTTATTTCTTTAAGTTAGGTGGTAGGTAGAGTGTACTGTTTTTATATTTTAGTATCTTTAGAAATGGTTTATAATAATTGTCTAAGAGATAATTTCTAGCGTCAGATAACGTGGCAACAGGAAGACCCTACCACAGGGCTCCATCATCAGTGAGAGGTAGAGACTTGAGATACTTTGATACACAGAATGTAGTTGTCAACATCCTCAAACCTCTACGTAAACAATTCTAAGGCCAGGAGACCCTTTACCCGTCAAGGTGGCCTGTTTCCTTGTTGAAAAGCCATGATTTTGAGCCAAAAATCCACCTTTCAAGGCCCTTGTCCATGTAGAATGGATCCATTCCTCCCTCCAGAAGACCTTTCAAGTATTTGCAAACAACCATCGTGTCTCCATTAGTTTGTTTTCTTCAGACTAAATTTACTCTGAAAGCCTCCTCTTTAACTTATTTATAGTTGACCCTGCATCTTACTTCACAGAGAAACAGAGGTCTTTAGATATGAAATCAGTTCCCTCACCCAACTGCCAAACATGTCTATACCTGCATCCAGCCTCACAGCCTCCCTTGCTGGATATTAGAACAAATGTAATTTCTCTATTCAAGGGTAGTCCTTTCCTGGTACTCTTAATTCCTCTTTACTCCTGTTTCATCACTTACTTGCTTCCCTGTATATTTTAAACATTTTCCTTTTTCCTTTGTTTTCATTAATACGAGAATACATTTTCCTTAAAAAAAAGATAATTCGAAGTGTTTGTTGTTCACTTCAACTACATTTTCACTCCTGTCCAGAGGTAACCAATATTGCATTTTTTAGTCTGTTCCATCGTAGCTTTTCTATTTGCACATTTTTATATGAATGCACAGGCATGTGTGGTTTTGTGTGTTACATAAGTAAGATTGTCATTCATTCATTTCTGAAACTTAAATGAAACTGTAATACTATACCTTGGAGAGCTTCCATGACTGGGTATAGACCTGTCCCATTCTTTGTACTTTCAATAAAGAATTCTTCTTGTGATATCTGCTCCTATTAATGGTTCTTAATTTTTTGTAATGTTTTATTTTGATAGAATTTCAAATTTACAGAAAAGTTGTAGGAATAATGCCAAGAACTTCTGTATACCCTTTAACTAAATTCACTGATTGTTAGTATTTTTCCATATTGCTTTATCATTCTCCTTTCCTCCACCCCTGAACCTTCTGCCTCATGTACTGGAGACTTTTTTTGAACCATCTGAGAGTTAATTGAAGACATTTTTCTCATTTATGATAAATTATTGAATGTGTATTTTTTAAGAACAAAAGTTTTATAACCACAATATAAGTTAGCAAAATAAGAAAATGTAAGATTGATAGACACTATTACCTAATCCATAATCCATACACAAATTTTTCCAATTATCCCTATAAAGTCCTTTATAATTTGTTTTCCTCCCAGTTTCAGATCAAATCCAGAAAGATGACCTTCATTTGGTTGTTAAATCTATTCAGTCTCCCTTAGCTTATTTCCTCAGGCTTTTTTTGTCTTTTCTAAAATCAACATTTTTGAAGAGTATAGGCTAGTTTTTAAAAAATCAATTTACATTTTTTGGGTCTATGTCTTGGGATTGTCTGACAGCTCCTCATTACTAGATTCAGGTTATGCATTTTTGGGAGGAACATCACATAACTGATGTGTGCCCCGTTCCCCCACCCCCCGTTACCGCATCTTATTAGGAGGTAAATGACATTGATTGCACTATTACTGGTGATGTTACTTTGTTTCCTTGGTTAAGGAAGTGGTCATTAGGTTTTTCTTCCCTTTTTTTAAACAGTAAAATTACCACTAACCCTTTGGAACTAGTAAAATAATGTACTGGGAGATGTTTTGATACTATGTAAATAACCATCCTGTTCTCCACAAACTTTCATCTGCTAAAAGAAGAGTTTTCCTTTTTTATGTATTAAGCATGAATTTATGGATTTTTTTCTTACTATTAATATCAGTATGTTTTGATGCCCAGATTATCCCAGATTTATGTTTTTATGATTTCCGTACCTTCAGGATGGCCTTTGTCCTCATTTGAATATTTCTTACTTTCTGACGTAGTTGTTCTAGGTTCATATTGAACTTCCCTGCCCTACTCGTGGAGTCTGCCTTTTCTCCAAGGAATATGAAATTCAATATTTAGTGGAGACTGGGATTAAGAATCTAAGATGGAAGGTTTGGGTTTTTTTTTTTGCTTTCAGATCTTTTCAGCAAACTGAATTAGGAAATGAATTCACAAATATGTGTTTATATAAACATACGTTTATTTCTATATCCTTGAGTTCATAGTGATGCCACCAATTCCCATCCCATACCACAGGGTTCTTCCTAGCTTAAGTCCATTCTGCATTTGCAACTCCCTTCTCCATCAATGAGAAACCTGGTCCTGCTGTCCACAATATATTTATTCATATTCTCAACCTTCCAATATACAGGAAGTAATTTCAGAATTGCTAACCCACACTACTGTGAAAAACAAGCCTAACAAATTTCTTTAGACTGAAGTTAGAGTAAGGTCTGTAGATTAAGTAACACTGAACCAATGTTAATACCTTTTTTTTAATAATTACACTTCGGCTATGTAAGAAGTTAACATTCAGGGAAGTAGAGTAGTTAAAGGATATAGGAATTCCTTGTACTGTTTTTGCAACTTTTTGTATATGAAAAATATGATTAGTGCAAAAAAAAGTTAAAAAAATTACTAAGGTAGTTTCTCCCCCAGCATATACATACTTTGATATGGTTACATTTTTCATTTGAAATACAGTGAGGTTCCTTTAATTGTTTATATTCTGTTTTAGGGCTTTTCCCTTAGTTTCACTGATACAGTTTTTTTAACATCAAAGTACTAACATGGCTCAAAGAGTAAAAACTATTAATAATAATGTGCTCAGACAAATGTCAGGCACTCCCCACATTCCTTCACCCCTCTTCCCACCTATCTGAAACTAAATTTTTTAGTTTCAGTCTCATCCTTCTAGTACGTCTTTTTGCAAAAATAGTTGTATTTTTCTTATTCCTACTTTTTATACAAATAGAGTATATGTATATACCTTTGCACTTTGCTTTCTTTATATTTATCAGTAGACCCTGGATGTCATTCCTTATCTGTTCAATGGAGATCTTCCTCCAGTATTTATGCAGCTGTATACTATTTCATCTTGAAAAAAATTTTTTAATGTGAGCATTTATGTTATATCCAGTGTTTTGCAATTAGAAGTAATGGCTGTAATTCATAACCTTGTTTGTACATATTTTCATGATGTTGCAGGATCTTCAGAATAAAAACTAGAAGAGGAATTTCTTAATCAAAAATATATCTGTTTTCTTAGGTATTGCCAAATTTCCTTCCAGAGGTTTATACCCATTTACATTCCCACCTTCAAAGTATTGAAGTGCTTTGTCCCACTTTCCAGGAAACTTAAACTGTCAAACTTTCCATTTTTGCCAATTTAATTGGTGAGGAATGGTATGTCAGTATAGTTTTAATTTGCATTTCTCTTATGAATAAAAGGAACATCTTTTTATCTAAGATTAACTTTATATCTTTTTTTGGTGTTCATCTTTTGTCCATTTTTAAGTTTACTACCAGGGTTTTAGATCTTTCCCTCTCAATCTTAAGAATTCTTTATATTAGGAATTTTATACTTTATCTGTGATAAATGTTGCAAATATTTTCTCCCAGTGTATTGGCTACTTTTCACTTTCTTTATCATCTTTTCTTCTATTGCTATGCAAAAGTTCTTTTATTTTCATGTAGTCTAATTTATCAGTCTTTGATTGCCTCTGGATTCCAAAAAGCCTCTCATTATACCTACATTTTAGAGAAGTCCCTCCATGTTGTATTCTGATACTTGCATAGTTTCAGTTTTTACACTTAGCCCTCTGATCCACTTGGAGTTTAATCTTTTGTACTATGTAAAATATGGCTCTAATATTATCTTTTTAACAATGCTTATCCAGTTATCCTGGGTCATTTATTTAAGAAGTACATCTTTTCATGGGCCTATTAATTCTTGGGCCAGTTCTGGTCATATTAATTTTGCTTGAAAAACGATGACTATTAAGTTTTGGTTTATTTGATCTGTCCAGGCTGAAAGTGGTCTTAACATCTCCCACAATTGTTTTTTATTTCTGATAGTTTTGCTATATATTCTTTGCTATTTAGGGCATACCATTTAAGTCAGCTTTCCCTTCAGTGTGAAATGAACTTTTATCAGTCGAATGTGGCCATCCTTTGTGATTTCGTACTATTTCCATTAGTCGGAAATGAGTAGTACCACCACTGTTTGTGGTGTTTGTGCTAGCCTTCTAATTACCCCTTGTAATTTGGGCTTTAACTTTCCCTATCATTTTATGTTATCTGTCTTCTGTAAAAAGCACATAGATATGTTTTGTTTTTGACTTAAGTGCATATTTTCTATTCTTTAAGAGTGTAAATCCAACCATTGTTACTTATCATCAGGCCGCTATGTTTCCTTTGGGCTCCTTGTTTTATGCTTTCTCATTTTTATGCTTTCTTGCTTGAGTTTGTGGGTTGGTTTTTCTCAAACCTTTTTAATTTACAATTTCTCATTATCAAAGTCAAGAATGAAAATGCATGTGACTACCTTTATTCTCCTTTTTTTATAAACATGTTTTCATTAAATACCTTTGCAAATGGTTTTTCCTCTAAAAATGTATTATTTTTAAAAATAAGTTTTGCTTTTTACTAATTTTTCAGGTCCCCTTTTTTATTGATTCAGAAGAAATGTACCCTTAGTGTGACCCTGTCTAGAAGACAGAGGGGATAGGAATCTCATGAAGATACTGGGCTGTTTCCCAACCACCAGAAAATGTTGTCCACATTTTTTTCCCCATTGCAGCCTTAAGTTTTAAGAGTAATAACACCTTTCTCACCAGTACTCTCTGTATAGTGAATTATAATCATCAAATTCCCTGAACATGTTTTAGAATATATACAAGTGGTACAAAATTAAGTTTTTAAAGCAATAAAGTGAAAAAGGCCCTATTGTAGCACTACTTAAGATTTCCACTATTTCCTCAGACTGCATATTTTTCCCTCTACAAACTGAAAAAATATTAGCTCACTTAAGGCCTTTTATCTTTTCACAGTTAGTTTCCTCTCTGAGGCACTCTGATTCTACCTAACAGAAAGGTTATTTGGACTTATATTCCCAAAGCCCACAAAGATATGAATTTTCAACTTAACATTCCCCATATAAGCAGTGAAACAAAAGTGGGAATAAATGAGAGAGAGGAACAAGAGGTTCACATACAGTTCAGGATTATGCATAATCACATTTTCTGTGTACAAACTGAAGAGAAAGGTGTGCATCTGTTGGGTGGGAAGTAAAAATTCTGGTCTTTGAGGCAGAATATCATAGATGTAGAATCCCATGACCAGAAGGCATTAGTTTTTTTGTTCATTATACCAAATGGCTTCCTACTAAAGCAATTTTGATTCTTCCTTAACAGTGAAGACAGAGATACCTTCCTGTTAGTGCCTCATCATCCCTTACCTGCCATCTGAGGAGGGCTGGTGGCCACAGTCTCTTCAGCATGTGAGGTCCTGGCCAGACTGTGGTTCAGTGACTGGCCTGGGGGCAGCAGAGGTAGGAAGTGGATTCACCTCAGAATGTGGATCCTGTGACCTGTTTGTTTTCCTTGTCACTCATACCCACAATGCGTCGCATTTTCCTTTGAGTTAAAGCAATTTAGAGTCCTCAACTATTTTCATTATTTTACCTTAGCAGAGGCCCCTAGGTTTGCCCCAAAATATGTTTTTTGAGTGACAGGATTGACTAACAAGAAATACTGCCTTATACGGCCTTTTTTTTTGGAGGGGGATCTGGGTAGGAGACCCCAGGATATTGATAAGTAGGTAGTCAGGCTATCAAGAGAGAGATAGGAGCTGCTTTCCTAGCAAGGAGTAGAGGAGGTAAGTTATTAAGAAAGTGGGAAGATGGGAGAGTAGTATCTCTCTGGTAAGTTTTCTGGTCTGACCACCGCCTCCTACCACTCAACTTAGAGCCGGACCTAAAGCTCTAAGGGGGCTGAGTGGGCTCCAACCCAACAGGCCTACCACTGCCCGGCAAGCAACTCACGTCATCCCAGTTACTTTTGTAGCATCCACCTCCCTGCCCCACTTTACCGCATCAGGACCAGGAACACTGGGGCAGAGGAAACCCCATAACTGGAGAAAAGGCCGTGTCTGGGGAAAAACATTCAAAGTATTTCTAAAAATTTGATATAGGAGATACCTAAAAAATTATGACCTGTATTTTCTATTTCTGGATTCACTGACTCAAGATATTAAACAGAAGTCCTGGAAGGCAGCCCTGATTGGGCTTTAATTTCTGGCCTAAGAAATCGAAAAAGAGCACGCCCATGATGGACTCTAGCAAGAGTGACAGGGAGGCAGAGGGAAGTTCACGTCTTACCCCTGGTCGCAGGGGATCTCCAAGCTCCAGACCATCTACTAGGATTCTATTTGTCAAATAAATAGATCCTTTTTTCTTACTGGATTGATGTAACCCTTCAATCTGTATCTGTGTGTGTCACCTAGACTGGGAGCTGTGGCTGGAGGCCCCTGGACTACAGGGGTGGATTTGGTAAAGGAATTGAGCCCTTCGGTCCAACACTTGGGTGGCTGTGCCAGGGTACCCCAGTGTTCCAAGTCCAAGCATAGGACACAGCACCCTCCACACTTCCGGATCATATTTATCAACAGATTTTGTGGGATGGCAAGTGGAGGAAAGGGTATATCAGAATCACAAAGCACGCACACCTGTTGCTATTCTAGGTCACGTTAAACAAAAAACAGTGATAGGAAATGAATCAGAATTAATTAGACAGGCAAGGATGAGAATTTATAATTTCACTGCCTAATAAGATAGGCAGGTAATGGGGTGTTTAGTATCTGTGAACTTACACCAGCAATAGTAATCAAAAATACCCACCTTCATTTGGTAAAATAGATGTAAAAGCCTTACAGAGCCTCTGTTTGTATCTGTGTCTTTGCATGTTCATCTTGTAGGTGAGAGAAAACAGACTCAGAAGGATTAAGGCTGTACAGAGGTAGCAAGTGGCTGAACTCAGTTCCAAGCCCAGTTCCCACTTTGAACCTTAACGGTCTTTCCCAAGTCATTTTACTTCTCAAGACTGGGAGAAGTTGAAAGATAGTAGGGCCTGTAGAATATTCATCCACCTCTCGAGATTTATATTAAAATTAACCAAAAGGTTTTTCTCCCAGTTCTCTTACTCTCTTATGGAACATAATTATTTGATCATATGCTGTGATGTGGGGTTTCTCGGGAAGCAAACACCAAGGGAGGAGAAATTAGGAAGAAAGAGTATGAAATTTCTAGATTTACTACCTATGATGCATTTATCCTCCTTTCCTTAAGAGCACGGAATTATCTTCCAAGTGGTCTACCTGTGACACCGTGTAGAAGTAAGGGGAATGAGGAAAATTACTGAGGAAGGTGGCACCCCTGTGATCCAAAATGACTTGTGGTAGGCATATGTTCTTATACCGGCTGCAGAGAAATAAGGAGGCCAGGGTGTGACAGACTAAATTGTAACAATAGACTCAATTATCATCAGGAATTTTGAAAAACAAAGTGCAAATTAGAGCAAGGCATATATCATCACCAAAGAGTAGTCATCTAAGTAGTGCTCAAAGGATTTCACTGAATGTTTAAACCCACATGAGAGAACACTTGGTAATAATGTTGGATAAAGTAGGATTCATTTACCAAATCGTTGGCCACAGTGTCTACGCAAGAGGTGGGTCCTCTTTCAAATCGTAGTTATTTGGTAATTTTTAAAATAGAGAAATTAAAAAAATCATATGCTTTGGTTGAACAATTACCAGTTGTCACATACTTTGCCTAAAGAAACAGGGAAAGTAAGATTAACTTTGGAGAACTAATGAATGATGTCCTACAGGGGCCGCAGTTAATAGGAAGAGGAGAATAAACAGAGGTGTTGAAATCTAACTTAAAACTCATTTTCTCTTCTCTCTTCTTCAGCACAAGCAGCTATACATTATTCCTTCCCTTGTCTTCTTGTATTCTGGGATTGTGTTGTTAATTGATCGGTAAGATGATAATTAAACTTAATTATCTGCTATTCTGCCTTTTAGTCACAACAGAGGTAGACTATACAACAATGAACTGTATCAATTGCCAGAACAAATTAATCATCCTTTCAAAATTTATCTCTTTCTTACATTGAATGTTTACACCAAATACTCAACATATTCTTGTATGTAATCTAGAGTCTGTAAAAGAAAATTTTAATGTCATCTATGGAGTAGGACTTTGAAGTTCATTTAATTCAGCAGTCTGTTCCTGTAAGCAGGGTTTTTCTTTCACTTTTTATGAAAAGACTTTCCAGGCCTTGTCTTCACCCAACACAGACAAATATGATTTGTGAATAGGCTTTATTTTCAGCCACTTTGGATGAGTAAAAAATAATAAGCAATTCTTATGCAGTCTAAATGAATCATGCTTCTGTGCCCTTATCTTGAATGGATATGTTTGATTTTTGCATTAATTAGGGAGAACAGTTTTGAAAATGGTATTATTCATTGAGCTATGCAAGATGATGAAGTACATCACTCTAGTTTGGAGTTGAAGATAAATACTTGGTATGTTAGCAACTTGCTGTGTGGTAAGAGACACCAAAGGGTATGGTGTGAAACAAAGGGCAATGTAGATACCCCAGTGTAGATTAACCCAGCAGATAACCTTGCTGTAATTTGGTTCCTGTTTAAGCTTAACCTATAGCCGAAACTATTCTAAGAGAGAACAACAGGTGCTGCGTCTTGGAATCTGGTGCGAGTCATGAGCGGTGTGACAATGGCTGCAAACAGTTCTTGGGATCCTTTCCGAGGCAAACCAGAAAAGGAACCCACCGTGAGACTCACATGGCCGGATGGATGACTTGACGAGACAGAAGAGAAACTTTCAGAGGTAATTGGTTTGCAATTGTTTAGACTCACGTGGCCAGATGACTTAATGAGACATAAAAGAGGTGATTAGTTTGCAATTGTTCAGCTTGATGAAAAAACTCATCCTATAATTATTAATTGATGCCTTTTTGTTTGCTGTAACTTAATAAAAGTGCAGGGGAGCGCTGACTTGGTGCTTAGTCTTGAGAGGAAGTCTAAGCGCTCTGCATTAAACGTCATTCTGACTCGGTTTCTCATTTTCGCAGTCCCCGACTGCAACAGGGGAAGAAGGCAAAAGCAGATTTTTGTGAAAATGAAGGAGTAATTTCTAGGTTTAGGTCAATGGAAGCAGTGTCCAAATCTTGGCTTATTTTTATGTGTTACCCCATCACCGCAGATCAGTTCTCCCTGTAGATGCTGAGAACACTGCCATGTGAGGGAATTCCATGCTGCTACCACTCCAAAGATGGTTCTCCTAAGCCCAGGGGTTTCTTAGAGTGAATTTAGAAAGAGACGTGTTTGCAGCAGTAACTACTCTGTGCCCTTTCACTGAAACCAATTTTAACTGCCCATGAAACAGGTGTGATGCAACTCGTGAAATTCACCGATACCATTTACTACCTTACACTAGTAAGTACATATGGGGGGGGGCACCATCGGCCAGGTGGTACATGACATGTTAAGAGTTTTCATTTCTGCTCATTGTGCTGTTAGGAGCTATGCAAAAACGTGTTTGTGAATATTTGAATATGTGTATAATCTGACCATGTAGTGTGCATCATAGGTCCCTCATGATAAATGAATACATGGGAAGGGAAGAAATAACTAGTTTGGGTCTCCAGTTCTGTGTTATCAGTTCACTAGCAGTGGCACATCCTGAAAGGTTCTTCAAGTAAACCAGGAAAAAGGAATTCTTGAAAGCATCCGTGCCACTAGTTTAGACATGTGCTTTGATGTGTCTGACTTTCCGTTGATCTGGAAACGTATTAGAGGCGATATGCTGCAAACTGCAGTGAGCTGGCTGGGTCAAATGACTGTGATCATACTATTTCAAAATGAGGGAAACATCTTAGTGAATGGGGTGTGGAGTAATTGGGAGTCTTCTTCCAGCTGGCCAAACTTTGGTAATCAAAATTATCAATACACATCAGATGGTAATCAGTCGTTTTACTTGAAAATAATGTGAGAAGTGAGCCTTTAGAAATGTCAAGTGACCAAACACATATGTGCAGAAATTAACTTTTTTTTATTATATATCATATAATGTAGTAGTAAAGTCTGTTTGAAGTGCATGAATAAAAAGTTAGTGAAATTACAGGAGGAACAATCTATACAGCAATAATAGGTGCATTCCTTGTGCATCTGAAAGAAAAAAAAAAGAGTTTTCACTCATTTTGGCCTAAAACTTAGTGTTCAGGTTCCCAGGATTCTGACATCAGAACCCAGATAACGCTGATTAGAACCATAGGGGCTTTACAATAAAAGCTAAAATATTGACCATATGATGGCAAAAAGTCTTATTTTGTGGTTAACTGATTCTCTTCTAGCTACTCTCTGATGAAGTTGGTGGCGCCGTAGAGGAAGACCGCCGTCTCCTGGATGAGGACCGGGACCGCTCAGTGTTGTAGGTGACCTGCTTGTTGTAGCTCTCCATCTGAGCCTCGATCAACTCTCTCTGCTGCTGCCGGATGGTCTGGCTGATGAGCTCAGGGAGGGTGTGGATGCTCCCAATCAAAGTCTCTAGTTTGGTTTCCACAGTAACAATCCTCTTCTCAAAGTCTTCACTCCTCTCATTTAAGTCAGAAATCATGTCATACATGATGTTCTGGGTCTGGAAGACAGGATTGAGAGGAATAGAGCACAGAACTAAGGCAGCATTATGCTGGTTGCCTTCTGGGGACATAAAATGCAACAGGGGTGTCAGCTAACTCAACACGTTACTGTGCAAAACAAATCCAGTGTGTCTGTTCAAGGCCAGGATTTAGTGTAAGATCTTAGGCATTAATGTGATCCAGTTGCACAATTTTAGGTGGTATACAGAGACACAAACATGTTTTGATTTAGTACTTATGTATGTATTTTAATGGTGCTTACAAAAGTTAGCATATCAAATACATTCTGCAATGTATAATATGAATTAGGGCAAGGCTTATTTTAAAAACAAGCAGAGTTAAAGAACAATAAATAATTATACAGATGGTGTTAGGATGTAGCAGAAATTCTGAGGGTGGAATATGAATGAAGTTTTTAAGATAAACTGATTTGATCAAGTAATTCAGCAAGTTAGAGCAATAAAAATTTTTCTAAATATCTTTTGCTATCCTACGTTTCAAATCATAGGCTCTCCATTGGGCCAGATACCATTTTTATAGATAACCACTGATGGAATAAAAGTTGGGGAAGATACCAGTTGCCAGCTCAGCCTTAGTTAGTTAGAGCTACGTGGTTCAAAAGAGGAAAATGTTTCCGGTGTCTTACTGAATCATGCAAATGACTGTCTTGATCAGAGGGTGTTCATAACTGTGGATACCCACTATGTTTCTGGAAGTAGCCAAGAGACCAGGTACCTAATGGCTAATCAGCTCAGAGCCAGAGAGGGGAAAGGTTGGTCCAGGAGAGAAGGATGCAACATTAACCTTATCCCAGGGCAGCTTCTCCCATATCTCAGACCTGTTTGTTTAAGCCTTCCCTCTTCCTCTCTCATTTCCCCCTATAACATGTTGCTTTTATCTTGCTTAACAATCTCTTAATGATGATAAATGAGCTAATTAAATAAGGGAGTTACTCTTCAAAACACAGGCACCTAATTTGAGTTTGGCCATGGAGAGAGTGCATTAATTTTATTTTTACTACAGAGTTTTGAGACTATGTGAGCAACATCCATTCATTCAGAAAATACTGAACCCACGGACAGCCCTGTAGTCATAACAGTAAGTATGGCACTAAAAAAATAATTGGAAAGAAATAGCATATAGAATATATATACATATATAGAATATATATTTCATTTATTATACATAATATATATCATTTCCAAGTGGTCCTGTTTTTTTTCATTTTTTTCCATCCAATTTATCATTTGACCTAGGAGTGATGTAAGAGCCTGCCCCATCTTTGTTTATGACATGTCCAAGTGAGAGCTATGTGTGCAAATGTCTTCAGGCCTCAAATATGTGTGCTTCCCAGCTTAAATGCATGATGTCTGCTCTCTTACAGGTAAGCTGTTAAATATCTCATTTATTATCTTTTACTTATAAGCTATTAAATATTCATCTTTAACATATTTACACAGCATGTGTTATTGCTATTCGTTAAAATGAATATAATTTAGTTGGGTGATTTTGTGTGATGAGGACAAATAGGTGTAGTTTTTATAGATTATACAGGAGGCTTTATAAAAGACATAGCTGATTTGTCAAACAACAGAATGTACAGGTCCAACTGAGATTACCTCTTTATTGTGAAAAGCTGAACACTTAATATAAATGCTATTCTAATACCTCCTTTAGAATTTGCTTGGGAAAATGCAATGTTGTCATTGTTGACAAATATTCATAGTTTGAAAGTGGAGTTTACTTGAGAGGAACAACCAAAAATCAACCCAATAAATTTATAAATGATAGAAAAAAAGTTGGGGCTGATTAATGTACTTTTAAAAAAGTGGTATGACTTTTAAATAATGAAATAGAGAAAGGACTATAAATTATAAAAAGTGATTTTTTTGAAAGACAATTTTCATTTTCAGATGTAATTTCTTGTATTTAAAAAAAATTTTCAACTTTATATTCTTCTGAGTTTGCTTAAAATACACAGTAAAATTTTTTATGGATGAGTCCTATGTAGCCCTGAACCTCCTATGTAGTCCTACGTAGTCAAACCCAGGGTATAGTTTTGCTATCTTAGGGGGGAGCCTGAACTACAAATAAGACTCCTAAAGGTATTGTCTCACACTCTGCTTATGCTTCCTGCTTTACTTCCAAATCACTGCAAGTAGGAAAGCTTTTAGAATAGGTTTGGAGATTATGTGTACAGGGAAAGAGGAGTAAGCGTTGTAGAAAAATTCTTTTAAGTTGAGCCATCATTTTAGGGTGGTTTATTGGTTTGATTTGTTAAATAAATTTGGGGTGGCCTGCTCCAAAAGTATTATTAGTTATTATACAGTGGCTAATTCCTACAGACAGAACCATGAGGGCTGAGACCCCACGCTTACCTTTGCCAGGTCCACCAAGGTATTGGCTTGGTCGTTCAGTTTCCTCTGCTCCATTTTTACACTTCTTAATCTAAAAGACAGAATCTGAAGTCAAAAAGGTTCCCCTCTTTCTACTGCCATCATATCAAAGAGCATGCAAAAAATTGACAAGAGCAAGTAACTGCATGGATAATGCCTTGAATATTTGGGGTAAAGTCCAAACTGGTTATGTATCTGGTACAATGAGAAGCATGCTTCCCCAACACCACAAAAAGGAAAAAGGAGAGAAAGTAAGAGATGAGGTGTCCTTGGACAACAATTTACCAGATAGTTAGAGTTGGATTGAGAAAGGCTCATAAGGGTTTAACCATATGAGGAAAGCCAAAACATTCCTTAAGACCCCAGTATCATGACAAATAGACATAGGAAGAAGTATGTATGCAAAGCAACTGGAAATTCATCAGAGATGGAAGCACCTTCCTATGCCTACATGACTAGATACAGGTATTAGCCCTGTGTTGTCTGAAATGGATTGGGTTGGGTATTTGAACCTGATGAAACAGTGATAAGTGAGATTCTTATTAGCAAAAAGCAAACTTTTATTCAACCAGCAGCAAGAAAACTCAAAACACACAATTCTCTTATTCTTCATTATTATTTCACCTGACTCTTCTCTTAAACTGCCATTGAATTTGAAGGGAAGCCAGACCATTTCCTTGGGAGAATTTCCCTTAATTTTTCTTGTAGATAAGTTGGAGGACAATTAAAGTGTCTGCCAGATGGGATCTCTACTTGTAAAGTTACTTTTAGACACTTTTAAATATCATTGTGTATACCTGACTGACAGTCAAAAGGCCACAGTTCTGAATGAGAACTTACTATTCCTCATTTACTGTAATATTTCAATACATTTATTCAGTGCTTACTGTGTATGAACAAATTAAGATTTTCCTAACAAAAGAAAAGTAGTTTATTGTTCTTTAAGCCAAGAATTCAAAGCCATGCTCTAGAAGAGAAGCAGGTCTCTTCGAGCTACTTAGTAAAACTGAGAGAAAAAAAAAACACACTAACGTTACTACTTTGATGACAAGTCATTTTACAAAATATAGTGTTAATGTTGGAGAGAATACTCTTTTTATTATTTCCCAATTTAAATTAAAGGTAATTATATAGAAAGGATAAAAAATTTCACAGGGCAAGATTTTACTGCCAGGGAGATATTTGTAACAGATATTCACAACACTCACGATTTTGTTCTGAAGCTTAGATATCAGTAAGTCACCAAATCTGCTCTACAGTGAAGATCTAGTTCCTTCTGCCAGGAAGAATTTAACTGACACCCATCTACAACATAGTCTTTAACAACCAAAAACAGACGAAGGTTATAACATCCCTGAGACTATACGCTTCTCTATAAACACTTGGGACTAAATTATTGGACTTTTTATTACAGAGATGGAATATGTTTAAAAGAAATTTACCAACATACATATAAAACTAATATGTTTTTGAGAAATGTTTCTCTAAGTACTTACAAGGGCTATAATTCTTGTGAACCTTTTAAAAACAAGAGAAAAAAACCTTTAAGCACGTGTGGGTCATGAGAGAGGAATGTGTTAGAGAGAACAACATCAGACATGGATTTGATCCTCCCTGGCCCTAATGTAGCCTTCAGTTTCTTCATGTATGAAATGAAGTGTGTTAGATTAGGATGGTGTTTTGAAGGGCTGGATTTATACCACCAGAGGTGTGCTAGATGACTAAGTGATACTCCAACAAGACATCTTGCAATACTAAAACAGATGGAGAGACAGTCCCTTTAATTCTCTTTTCCATTTCTTGGATCGTTACATGAAAAATGTCTCAGGCTGGTCCTATCCTGTTTTTATCTCCTAACACCTGCTATTCTCTCCTTTTTAAAAAAGAGGGAGCAGGAGCTCAGCTCAGAGCTTTCTGCCGGGGACAAGTCTATAGCTAGAGTTTAAAATTGTCAGTTGATGTTACCTTTAATTCTCTCTGTTGGGAACAATATTTTTTTCATCCACTTATGATAGGGACTTATATCAAGGCTTCTTTTCAAATTTAAGTAAGTAGTAGTATAGGTGTCACATGAATGACTGAAGTTTGGGGCTACCAGACTAGAAGCCTCCAGCCACTTGGGAGTGCAGATAAATTCCTGAGCTCGGAAAGCCAGGTGGGAAGGTCAGTGTTGATCCCCTAGCTGGGGTGGGTGTTTCATCCTCCAAACAATGGAACCTAATTTTACTTCTCTTGGATTATAGTATTATGTTTCTGACAGTAGAATTTTGCCCATTTTACATTCTCCTTATCTGGAAAGCTGACACGGAGTAGCCCTTATTTGACTGGAAGTTCTTTAGCTCCTTGAACTGAAATCATCCTGCCTGGTTGCTTCTTCAACTGCCTGTCATGCAGGGGAACTGGTAAAAAAAAGCCTACTTCATCTGCAGCTGCCAGAATAAAAGGTAACATGCTGATGTGTATTTTTCACTTTCCCCCCCAAAAAAGAATAAGAAACATATGTTGATTTCTTCCTTGTGAACTTCACTTATCACAGGAAAATATCATGATTTTGGATCACATTTCCATAGCAGCAATCAGACTACTAAAATTCACAAATAAAGATCTGCTTGGGTGCATGCAGCCGGTAGAAAATTCTGCAAATATTGAAAGTAGCGGCTCACACAACTTACTTCCGAGCTCTATTTTCATTTTGTTGAAATAAAAAAGACAAAACAAAAGAAAAGAAACTGTAAAATATTCTGGAACAAAATAACACAGTGTTGTGTTCAGTAGTGCACAGGGGGCTCGATTCATTAGCTGGAAGATCCTGTTAAGATTCTGTAGGATTTGTGAATGTGGATCAAAGAGAAACACTATTCAATTACGGTATCCTCTTTCTTCATTGTTACTGTACTTCCCCACCTGAAAGAAAGCGCACTGCTTCCTCCAGGACTAGAGTTCAGAAGGCAGAACTTGTACAAAATTATCCTGGCCTCTTTGTTACAAGATGTTCTAAGAACCATTCTTGCCTAATATGAATGTGATAGGATTAAAAGGACAATATTCTAAACAATAAGGTTAAGGGTATTTTTTTTTTTTTTGGAGAGGGTACATCTTTTCTGAGCTGGGGCTATTTAGAAGCCTGGTTTTCTGAAAGGGGGGTAATCTAACACTCTGTTATAGAAATTCTGTTTATTGGATTTCAACAAGCTCATGTTGATGGATGGGTCTACAGTTGAGATTTAAAAAATGATAAACTTTAACTGATATCAGAAAAAGTGTTGTTAAGTTATAGAAACAGGATGCTTCGTGGCATTAAGTGATGATCCATAAAGTCGGATAGGTTATTTAAAGGAGGACCCGCTACTGGAAAGTCAGGCATCCATCAGAGGCTGCAGAGGTTATGTGTCAAGGAGAGAATCCATGAGGCTCAGAAAAGAAAAGGGAGGTAGAAGGGAGGCTGGTAGAAGGAGAGAGCGACTGCAAATAGGAGAAGCCAGGAGAAATGAATTTGTAAATTTCTTTCTCCTCAGTTAGCAAGGTAAACTTCCCCAGTGCTGACAGACAGGCTCACGGTCTCACTGTGTCTAAACAGGGGACACAAAAGCCCTTGGGAATCGAGCCCTGTGTGCCTTCCTTGATGACGTCACTCACTATGTGCGCTGAAAGGTCGCTGTGCGTGATGAGGATAATCCAGCCCAAACCAGCCGGTATTAATCCTCAGTTGTGCTTTTCCTCAGAGTGTTAAGTACCCTCCCACCTCAAAGGACACCCAGCGATCCCAAGAGTAATTTGTGAAACAATGTAGAACAGTCCTGAGTTGCTTGAAGCTCCTCTACTTTAGAAGCACACATTGCTACTGAAGAGACAGAATGAGCAAAGTCTGAAAGCAGAAGATTCACATGTGATTGATTGCCTGTTACTCTAGCTGAAAGCAGCTTGCTGACAGACCCTTGTTCCCCACACCGAAACACTGATTGCTTAGGGACAGTTTTGAAACTTAGTTTCCCCAAAGATTTTTTTCCCCAAATTTTTACACTTTATACATTTTTTTCTTTAATTTTTTCAAACCTACAGCAAAGTTGAAAAGGTTATAGTAAACACCCCTAAGTTGTCCCCCAAGTTTTTGAATGGGAATGTTATTCAGAACTTCAGAGCTCTATGACAGGACATAAATATACGCCCACCATGTACGCATGGCTGCAGAGCTACATCACAAAAGTGTCTTGGTTGTTGTTACATGAAAATGTACCAATGGCATCAAAGGCAAATCACATTTCATTTTTTATTTAATAGGTGCTTACACTGACTGAAAGGGACTCTAATACGATCTGGAGGAAACGGCATGTGTGCCACTAGACGCCTGGACTGACCACTGACTCGCTTCTACTTCATCTCGTGTCCTTCCCTCCTGCGGACGCCACTCCTGCTGACACAAGAAGGTAAGTTTTCTCCCTCAGATGCTCGAACTAGGTTAGTACCGGAACACTGGAAGTACAAAGAATGATTTCTCTGTGGTAGATCATGTAGCCTTTCGTATGAGTGTTGGGATGACTGTTGTTGGGGGCCAGGAATGAGCCCTCTTCCAGGAGCTTTGCCAAGAAGGCCTCTCCTAGGACAGGAAGGCCTGATGAGAGCAGAGGTGAGGGCTCGCGACCCTCAGAGGACTGGCTCTCTGAGGTTTGAACTTCAAGAGATCAAGATGCCGAGGCAAGTGCTGTGAAGTGGTGGATCCCGGCCGCACAGCTGGCTGTGAGCTTCAGGGAGCAAGTTTCCTTGGTGAACCAGGTCTAATACAATGCTCCCATCTGTGCTTTTCTCTTTGACTTGTTTCCAGACTTTGAAAGAGGATTACCTTAAAATCTCAGCCTTATCTTTTCCTTATGATGGGGTAAAAAGCACAGGTATGTGACAAGTCACAGAGCTAAAAGAGAAAGGATGTCACGCTGGTGCTGGTGGCAGAAGGAGACAGCACGAAGGAACAGCTATAAGTAGCTGCTCTACCGTGTGTGTGGAGTGCCCCTCTATTTTAGAGCTCAGAGGGCTTGCGTTTTATTTTCATTGAGGAGGGAAGCAATTCCTAAAGAAGTACATGTGTGTCCATACTATAGACACATTCCACCTATTTAAAAAGGGCAGTTGGATGGATGCGGGGAAGGGTAAGATGAATGCTTAGTGATTTCCCACAGATGTTAGTGTCATATATTAATTACATTTGAGTTACAAAATCCAGTATGTATTAATTTTTATTAATACTCCAGCCTCAGAGCTTTCTTGTCTGCTGTGCTAATTAGCTCTGAGAAGACACATCTCACTGTATAATCATGATATCTAGTTATCTACACACCTTTCCAGGACTACCCTACTAGGTGGCATAAGGAAAGCCACTCTTCTGACCTGCAAGTGTGACGTGGCTGCTCTTCTCCACACGGAAACAACATTAAGTTAAGAACGAGGCTGCATGGTGTCATAAGTGACACCCACATGAATGTACTTACAGTAAGGATGCTGCCAGCCTGGGGGAGAAAGACCTGGGGTTTTCAAACAATCATTGAAACTTACTAGATAGAGACTTGTACTTTAAAAGTCTGTGATAGTTATATGGTATAACAATGAAATGGCATGCAGGACTTAAATTGAATAATGGTGGCCTGGATAAAGTCAGAATAATAATAAAAGAGAACAATGTCTATAGGAACTATAAAATCTACAATGAACATGTAGCATATAGAAAGTGCCCCCAAGTCCTGATTTAAAGCTAATTAAAAAATGCTAGTATTAAATCAAGTATATATATTACCTTCATAAAGATATTTGGCAGTATGTTTAAAAAAGCCCAGACAGATCATAAAATGTTAAATTTCTCTCAAGAATTCGAAGTACATACTAACATCTTAGAACAAACTAGATGAATAAATAAGTTAAATTAAGAAATACAATTTTAACTGAAATTATTGCTTGTATAAGGAGAGAAACTGAGAAGACATTTGAATGACTATGTGAAATGACTATTCTCCCAATAAATGATTTTCAATCATAAAAGGAACTGACAGTTTTTTTCAGGATTTCATTTATGGAATTATTAAATTGCCATAGAATGTCTTTTGGGAACACAATAACAATGTTTTCTTTTTTCCTCCTGCAGGAAATAACGAACTATGAGAATTAAAGTCCAGAGATACAAAAGTAGGATGAAAATGGAAAAAGGTACTTACTGATGAATAGCCTGCAAGAATTTTCGCTGATGTTTTCTAACTTTTGCATGATCTATCTTTTTGACCAGCTTTGTATTTTTGTAAATTAGCCATGTTTCCCTGAGTACATTGGCAGCTGCATTTTTCACCTGTGAAGAAAACAAATAAAAAAAGCAGTTGATAAATTCCAGAGCAGAATCTTTTGCAACTTGGTTAGGAGTCCCAGTTGTCAGCTTAGTGATCAGGGTAAGCGCCAGCTCTGCTGAGTAACTATTTCTAAAACACTTGTTCTGGGTCAGTGCCCAAAGTACCTGTAATCTGTCCAGCCACAACAACTGATTAAAAATATTAGGGGGCTAATAATCTCTTTGAAGTCTCCTTGTATTGCAATTGTTCTCTCCATGGTCTTCATTTCCCTGGAGAAAGGCCAAATGCCAGAAGGCCAAGGTCATTCCTGTCCTTTGCAAGCTGGCTCAGTGTTTCTGGCTGGGTGCCGCAGGAAGAACATGTTGCCACCACTTGAGTGTACCAGCAGACCCAGTCCCTGAGTCTCCCGAAGTGACTTAGCAAATTGTACACTTATTAGTACTCTTTAATGAATTGATGGAAAGTCTATGTTGTCACAGTTTTGTTGGTAATTTAAGCACACTGTGTTTCACGTGGATGGGAGAAATGTAGAAGATGAAAGCATATAGTAACACTGGCCTACGGCAGCTGATGGAAGGCATGAATACTCCCCAGTGATATTCAATCATTTGCTTTCTTGATTAACATTTTCAAAAATTCCTGGATGCTGATAAGGCCCAGCCAAGGTCAGATTTGTCTTCTTTGTCCACACTGTGGGATAATGATGTGACCCAGAGCTTTCTCTGTAACTTTTTGTTAAAGACTTACCCTAGGAAGTTTATCCATTTCATTTTTTTGAGTGGTGGATAAAGGATGTTTCACAAAGAACATTGAAGGTTACTGGTGAACCGGGTAGAGGAAAACTTTTTAAGAAAGGCAATGAGCTGGGCGTGAAAAGCAGGGTCTAAGTTCTTAACTTTGGACTACCCAAGTCGGTCAAGGAGACGAGCAAACCTTATAGGTCAATTTTCTCTTCTCTAACGTGAGAAAGTTACAGAGCATTATTATTAAAGTCTTCTTTGGCTCTTAGATTTACCATAAGGAACAGCCTTAGAATGATATTAAAACTAAGGGCCCCAGTTTTAATATAATTTATGTTAATATAATTTAATATAATGTATGTTTTTTCAATTCAGCAAAGAAAGTATCCGGTTTGGTAGCTGATGGTGATTTTTTTCCTCATAGTGCTGATATGTTTTCTCTGTGAGTGAAATTATATTGCTAGAATCCATTTTAAGAAAATGACTCATTTCTTAAAACTGCTTTTTGGAGTGATTGGCTTTGTAATGCACTTCCTCTGGATATTCATTAGTTCTGCATGGAGAGCATTCTCCAACCGACAGAGAAATGACAGAAACCCGAGCACTGGAAGTGCATAGCAGTAACATCACCACCATCCTCTGTGAGGTTAAAGGTGTTCCTGTGAATTCTTGGTGCTTCATTCATACGGCAACACGTTTCTCTTCCTCACAGATGCTGGAGGCACCTATCAGAAGGCTTTTCCATCTGATGCTACGTCCTTTTCAAAGATAAGGAAATGGATGCAGCGTGACTTGCTGCAGTTTGAAGGCCTTACTTTTAAAGGGAGAGAAGCAGGATGTGGCTGGCTAGGCTAGGCCCTTACCACCGGGAAGGAGAAGGGCCAGCGCATGCCAGGGCTCAGCTCTAGCAGCTGTATTTCCCAGGAAGTCCAGCAAGGGCCCAGGGGCTATCCCTTTTGATTTTATCAGCCCAAGACACAAGGGAGGAACCCAGAACCCAGACTGGCCAGGAAGCTAGAAAACGGGGTACAAACTGATGGGACCAGAACAGATCAGTGGAGCATAATGATTTTTAGCATAGAACACAGCAATTCATTTTGGTTTGGATTCCCAACTACAGACAGCAAATGCCAAATTACTAAGTTAAAGCCTATAGACTTTTTAAAAGGCGAGTCCCTGCTTGTCCTCAATGTATTTGAAATTATTGTTTCTCTTTGGGATGGTGGTGTGCCTGAAGGGGAGTAGGAACCTCAGTGTCAGAATTCAGGCGGAGGGGCAATGTCCCCCAGGCCTTCCATCGCAGGAGCTGTGTTTCAGGCCACGAGCTGAAAATGAAGATGATTCCTCATCTGAAAATGAAATCCCTACGGCTGTTTTTAAGAACTGTGAAATAGATGTGTTTATAATGAAACACCCTCTACTTCCCTAATTGGTCTTCAAACATGGGAATAAAACTTGTAAAGCATCATATTTAACTGCTAATTTTCAAAATGGCAGCCACAAAACAATATGACCAAGAGCAGAATACCTTGCCCTCTGCCTGATGTTTCTGATAGTAGGCCTCTTAATCCCTCTTAGAGTTGAAAGGGAACAGAGACCAGTGGGAAGACAGGGTGGAAAGCACCATAGTGTTGTATGGCTTTGAACAACAGGAAATTGTCACATGACAGTGATATATATGTGAACTGATAGGAAAAACCGGAAGATAAGTAGGTCTGTGCATTAGGGATCACTTAGATGAAAGGAGAGTTGATGTGGAGGGAAAGTTTCCTTTGTCGTGTGCAGTTAAGGGCCCTGCCAAATAGTCCTGTAACGGTGTAACCCTGGAGCTCCCATCCTCTGCTTCCCAGGGCACTTACACACACAGAGGGCAGGGGTCAGGTCATTTACCTGTGTCTGCCTAGCTCAGTGCTTTGGACATGGGTGGTACTCAGTCAGTGTGGATAGTATTAAAGTTGGCACCACAGTGTATATTATTTGCATCATAAAGACTTCTAATCATGAACCACAGATATAGTTATCAACCAAAGGACCCTCTTGAAAAGAAGGGTGTACAGGTTAGAGAAGAGACCTGGAATCTAAATGGGTCAATGCATTTCCATTTACTAATTCAAGTTTATTAAATCTCTACTGCATGCTAAATACCATGGTAGTGGTATGAGGGATCACACTATCCCTCAAAAATTTAGTAGCTGTGATAATTCTAGTGCCAATTACTGGGCCAACAACACTATGAAATACAACTTATTTCCTATACTTCAAAGAAACAAGAGGAAAATAAGAAATAATAAGGAAAGTGAGGGGAAGGTCTTTTCTTAAGAGGACCCATTTCTACACACACACATAGGGAAAAAGGAAGATAATATTTGCTCTGCCTCATCAACACTCAACTCTTATCAGAAAAATGTTAAGAGGCGTATTAGTAATCAGGTATTTTGAGAAAACAAAGGCCCTAAAAGCAATAATACCATTAGAATACTATTAGAACCAAGCACCACGTAAAAGCTACATGGAATAACTCCCCTAGAATTTCTGTTCCCTTGTTAGGAGGCAAGTAGGACACAAAATTACATTAACTGCATAACTGTTCTTATTATGGATCTTACTGAGGATTCTTCACAGTATTGGAAACACCCACAGTGGACATTAATATGTATAATTATCTTTCATGGTACATCTAGCTCCTTTAAAAAATGAGGTCCGGGCTCTCAGAATTGTTTGTTTTCAAGTTACTTTCCAAAATGAAAGTATTCAGAGGGCCACAGTCCAAGATTTCTTCTTGGTTCAGACCTGAATGAATAATAATAATCGTAATGTAGGATAATAGCATGGTAAACACATTGCCTCTGTAAATCTGTTAAACAGCTCGCCTTGCCCTACTAGGCACAGTGACAAGTTATTGCTGTTATGTTTTCATTTTGAAATCATTAGATTATTCTGGGTGCATGTACCTACTGGCCTTTTTTAGACAGTGTGTCATGTACACTTTCTGAATTATATAGAACAATCTCCCTAATAACGCTAGCGCACAAGGGAAAGTTATGTTTCTTCCTGGAAGAATAATCTGTATTTTAACATTCAAATAGCTTTCTCTTCAGCATCATATTCTGATTTCAGAAGGTCTGTGATCGTTACCCTGTTGACCATCAGAAAAAAAATTTCTTCTATGTAGTGTTTCTCTAGCAATAAACACCACCCTTAAATCTGTATTTTTTTATCTTTCATCTTAGTAACTCTGTGTGGTTTTTAAGTCCTTGTTTACTCTTGGTTATGCCTCAGAACTCACTCATGTATGATCATTCAGTATTTTAGAAATTAAAATTATAAATGGGCCCATTTAGAAATTCCATAAATAACCAAATGGGATCAAGTTTGAAGTAAATGACACTCATCAAGTTGATGACTTGGTATAAAATAACGCTGAGAGAATTATAAAGGGCTATTATTTTCACATATTGTACTGATCCTCATAATGGAAATGGTATCATAAACCAGAAATTTATGTTTGATTCTAATGCCATTTTAACGTTTGTACCTGTACTTAGTGACCCTTTGTGTATAAAAATCGACCTGTCAGCAGGCCCGCTGGAGTGTCTTTTCAGACCTGGAACAAACTCTGGTCCTAAGAAATACTGCAGAGTAGCTATGTTTTTAAGAAGCAGTAATGAGATAATAGAATTAATAAAGCATCATAAGCTTTGTGGAAAATGTGAATTTTGAAAACAGAATAGTCCTTACAGAAAAGGCTCTCTACAAAGTGTACACTGTTCAGTCTGACTCATAATGCAACATTAGGGAGTTTAAAGTATACAAGAACTTACAACAGAACAGCTCTAACATCAGAAAATTTGATCGGTTTGGGGAAACAAGTCCCATTCAATAAAAAAGAAATAGTCATTTAGATTCTGGATCCTCTAAATGGGCCCTGGATCAGGCTTTAGGTACTTAGCAAAAGCACAAGTACATTTTTCTGCTAAGCAGAGTAAAACAGATCTTTCATCTGATTTGCTAAAGGAACAGCATGATAAAAACTCCAAATTCTCTGAGTCCTGAAGTGTGATATGATTATTTCAGCTTTTTATCCCCAGCGGTTAACACAGAACTCTGACTATATTAGGTACACAGTAAACTTCTGTTAAACATATTCCCAGGAAGGAGATTACAATAAATTCAGAATACTCAAGGAATATCTGTGAAGAGGAATTGTCCCAGTATCCAAAACCTTGGGGAGTAGCAAGCTAAGGCCATGTCTCACTGTGAGAGACTTTCTCCTCTGAGGGGGCATTTGGCAGGACCTAGACACATTTTCGGTTGTCACAAGTGGGAGGAAGTACAGCTGGTGTCTGGTGAGCAGAGGCCAAGGATCCTACAATGCGTAGGAAAGTCCTGCATAACATAGAACCTTCCAGTCCCCATAGTCAACAGTGTTGAGGTGGAGACCCTTGAACAAAACTATAAAACCAACCAAATGAAACTGGGAGACCTCTGTGAATCTCACAAAAATCTTCATCAAAGATGGCACATAGCAATGTTATACTGCAGTTTTTAAATCAAAACCCGCTTCAATAATTAGGATATAGAATATCAATATCTCACAGTAAGTTAAAAGAAATGGGGTATTTCCTTAAGGTAAAACTAAATACAGTTGATCCTTGAGTAACATGGGTTTGAACTCTGCAGTTCCACTTATACACTGAGTTTTTTCAATAAATACAGTATTTTCTCTTGCTTACTTTATTATAAAATATAGTATATAATACATATTACATGAAAAATACATGTTAATCAACTGTTTATGCTATCTGTAAGGCTTCCCATCAACTGCAGGCTATTAATTAGTAAAGTTTTGGGGGAGTTGAAAATTTTATACAGATTGGTACCTCTACCCCCTGCATTGTTCAAGTGTAAACTGTATCTGCTTATAAAACATGGGGAAATCAGTGAAAACATACCAATTTGGTTTATTTATGATTCTGTCACTTTTTTTTTAACTTTTGTAAAGATTTACATGCAGATATATGGACAATATGAGGTTTCAAAGTTTTTTTCTGTTTCAATGTGGCATTCACTTAATTCTTGTGACATTTATTATCTATAATCTTCATGATAACATTATTTGGACTATACAGAGACTTTATGGGAGGGTTTTTTGATATTTTACAACTTCTGACTCTTAAAAAAATTGTACAGAACTTATCCAAACAAGCACATGATGAAATACACAAAACATGTGCTTCAATGTGGGATTAGATGGGGACTGATATCTGATAATAGGTGTACTTTCATTTATTATTGTATTTCTGAAACACGCCCCTAACCCTCCCCTCCATTCAGTTGCTTATTTACTCTCCGTGTGCTTTTCTATAACACTTAGATGTGTTTGTGAGTTTGGAGAATGAGTTCAGGAGTTGGAAGAAAATGAGAGAAAAACAGTGTAGATTAGAAGCTATTCTAAAGTGGCAAATCCAGGCCTAAAACAGAGCATTTGCATTAGAGCAGCTTTGATTATCTAGAATGTATGTGGGCCTACTAACTTAGGTGAAATCTTGCAATACTGTCTGATACGTAAGACTTTGAAATTAGCAAGGCAGTTGGAATTCATGTCTGCATCTTGTAAGTATTAACCATAAAAAAAAATGGGCATTAAAGCAACTGACCTATTAGGAAGTATTTACCAAATCAAACATGATTACTTTTATACATACAATCAAAATCAAAAGTGAATAAGAACACAAAATTGGAACTCTATGCATAAAATAATCAATAGAGATTTCAAGCAGAGTTACCAAATGACAAAATATTTTATTATTTCCTTGTTAGCCTGATAGGCTCATACTTGAGGTGTGGTTGTATAGCAAGGTGACTCTGCTATACAATGTATTTTAGTCATTTGTGTTCCTGGTACTTTGGTGTCTCAGTGACTATCAACAGAGGTTACAATTCAGTGTGATCAGTCTATTTCTGCTTTGAGATAATGACTTTGAGCAAGTTACCTCATGTCTCGGGGTCTTGGCTTCCACGTTTATAAAATGGGCATAATACCAGCACGTCCCCCACACACAAGTTCACGTGGGTGACACTTACAGCAGTGGCTGGCACAGACTAAGTGTTCTGTTGGGATGCTATACCATCCTCAACATCTCTTGGATAATCTTCAAATCATGAAAAGGGCCTGTCTTTGCCCCTGCCTTGGGACCCTTGAAGTAGGTGGTTGATTCATATTTGTCTTTGGAACAGTGACAGCTCACGGAAGCTCAGGGAAACACAGTTGAATCACCTCCCCCAAATTTCTGTCTTACAGTGACAGTGTGTTCCTTCCTATTCCTCCAATCTTGGTCTCTTCTTGTTTACTGCAAACTTAAATGTTAAGCATGTCTATTTAGATTTACGTGTTTTATTTCTGTCCTTGAGTAAATACCAAGGTCGCCCAATTCTTTCCTAACTGACCTAAGGTTAGGAATATTCTCAAAATGTGAAAAAATTGAGTTGATTCTAAGAATGCCTTTACTTTAACCCATGATATTTTAGCTATAGAGGTCAGAATAAAAACCTTATTGCTCAACGTGGTCAAAAAACACAATAATATGCCTTGTGAAGATACAGGGGTGGTAACTTACTCTTTTAGTCAGCTGAGTATCCATCATGAAGTTGTGCACGTGTTTTTCTGCTTTGGTAAGTTCTAGCTTCCTTGCCACAACAGCTACCACCAGGGCTGTACAACCAGCACCCTGAATACCAGGAGAGATGAGAACCCCACAGAGTTATTATTTTTGGTCTCAGCCTTGTTGAAAGGTGTTTTGCACCACAGTATCACTGCAGTATTCAGTGTCTTCCATAAATAAATTGTACAGAAAAGATATGCTCAACATACACACAAGCAATGTGCTTTTAGATTGGTATTAAAGAACTAAAGCATGACATTTGAATCAAACACATTTTAATCACAAGAAATAGATGGTAACAAAGCAACTTGTTGACTATTCAGAGACTTCTTAAAAAATGGAGCAAATCAGTTGTATACCTAGAGCAGGAACAAATACATCATGAATGAGTAAATTAGCACAAATGCATATTGTAGAAATAAGAATTATTCTCTAAAAAAGAATATTCCATAATTTTCTCTGAAGGTAAGAACAGAAGGTCTTCAGGTCAAACAACTGTGATATACCAGGAATGAAAAGAAATGCATTATCTCGACATATGTACTATTTCAAACTGTTCCACATGCATAGCAGAAAGAATCACAGAAAGATCACAGTGATCTGAACCCAGACAACAGAGATATATATGAAGTGCTGAAGGTAAGGGATAACCATCCTATGAAGAAAGACATGAGGTACCTTTATTTTGAAAAAAATCAACAGTAGCCCTTATTGAACCTTTGTGTGGCACCCCATAGCTTATAATCCTCCTGCTCTGTGATCGAGGTGCACCCACGCCAAGTGGTGAGGGGTGGGGATTCTTGGTTGAAAGACCAGTGATTACATAGAGGGCAGCAGGCAAGGCTGGGCCACCTATGGGAGGGTCATGGCACTGCAGCCAACCTGCTGTTAGGGCAGGAGCCTGTGAAAGGGAAGTCCAGCCATCCAGGCAGAATCCCAACCTTGAGTGTACCACAGAGAGTAAGACGGACAAGTCGTCTCAGTGGACAGATGACAGTGGATGGCAGGTTCAGGCAGGAGCTCATTGAAGAGGGGCATAAACAGTATGATGTTAATACTTGTGGTTCTTTCAACAGACTTGAGTCCTTTTAAACTACTTTTCAGTAGCATGCATCCCCTTTGTTAGCCTAAACAGTAGGGTGCACACCAGACTCTTCAAGAGAGTCTCAAGTTCCCATGAGGTAACCTGATTTTCCTCATTACTAGTAGGTCTAAAAATCATTAATTACAATAGCAATTCTACACCTTAAAAATATGGTGGTCTACATCTTAAGTATCTAATATTGATGAATGGTGGTTACTTATGGCATATCCATACTACAGTATGGCTGTATTAAAATTTCCTAACACTTAAAAATGAATACTGCTTAAATAATAGGCAAGATAGAAAATTGTATACATAATTTGCAACTGATTAATTTTTTTAAAAAGGATCCACATTTAGAAAGAGAAAACAAAACATCTCTTAGTGGCTGGAACATTGGTAACTTACTTTGCTCTTTGTGCTTTTCTGTTACAGTCCACATTTTCTACAATTAATACATATTACTTAAAGAATTGTACATTTAAAATATGACAACAATTTGTGGTTTAAGACTACATCTAACCTAACTTTTACATATCTTTTTTAACCTTAAAAAAAGTGAACCTAGGAAAACGATCTTTATTCTGTAATAAAACATTACTAAAGATTCATGAAGAATCATTATTTGAATTAACAAATGTAATTTAACCATTTGGTTACAGACCAAAGTAGGAATTTTTGTGCTTAATGAATGAACTATTACAATAAATCTGGCAGGAGGGGCAAGACTGAGGAGGAGAGAAAAAAATACACTTGCCTTGTATTGCCACACCTGATAATTATGATCATGGAGACATGTCCTTATTAATGAGCCAATATAATTTAATACAATATTCCCAGAGGGCTTGAATATTCCCTTCCATCTAGCTCTTTGAAGAAACTGGTATCCAAGAAATGATATGACAGAGTAAATTATTATTCAGTTATGACCTTGATTAGCACTGATACTATTTCCCATCCTTTACCTCATCTCACATACTTTTATCAATATTTAGGACCACATAATCTCATAGTCATTGCCATATCCATGATAAAATACTAAACACTGTGCTTTAAAATAAATTCAATTTGTTTTACGTGATAAAATTTTTAAGTTTTTGAATGTTTAAAAATTGAGAAATATGGCTAATTACCAAAATGAATCAACATTTTTAGTTTTTTAGAACTGGTGCAACTTTTAAATCAGTTCTTAACCTGTCCTGTGAATAGGATCACTTGGAGAATTTATGAAAAATTCAATGCTGAGAAACTGTGTCCAATCAATTAATCTCCCAGGATAAAACTCAGGCTTCGGAATTTTAAAAATATCTCCATATGATTTCAACACAGAGTCACTGCTATAAATGAAGGATATGGAAAGAATATGATGAACTCCATAAACTACTTTATATTTTAAACAAGAAAGTTAAAGCTTCTCATCCAAGTCATTTTGATGACTTATGAACACATTGAGGAAATGATAAACAGGAAAGTAAGAGCAGAGAAGAGAGAGTACAGGGTCAGAAATGTCTGGGCTGTGTGATGGTTATCCTAAAATTGTATGTGGTATGCAGACAATGGAAGCAAGGTAATTTAAAAGGTGGATACCAAAAAAGGAAAAGAATGGCCTTTGGCCAGCATTAACCTGATACCAAAACCAAAGACAATATCAAAAAAAGAAAATTATAATATCCCTAATGAATACAGATGCAAATAGCCTCATCAAAATATTAGCAAAACACCCAAATTCATCAATATATTAAAAGGATCATATACCACAATCAAGTGGGATTTACTCCAGGGATGCAAGATGGTTCAATATCTGCAAATCAATCAACATGATACACTGCACTAACAAAATGAAGAGGGAAAAAAATCAGATGATCATTTCAACAGATGCCAAAAGGCATTCAACACCCAATTATGATACCTCTCAACAAATGGGTTCCTGGCACTTTTATTCAACACAGTACTGGAAGTTCTAGGCACAGTAATCAAACATGAAATAAAAGGCATCCAAATTAGTAAGGAAGAAGTAAAACTATCACTATTTGCAGATAACATCATACTGTATATAGAAAACCCTAAAGACTCCAACAAAAACTATAGGAACTAATAACTGGATTCAGCAAAGTTGCAGAATACAAAATTAATGTACAGAAACATGTTGCATTCCTATATACTAACAATGAACTAGCAGAAAGAGAAACCAGGAAAACAATTCCACTTCCAATTGCATCAAAAAGAATAAAATTCCTAGGAATAAACCTAACCAGTTTGGTGAAAGTCTTGTACTCTGAAAATTATAAGACACTCATGAAAGAAACTGAAGAAGATACCAATAAATGGAAATCTATCTTGTGCTCATGGATAGGAAGAATTAATATTGTCAAAATGGTCATCCTGCTCAAAGCAATTTATAGATTCAATGCAATCCTTATCAAAATACCAATAGCACTTTTCAATGAAGTAGAGCAAATAATCCTAAAATTTATATGGAACCACAAAGAACCCAAATAGCCAAAGCAATCTTGAGAAAGAAGAACAAAGCTGGGGGTATCACCCTCCCAGACTTCAAGCTATACTACAAAGGTACAGCAACCAAAACAGTATGGGACTGGCACAAGAACAGACCCATAGATCAATGGAATAGAAATAGAAAGCCCAGATATAAACCCACACATATTTGGTCAATTATTACATGATAAAGGAGGCTAGAGTATTATATGGGAAAGAGACAACCTCTTCAATGAATGGTGTTGGGAAAACTGGACAGATACATATAAAAGAGTGAAACTGGATCACTGTCTTACACAAAGTAAACTCAAAATGGATTAGAGACCTAAATGTAAGACTTGAAACCATAAAACTCCTAGGAGAAAACATAGGCAGGAATCTCTTGAACATCAATATTGGTAATGTGTTTTGGGTATCTCCCCAGGCAAGAAACAAAAGCAAAAATAATAAGTGGGACATCAAACTAAAAAGCTTCTATATAGCACAGAAAACCATCAACAAAATGAAAAGAAAACCTATAGTATGGAAGAATATATTTGCAAATGATATATCCAATGAGGGGTTGATATCCAAAATATATAAAGAACTCATAAAACTCAATACCAAGAAAACAAATAACCTGATTAAAAAATGGGCTGAGGACTTGAACAGACACTTTTCTAAAGAAGACATACAGATGGCCAACAGGAACATGAAAAGATGCTTTGCATTGCTAATCATCAAGGAAATTTAAATCAAAACCACAATGAGATAACACCTCATACCAGTTAGAATGGCTAGTATCAAAAAGACAAGAAATGAGTATGGGTGAGGATATGGAGACAAAGGAACCCTCCTACCCTGTTGTTGGGAATGTAAACTGGTACAGCCACTGTGGAAAACAACATGCAGAGTCCTCAAAAAATTAAAAACAGAATCACCATGTTACCTGGTTAATTCCATTTCTGGGAATTTACCCAAATAAAAAAAAAAATCACTAATTCAAAAAGATATATATGCTCCTATGTTTATTGGGCATTATTTACAAAAGCCAAGATAGGGAAGCAATCTGTGTCCACTGATAGATGAATGGATAAAGAAGAAATGGATAACTTCATTCTTCATAAAAAGAAGTCTTAACTATTTGCAACATGGATAGATCTAGAGGGTATTATGCTAAGTGACATAAGCCAGGCAGGGAAGGACAAACACCATATGATTTCACTTATATGTGGAATCTAAAAACAAAACAAATGAACAAAATAGATTCATAAATACAGAGAACAAACTGGTGGCTGCCAGGGTTTGTGGGAGGAGGGATGGGCAAAATAGATGGAGAGGATTAAGAGGTGCAGACTTCCAATTATAAAATAAAAAGTCAGCATAGGGAATATAGTCAATACTATTCTAACAACTTTGTATGGTGACAGATGGTAACTTCACTTATCACAGTGAACATTTTAGAATATATATACATGTTGAGTTGTTGTACACCTGACATTAATATTGTATGCCAAGTATACTTCAATTGAAAATGCCTTTGGAAGCATCTACACCTATTGTGTTTATTTTCAACACTTTCTACAGAATCTAAATCCTTTTGGTACAGTGATGAGGGGCTAACTGGAATCAGTGGCCACTCACGATAGCCATCTGTACCTACCCACTATATGATAGCATTTGTTTGACAAGCAGGATCACCTGTTGCATGTTGCTCCGAGGTACTCCTCCATTGGTGAGTTATGGAAGATTCAAGGGCAGTGATGGTTCCTGAATAAGCAGAGTGTAAAAATCTGAGGGGCTTCTACTGCGAGAGAGATTGTTATGAGCGGCAGTTAGCACTGTAAGTTGAATACTGTTCTCCCCTGGCATGTGGCCACTGCTGAAGTCCCTCTGGAAAGAAATCAAAATCCTAACAGGAGTGGAAAATCACTGGTGGTAAGAGCCTCTGAAGGCAATTTTTATTTGTGTTTATTCTTGAGCTGTCTTTTATCCAGCTGCTGGCCCATTTCTTGCTGAGTGTTCTGTAGCTCATCAAGTCTGTACATCAAAACTTGAACCTTTGTTGCAAACTGGAGAAAAAAGTGATCTGACAAGTCGGTAATTATTCCAACCATTTCCTACATCCCTCATTCTGTTCTCCTAAGAGCACCCTTTAAATTGGACCTCAAAAGCCACTTGGAAACCTCATCCTGATCAAATACAGGTAAGAACTGAAAGGCTCTGTAAGTCTTAATTAGGGAAACCATAAATTTATATGCTCCCATGTTCTTAATAAATCAGAAGAGGATTCTATACGTATAGAACAGGGATTCACCAAAGTAACTATTATTTTATTTTTAAAATTTTAGAGTTATGCAAAAGGAAGCTGGCTCACCTCCCAAAGCTTTCTAGGTTCAAGGTAAATTCCTGCCAACATTAATGGTTATAATTTAAGTAATGGCCTGATGTTTTTGTCCACTCAAATTCTGTTTCATAAAGTGAGTAAGAATGAAGGCTACTATGCTTTTACAACATTTCCTCCAAGCTTATAATCATCACAGTGGATGTAGAAACAGTTGGGACTAACATATGCTATTACTCTCTGAAATTAAGACCCCTGGATGCCTTTAATAAGATGAGTCATACTCCTTTCACCAAAGTCAGAAAATGTATATCTTGGTTACTTTTCTCCCACTTCATTTCTGTTATTAGGGAAAAGCTAATAAGCAAATCACTACCCTGCCATTTCAAGATGCTCAGGTGCCTAAAAAAGAAATGAGGAAACCACAGTGTGTTTATGAAGCCAGTATATTAAAAGCAAAGGTTAAGGTTCTCCTGGGCTAGCTTATCTTCTTTCCTTCTAACAAATCGGATGTTGCAAAGGACAGAGGGACGGATAGAGAGGGGGTCTTGCCCTTAGAAATGATAAATAATTATTACTTCAAGTTACCCTATGCCAGATCACAGCGAAGAGACAAAGAACAATCAGAACCTAAGCTAAGGTTGAATCCCGACACCTGGAGAGTCTGAGATGCTGCCAAGTTAAAATACGGTGCTTTCCTCCACTGTAACCTTCTCTATTACAGCACAGAAATTATAAGCCATATTGGTCCCTAAAATGAAAAGGTATTTTTTTCTCCCGAGATCACTTTATCATGTAACGTTTGAAAAGTTCAAAGTGACATGTTTTCACTTTAGATCACCTGGTACGCTGATCCTACAAATACTTCCAAGAATCATGTTGACAAACCACTTAGGGATCAAGCTTTAATAACTTAAGAATACAAGCCTTTAGAAAAGGGGAATTCCTTTTTATAAAACGTTTCTACCAAAGATTCGACATTAGTAATAAAAAGTATGTATTTTTTTGAAATTCCAGAATACTCAACCACCACAGAGAAGGACTCTGATGTTAAAAACAAACACTAATGTTGAAAATATCCCAGTGTTAAATTAGTTACCCACATATGGGTCTTATAATAGCTCCAAAAAGGTCAAACTTCAATTTGATGGCCAATTTATTAGACTATCAAAATACAGTTACTTTGAAAAAAATCACGCTGTCCTTAAATACACCCAGATTAATACAACAGCTACAAGATTGATTAACTTTCATTTTAAAATATCAGCCTGTCCTCCAGAAGGAAGGTGAAATGAGTACTTGAAAGCCTGGCCCATTTTTCTGTCCCTGGGGTTGACGTGACTCAATATCATAGAACAATGAATACATTTTACTGCACTTGCCTGACAAATAATTAATCTTTCATAAAAATATGTGAAAGAAAACACTCAACTTTATTATTATATCTCACTGGGGTTTTGCAAGATCTCCTTAGGTCATGAAAGTAAACTACATTCAAGGTAATTTTGAAGACAAACACCCTACCTCACTCTGAGTTTCTTCAAATTCAAGTTTGATATGTGCTGACAGAGGTCAGTTCAAATGTCCTCATCCCATGGACCAGAGGAGGAGGCGGCTGTGGGTTTTGAGCACAGTGGTAAAACCTTTGCTTGTTCTACTCACTCACGGGCTTTGGAGGCTGGAGAGAAGAAAGTGCTGCATAGAACTGGTCATCAACCATGAGTCATCCCTGGGTTTAAATCTCCTCATTAGTGGAGACAACAGTGACAACGAGAGCGTATGGACCTTAGAGATGGGAAGGCCAACGGAAAGCGCTGACAGTTCAGAAAGATTAGGTGGAATTGTGGACTCACCCAGTCAGAAGCTAGAAAGTGAAAACTTCCAGCTCTCCTTGCCGTGCCTGGCAGAAAGCAGCCGTCCTATTTCTTAAGAAATTTTCCTGAGGAGAAGTGAAGGCACAAGTGGGGAATTTAGCTTTATGGCTGAAAACGCCCATCCTCCCCTCCTGCTGCTCTGCATAAAATAGAAACTATTGTAAGAATTTACAGATACACTATCCTCACTAGGCCTTTATTTGATGAGATTCAGTGAACATACCAGAAAGAGCCAAAAAGTAAATGAAAAGTAGAAACCACTTCAAAGCTATTATTTCATATTAAACACCTGATGTCAAATTGTATAAGACATATAAGAGGCTCTGGGGTGTTTTGTTTTGCTGTCCTGCTTATTCACACATGCAACACCAAGGTCTGGCTTTAGGACTAATTTCTCAGATTTCTATGTCCACTGATGGGGAAAAATCCTCAAATGGAAAGACAGTAGCAGGAAAACAATCAGGCCTTAGGTGTAGCCCTTTTAAACATCACTCATTCCCTTTATAAGCTCTGGCTAAGTTATGGCTGCGTTTTGGGACACTCTCTGACTGAGTTAAGAGAGTGAAAACACTGAACTCTGATTGAGTTGCCCTGTGACCTTAAATCAATACTCCTCAACACTGGGTAAATTCGATGCTGACAGGATTATTACCAATTGTTCTCATCCTAAGGTGGTGTAAAAAATTGACTTTTTTTTGTTGCTCTTCCCTGAGTAAAATATTAAAAATCAACTAGTGTGGTGATATTTAAGTTGTTATGAACTGGAAAACCTACATACATTGTTTTGTTCATACGCAATTGCTAATGGGATGGGAGGAGCCTGAGTCACACATGTCCGATGCGGCCCCACTTTGGATGGAGACACCACGGCACCCTTGGTCAAGGTCTAGGGCTTTATGGATCACTGTTAGAGGACCTCCTATTGAATGACCTACGTTCCTAGGGATGGGCAGATATTATTCCATATTTAAAGATAATTATGCCAAAAAATTCTGTCATCCATATGCTAAATAGTTAAAGGGCCAATAAGAGTTGCCACAACTTCACAGAAATAGAGAACAAAAGTATAAATGAATGGCCTTCATTCTAATATAAGACAAGAGATACTCTTACAGATGAGGCTGTGTTCTACTCTTGAAACAAGCATATATATAGCTACACATCAATGTATATATACATAGGTAAGGGAAAATTATAGCTTTAGGCATGTGTTATATCTGTACAAATATAAAATGGTAAATAGGATAACTTTATAACAAAGTTGGAGATACTGGGAAACTAGCTGGTATTGACAAAAAGCTGAGACATCATGATCTAACAATATGGTTTAAGAATTCCTCCCATGGGCTATCATTATATCCACAAGAATAAATCCACAGGTCCTTAGCACCTCCCTTAATAGAGGAAGGATAGAAGAATAAGGAGAAAGTAAATAACTATAATGTTTTTCTCTTCAAGGGTAATGAGTGACTTTGTCTATTAGGCAGTCCTATGTATGATCTTCTGTTTTTAAAATAATATCCAGGAGAGAGGGACAAGACCATTGCCTCTTAATAAGCTGTAGTATTAGGGAGGTCTTGGTAAAAAGGAAATTTCTATTTGATCTGTTTGATCTACCACAATCCAAATTCTTGTTAAAGATTCCAGTACCTAAGATCCAGTTATTCTCCTATTTTCCTAATCATCTATGTATAACATTGTAAGCACAACCTAAAAATTATAAGAAAAGCTTTGCCTCCTTCTCTTAGATTCACAATTACATTTCAGGCAAGGAAAGGTTATTTTTTGATAAGGCCATTTGTTCTGGAAAACTCTTTCCTCATTGTTTGACAGTATATTTCTACCCAGAGCCCTGCAGATCAATCTTAATGTCCTTGGCTCCCAAAAATGTAACTCATGACACAAATCAAGCTATTTAAAAAATGTAGTTTCATTATGAGTTTTTAGCCAATGAAATGTGAACATCTGAGATGATGCCATGAAATAATAAGTTGCATTAGCTTTGTGAAGAAGTGCAGTGCTAACATCTTCATGTGTCCATTTTTGAAATGGGAAAGATATATAGGTATTAAAATTTGCACCTTCGTGTTTTTTTTTCACTTTGAAGCAAAACACAGTTGACCTGAATGCTATCGAAACTTCATAAACACAAGAACAAGAAAATTCAAATAAAAAAGAGCACAAAAAATGTACTTCAGAGATAATTTACAAGATGATACAGGGATGACCCTCTGTACTCTCAGGAATGTTGTAAATTGTGTTTCTTTTTCACAGTTTATTAAAAACTAGAGGGAGAGAGACACAGACACAGAGAGATGACTCACGGGAAATCTGACAATGTGCATTTCACCTAAACCTGCACTGCAAAAGTCAAGGGAGGACGAGGCAAATAAGCACCTGAAATCAAAACGAGTCATATCTGGCTTAGATAACCCAAGAGTGACAAATTGGTATTTAAACTTCCTGAGAACAAAAGCAAAAAGAAAAAATGTGCCTGACAGAAACACATTTCATCTTAAGGAAATTAACCTTTTATGTAAACTATGACGTTTCTAGGGAGCCTCTAGACATACACTCTTGATCCCTAGGAAATCTACATGGGATATAATCAGCTCTCAGGAGCTCCCCAAGAAGACCACCGCCATGTGGCCTGATTCCTTGGGAATCTACTTGGCTGAGACAGTCCAATACTACATGGTAGTTCAAATGGGCTAGTCAAAGATGACTGACTTTCTCCATATGCAAGTAAATTATTTTTGATCGAGTTAATTGAGAAATAAGTCTGTTACTTATGAGGGAGATGGAATGGAGCTCTTGAGCCTAAAAACAGAGAGCTGTTTCACCAGGAGCTTGGAGGTGGTAACAATATGATTATTAAGTTCACTGCATGTGAATATTTTTGTGTCCATATAGATTAAAAGTTGCTTAAAGCTTCTAAATTTGAAAAACAAGGTAAGATCACTAATGAAGCCTAAACAAGGGAGTGGTTCAAGCAACTAAAGAAATGTTCTTTATGGTCAGCTGAGACTGAAGGAATCATTCTTGAGACACCAAGAACAAAGAAAAAATTGAGGGAAGATAAAAGTACCACAAGATCCAGGCAAGGTTAACCTCCGATGTGGCCGTGCTGCATGGCAAACAAAGCTATTTGTACAATCCCTGAGTCATACCTGATTCAAGAATAAAAGGAGTGACATCTTGCCAAGAAGGAACACCAAGGAAGTTGTTTCTAAGAAGCATAAGAAGAAAGACTGTGCAGTTACCAGCTCTGTTGATAGAAAAATATATCTATGCAGATTTTATTTTCCGGAGCATTATACTGTATAATAAAATGCTCTCATTTGAGGAAAAAGAAGGAAGTGATCCAACAGTAAACATAAAGGTCCATACCAATTGTAGTAAGAAAAAAATGCACTGAAATTCACATAATTGTATTTTTCTTTTACATGCTATGACCCCAAATTATATTTTCCACAACTGGGATCTGAAATTGGGTCATCTTATTATGACACGTGATCTTAAAATTGGCTCTAGATTTTATTTTCACATCTAGCTGCCTTATCCCAATTCAGAAGGAGAAGAATGTCCCCACCCCACCCATGCCATGGGCACAGAGTCCTTCAAGCTAGTTCTGACTCTTGGGACACTTTTCCTAGGCAGCTGCTACTGGGGTACATGCCATCCCGGCCCCCATTCAAAGGCCCTCACACGGAGAGCTTGCCTTTCTCCTGCCAAGCTGGGAGTGGACACAGTGGAGTCACTGGGCGGGGCTGCTTTACTCCTGAAATTCTGGGAATTTCCTGTCTCAGAGGTCCTGGTACTAGCTCACATCCTTACGTAGGCGGAAACCAAACAAGCATCATGATACTGTTCTTCACCGTGAGCAACTATAAAGAGCAGATGAGTAAAGAGAACCCAGCTCACTGAAAAAGATGCAACAATTTGAAACTACTACTGACTTAGACACTGCAGAATTCACACCACATGAGAATAAATTTTAGACAATATGCTAGCCTTCCATTTGCATTCATCTACAACAAAAGGCAAAACCGGTCCTGGCCACATCATGGTGTGTAAGGGACACGGCATGGGTCTGAGCCTGCTACGTGTCACAGAAGAACACTGGCACAACATCACGGGCAGAAAACCTTTCTCAAGTGCTCCACAAGACTTGGCCCCAGCGCACGCCACCCCACCTCTCCACTTTACCCTGTACACTCCTGGCCCAGTGGTGTTGCTCAAATGTACCTCGTTCCCTCACTACCTTCAAAGAAACCATTTTTTCTTCGCAGAATACCCTGCCTTCCTCCCACTTTGCCTCAAAACACACCCTTCCCAACTCCCCTCAGAAGTCAACTTTCCAGGAATCAATTTCTCTGAGTAGATGCCATCCCTTCCCCTCAGTTTCTAAGTCAGATCAGAAGCCTTATTTCTTCCATACTTCTCGTAGATGCCATTACCAACCAGTCATTTGTTAATGATTTTTCAAATGCAGGCCTTCCCCTGCAAGCTTAAGGACAGGGCGAGGACAGTTTCTGTTGTCTTTAGGTATATTACCAGTATCTAGGCCAGTGCCTTAACTGGCACTCAGGAAATAATCGTTAAAATAATAAATGTAATTACGTAATTGAGACGAATGTAACTCCCTAAGCCTTTGACACACTCAAGATAGTTATTGTGGTCCACATTTTATACATGAGGAAGTAGGTTTCAGGGAAGACATTTACTTGAGTTCACAGAGCTAGTAGGAAGTGGCAGACCCAGATTTAAAGAGATTCCTGACTCTGAAGCTGTCGCATGTATCGCCCACAAGGAGCAACCTACCAGCACTATGTCCTCAACGGGGCCTCCTGAGGGAAGCATTGAGGTGAAAACCATTGATGTTCTCTCCCTACATGGAACTGATTCATTTACACCAACTTCCTGCTTGGGAAACCTATTGGCTTACAATGACTTTACACATGGACTGAGGGGTCGAAGTGCCTTCTCGAGCATAAATAAGAGACGGAAAGTGAAAAGACACTTACCATGATTCCGGTAAGCAAACAGACTCCTTTCCCACAGTATGTGTTAGGTACCATGTCACCATATCCAATGGAGAGAAAAGTTATTGATATCAACCACATTGCTCCAAGGAAGTTGCTAGTAACATCCTGTTGGTCATGGTACCTGAAAAATAGCAAACAAAGCCAGTCCTTTATAATTAAGCTATAGAATGGCTGCCAAGGGCAGTTTGTTTCAGTCCAGTGAATTCACCAAGCAGCTTCTACAAGGTGCTCTAGTTGGAGATTTTCAAAGGTCACAGTGATAAAGAAAATGGAGATTCTACCTAAGCAATCTGAGAGATTCTAGGAAGTTCCTCAACTTTAAAAGTAATCTGAAAGAAAAACTATAAAATATGAAAACTGGTTTTCTCATGGGTGTAAGTTGATAAATGCACATCTATCTCTGAACTCTGCTTTGGCCTTTGTTCACATCTCTTAATTCCTTGTCGCCCACTGATGTGCCCAACTTATGGGACAATATGCCATCGCCCAATCTCACTCCACACCTTTGCAGCAGAAGGGACCATGCTGTTCCCTTCGCTTGGACTGTCCTTTGCTACCTGTGTTTCCCAATAAGCAGACTTCTAGTATCCTTCAAGATAAATTCAAGTGGAAGCCTTTTCTGTCTACTCTGTTCCCAGTCTCCCCCAGCATCCTAGGAGTTCCTCCATCATGGCTATTATACCTGTCCATCTGGGAGTCCTCCACAAAGACAAAACATGTATCTTTGATTGCACAGTCTCTGCCCAGAACCAGAACTTAACAGAAATAACTGCCTCACTAGTTACGCACAAAGAACTTGTCGTCAAAAAGAGGGAGAGGGATAGGTCTCTCCTGATTATTCTTTGAGGTGTCAAGTTGTTTTGTTGAGGAGGGTCTGATATCAGAAAGAGATAGACAGCCTGGAATGTTTTGCTTGAATTAGCAGTGCTCATTGACACTGGCCCTTCATGGGGACACTCCTATCCACCTGCACACATAGTGAGGCCATGTGATTTCATGCCCTAGAAGAACTTACCAGGATGCCTGTTCTGTGTAGTCCTGGGCTCAGAGTGGCCCTCCTCCGGTCTCCGTGGCAGCCAGACCCCAGAGTCTGTGCTAGAGGCATTCCTTGCTCTTCACCCAGCTTAAGATCTTCCTAGATCTCAGATACCACTGGCGAGTATGCCTCCAGTCCCCATTTCTTGTTCATCATGCTGATAATTCCGTCGCTGGCACTCACTCAGGCCTGCCTTCCAGCCAGAGCTGTGGAGGCAAGGAGGCTGTCCCCTGGCCTGAGCCCCAGGGTGGGCCTCGTATATAACCTGTACTGGGCCACTGCATTCCCTGAGTTTGGATTTTTCTTTTTCCATCTTCCCCTTCATGCTAAGACCTCTGCATCGATAACCTGAAGCTAAAGGGTTCACGGAGTATATGCTTTCCTCTGCAGTATTTGGTCTCTGAGAGTGGAGACTGGCTACGGAAGACTGAGGTTAGCATTTGGTGCCTTGGTTTTCCTCCAAAGCAGTTACAGAGGCTCTAAGAAATGGTTTTTCCTGCTCCTTTGGTGGAGGGGAAGAGAAACCCCTGGCTGGAGAGAGTGAAACCCCAGAGCAAGGAGGAGTGAGGGCACTGCTCTCTTCTGGAAGAAAAGGAACAGTGCACAGGCAGCCAGCCTTGTTGAGGAGGCTGCTGCACGTGGCAAGGGGGACAGGAACCTCTCTACCATTCTACTCCAGGGAACTGCCACCATGGCCCAGCTGTGGAGTCCCCTCTTCCGAGAATGGCTAGGTACAGAGGCTGTCATTGTCCAAGGGAGGACAAGATGCATGGGATGCTTTTGAGGAAGACAGGTGAGTGCATCTTCCCTGAGAAACTTGGTTAATTAACCTAGACCCTGGTGGAGTATAATTTTCAATTAAACCCTATCATGACTGTAAATGGTAAAAAGATCTCTCAGTTGTCAGCACTGATCTCAAATGTCCACCTCAGTTATAAAGTGAAACGTATTATGGAGATATAAATTCATATAATCAGTCCACCATCCATTCTCTCTCTTGTATCTACCTTTCTTTTCTGAAATATCACTAAAATGTTATAGCAAGGCAATAAAAAAAGGTATAAATCCACAAGAACAAAAAGAAAAGAAAGGAGAAATCAGAGAATGGTAACATATTTTTCTACAAACGTAAGTGCATGGGGAATTCTGTTTCCAGTCAAGTTGGGACAATGGATGAATTTAAGCTTCCTCCTGAAAAAACTATAAAACCAGTTGAAAAATGGAAACAATAATTGCAAGACATAGATTGTCTAGTAACAAAGGGCAGTGGTCCCTCAGAGAGGGTAAACAACCAAAGTGAGTCATACATTTGCTCCAACTTAATGCCTGAGGAGAATCTCCAGAATGTAGCTCAGGAGGGAAGTCAGGCAGAGCCCAGAGGTCTCCCCAGTTTGAGGGACAGAGCTGGGAATCGAGGGAAGCCAAGAGTTCACACTGCCAAAAACCAGAGAGGAGAGATTCAGAGTTCGGAAGAGGGGTCTTCTTGATTATTTAGCTCTGTACTGATCGGTACGTGCATGTGAAGCCCTAGGCTCAAGAAGTGGAAGTATTATATTATATATAAAGTGATACAGTACTACTTGAGGATAGATTGTAGTAAGACTGATAATTTAGTTGTAGTATACCTAAATATATGGGTATGTATTGAAGAGTAATAAACAATGACCCAATAAAGGATGTAAGATGAAACAATAAGAATAATCCAAAAGGAGGCAGAAATAGAAACAAGGAACAAAGAAGAGATGGGACAAACACAAAACAAATAGCCAGAGGGCAGATTTACCCATGCATATCTGTAACCACACTAAATATAAATGGCCTCAATACCAACTAAAAGGCATAGATTGTCATTGAGCCCATGGAAGGTTCACAGCTTAGAGAAACCAGGTATCGTGTACTAAGTAAGATCCAAAGCTGGAAACAGGAGAACTGATGATATCTAAGTATACGGAATGACAGACATCTGGGAGCCTTTCACTGCCTCATACTGCCAGGCAGCTGGCAGGAGATAAAGGTTTATTCTCTGGGGATAAGAGGGGGATTCTGGGCCAATGCCCAACTAAGGTCAGGAATGATGTTTGGGGCTGAGAACATGGGAATAAATTCAAGTTTCTGAACTGAACAACAGCATTTCTAGTTTCTGTTCTTCACTCTCTTATTCTTAAGCCTATATTAGAACCAATACAGAGAAAGAATATTTTTCACTGGAGGAACAGAACAGTTTCAGCGAAAAGACATTCATGTACTAACATCAAGGACTCCCTAGTGAAAAATACAGTTTTCCATTTATCCACCCTACAGTGATTCTGAGCAGACAATAAGCTCTTCTCCCCATACAGAGCTTCCAATTCCCAGCTGAACATGATGGAACAGCAAATGATCAGCACGCATTTGAAGTATACTTTCTGTAGAAAAGATACTGACAAAAAATGGGAAGGGGAAGAGAAAGGAAGAAAGGAAAACAGGGAAGGGAGGAAAGAGGGTGGAAACAAGAATCTGGAGACAGTGCAGGGTGATGATGGGGGGCAGGACTCCTGAATTCTCTAAGTAATATCATGAAAGACCTAAAGGAAACATGGCATCCATAAAACAGGAACAGGATGCTACAAAGAAGTGTAATAATAAGAGAAGGGGAACATCTTTAAAACTTAAAATTACAGTGAAAAAGGGTGGGGAGGGTGGGAGAAGGGGATTGAGGGTTATTTTGTTTAGCACACATGGTGTGAGGTGTCACGGGGCAAACAGTGTAGCACAGAGGAGGCAAACAGTGAATCTGTGGCATCTTACTACACTGAAGTACAGTGACTGCATTGGGGTATGGGAGGGGACTTGATAATATGGGTGAATGTAATAACCACATTGTTTTTTCATGTGAAACCTTCATAAGAGTGTATATTAATAATACCTTAATAAAAAAATTACAGTGAAAAAAAATAATCATAATACTATTAGAATTTAAATTGGCAGAAATCTTCCAGAAGGTAGAAAAGACAGAAAGAAAAGGGATAAAGAGCAAAAAAGATACATTCTCAGAAAATCAGTGCAGAGGGTCAAACAACTGGCTTTCCAGGAGAAGACTGAAAGTGGAAGGAAAGAAATGAAAATGTTCTATTTCTTTGGTTTTCCAAGAAAACTGGAAGGCAGGCATCTATAAAGGGAGGTTTTACTTAATACCTGCACACAGAATAAGGAAAGACCTATGCCAACAGGGGTCACTGTACATTTTAAAATACTAGGAATAAAGACAAGATATCAAAGAGTTTCAGAAGAGAAAAACAGATCACAACTACATTTTAAAAATGTTGGCCTCAAACATTACTTGTCTTAGCTGTGTGTGTGCATATGGGCAGGGGTAAGGGGGAGGCAATCTGTTTCTTCCAGATTTGTAGAGGGGAAGGATGGATAATCTGGGAGAAGAACTGAACAGGTGCAGCTCAGGTCCCCTCTCTGCTCTGCTTGACCACAGGGCAGGGGTATTTGGCTCTCTATGTAGTAAGCACACCCCAGCAGGGGTGACTCTACTACCAGGGTATGAAGAAGCACCTATAAACTCCATCTGATTTAGTGGTGAACCAGGGAATCTTTTGGGCAATAGTATAGGTAAGTGGTGGTGTCTTATGTCAGAAATAAAGCTAATATTTTAATGTCTACCAGTTGAAGCCCCAGAGAAGTGAAAGAGGTATGATGCATTACCTCCCATCAAAGCCTGACTATGTGCATGAAGCTTTGATTAAAGTAAAAGCAAGTAAAATAAGTGATATAGTTAATTAACACATAAGCATTAAAAAAGTCCCATGAAAGCACACATTTAGATTCAAAGGAGAAAGTGCTGAGTACCAGTGTTTCAGAAAGGAGAGTGACTTGCAAATCTTATTTGCCACTGATCCCTGTCAAAGGTGTTCATCTGTACCTAAATATTCTAATCATCTGGGAAGCATTAAGAAATACTTATGCAAAAGCCCCTTGCTCAGCCAATTAAACCAAGAACTCCATGTGTGGGGCCATGACAGGGATTTTTTTTTAAAGCTCCCCAAGTGATAATAATGTGTGGTCAAGGTTGAATACCATCTATTAGCCTTATTTCAGGGGAAGTTTCTCACTCCATAACATGTTGAACATCTACATGTATAAAGGATCTTTTAGAGGCACTGAGAACATGTAGATGAATAAAAAATACTAAGCATTCATGAGAAGCTTAAATGTAAGGGAGAAAATTAACTGCAAGGAAAAATAATGTACAAGTTGTAATAAGTGTGAATACAAGAGGTAAAGACAGATCAAGAAAAAAACATATATAACAGATTGAAATTAATGACATGAGCATCCAACAATAATAACATTGCCACCTAAAATTATAATTTTAAATTCACATAAAATATAAAACCCAATAGGTCCAAACACTTTACTTAAAACCTCTCTGAGTAAGACTGCCCTAAAGTGAATATACTGTAACTGTATGTATAAAACTGCTCTGTACATACTTTACACAAAGTCCTCTCAGGTTCCAGAATTTGAACTACCCCAACCTAAGTGACTTTCTCCTAGTCCTTTCCTCCTACTCCTAATTTTCTTGCCATCACTGAGTCGTGAAAATACAAACATGGCTTTAGGATCTTGGGGACCTAATATAGACCTCCTTCAAAACCAGCATTCAAAAGAAAGGAAGCAAAGGCAGGCAGTGTGAAGCTACCTGTAAAGCCCAACTTCAGTTCAGGCATGAGCCACTTGGAGTTTTCATTAATTGTATAATCCTTTATTTACTCTAAAACACCAGACTACTTTGATTTTATTTTGCTCCTTTAATGTTGCCCATTTGGATTTTTTTCCTCTCCTCTGTTAATTTTAGAAAAGTCAGAAAGCTTAGCACTTCTCTTCCCTCCTCTCTGCTCTCCCCACTCTTGCTTCCTCCCTCCCTCCTCTCTCTGTGTGTGTGTGTGTGTGTGTGTGTGTGTGTGTGTGTGTGTGTGTGTGTGTGTTTGGGGGCGGCAGGTATTTGTGTAAAATGTCTGATTTCTTCTCATGTGTTAACCTTGGCTAATGAGAATTTCACTCACAGTCTGGATACAGAAGTTGGTCTCTGGGTAGAGACGATTAATGGGTATGTTCTCAGAACATAAGCTTCCTATGAAGCAAAGCTCAAAGTCCCTTAGGAAAAGAGGGGGGCAATAGAACACCTACGGATTTTCAAATTTGGAGAATTACATTTATCACATTTCCCTGAAAAGATGAAAAAAATGGTTTGATGTCTATTATTCATTTATGCATTTTCATTTATGTTAGAATAAGTGAGTTAAAAAATGACTTAGCTGCAATAAATTAACAGTCTTATATCTGTGTAATTATTTAGAACTATATAATTATTTGACAATTATCTATGTTAAAACTCTACAGAACACAATGGAATCATATTAACATACCCTAGACAGACCTGAAAATACAAAGCATCCAGGCTCTTTTTGAAGAAGGGGTTTAGTGAAATATGTCTAGCTCTAGGAGACAGCTTCCAAGTCAGAAAACCATAGTAGGCAGTCTGGTTCCTACAAGTGAAGTTGGAGAAAGACCCCAGGGGCATATGGACCCATCAGGAGAGACTTCCTTGAACCGAGAACTCCATGTAAGCAGTGGTTCTCAGTCTTAGCAGACTTAATGCCCTCTCTTAAGATCTGGAAAGGAAATTCATATACTGTAACTTATCTGTACATATGATTTATAAACCCAAAATCAATATAAGTAGAACAGAAGTCATCTACAAGAATTCAGTATCTAAACAGTAGGACAGTATTTGCCCAGAAGACACTGAAGCAGTCAGTTGTTAGTACCTATATGTAAAAGCTCTTGAATGCAATTCAGTCTGATGAAAGTGTATTGCTTTGGCAATTCAAGTGCCACAGGGGCACTGCCACAGCCAATGTGATTTTCTGAAATGTGAGAAACTTGATCAAATTCCAAATAAAAGAAATGACAATTTTCCCTCAACTGACAAACTAATAACCTTATCTAAAAATTACTATATTTTACAAAGGAGCAGAAATATTTTATGTTCATATTGAAAATGGAGTTATGTCTACACTAAGAGAATTATAAGCAGGCAGAAGTCCAGCAGGTCAGTCCAAGGTCAAGTGGGATGCAGAACAGTTCTTTGTTGGATGGGACTGTCCCATGCACAACAGAACACAGAACATCCCTGGTTCCACACAGTGAAAAGCAAAAAACCCTTTCGAAATGGTCCCCGGGAACAGTGCTACCCCGAGTGAAACCACTGGTCTAGACTTCAGGGCAGCTGGGACTCCCTAACAGCCATCAGAAAATCTGGAGCTGGCTCCATTTCAACACATCCGGAGAGCAGTGAGGCAGAAAAACCTCGAAACTGGGCACAAATTATGTCTTCCAGCCACTGCTGCTCCCCAGGCAATCAAAGAAATACCAGCTTCTGGATTAACGTTATCACCCCGGCTTGCATTTCTGACCAAGTTTCTCTTTTCTCTTTGTTTCTTTACTGACTTCCCAACCAGGAGTTATTTTCGTCTTCTGGGGTATCTTCTATTCCTTCGGCTCCTGCCATGTGCCTGGCACCCTGCTCACGCCGTGAGCTCCTTCCACGGGCCAGTGGAGCCACCCTTGCCCAGGCCCAAAGATTCTCTTATCAAAAAGCCAATTTTTCACAAACGATTATTATAGTTCATGTCTGACACACGGGCTCTGCTGATGGCAAAGCATGTCTACACTGGCCTGGGGGGCCTGGGATTTAGACGTTCCCACTCTGGTTTTGCACGGGAGTGGCAGCTGGCAGGGGCTGAGAAGAGCAGCGGGGCGGGCAGTCACTAGGTGGCAGTGCCACACCAGTTTGTGACCACCACTGCGCGGGGAGTTTGGCTTGACCAGCGCGAGTCAGGGCTGTCAGGGGACTTGGCTGGAAATACCTTGGAGTGAAAGCCACCTGCTCTGCGCATCCTGGAAGCAGGGGTTGTTCCTTGTGAGAAACAGCAGAGTGGATACAAACGGCCTCACTCCCACATACAACAGCCCTCAGGTGTTTCCTGAGGAGGAAGTGGCTGGGAGAGAGAGTTTCTGTGTGCGTGTGCGTGTGCGTGTGCGTGTGCACAGACTCCATTCTAGAACCAGTCTGATGTAGATCTGAGGCAGCAACATATATTCCCATTTAACCCCGCTGATTCTGTAGATCAAAGACAGGACCTTATCTCCTAAATCTGTAAGAAACAAACAAAATCCCTGTGAAGTTTTCTAACTAGGCCATGTTGGGATTGAACCAACATTTGCAGATGCAAAATCAGGGTGTGGTTTCCTTTCTCTGGGGTGGATCAAGGGGGTATTGCTGTACACAGAAAAGCCATGTCCCCCCTCAGCTCCATGTGCCCCAGAGTTGTGTCTAAACCTCTGAGCCTTCCTCTCCTCTGAAGTGAGGGCTGCGGATCACACCATCTGCTTCAGGGTGGCCCTGAACCCTGAGATCACAAAGGACTGTCCAAGGGCTCCTCTTCAGTCCATAAAGATGGTGTCTGTGTCCTACATGGGGCAAATCCTTCCTACTTGTGTAAAAGTGGACACACACAAAGTCACTCCTCTTGGGAGCCTACCTTCCTGTACACAACAAGTGATGAGGTGGCGAACGCAAGGGCGTTCCCGAGCCTATGTAGCTTTTGGTTTTGCTCCTACGCCCCCTTTTGGTGTTGGGTTCTGCCAGCCTCGCCCACATTCTTCTGTCGCTGTCACTGAGCACAGTGACTGGCACCAGAAAGAAGCTGGAGAAAGGAGGCAGGAGAAGCGGTCAGGTCAGGAGCTATCTGGGCGTGAGGGTCTGTCAGCCCATATGAGAAGGGGAGGGGGAAGACGGCAGGATGTTCAGCAATGAGATGTCCCAATAACGAAACAGAGAAAGGAAAAGCTCACCATCTTTCCGGGCCATCCTGTCCTGCCTCCTGAGCTTCCTCTTCCATCACTGCTGTATACCATTGTCAGCTGGGCGGGGGAAGGAAGGCACCCTCATGTGTCTAGTATCTCATGTGTTCCTAAGAGATTTTGACAGGGCTTCTGTTCAGGGCTTTCAGTCAAATAAAAAAGAACATTCCCAACAATCCAAATCAACCAAGCTCTAAGGTGCCTCACTGACAGTAGGCAATTATCAGGAATTGATTCTCAAGCTTCAATTTTCAAAACAGAGCAAATTAAAAAATGCCTCCTTCAACATAGGATGGCAAGAAGTTTTGGCCTCCAGCACACAGTTTCAGACTGTGCTTCTAAGGGAACAACATGTTCTTGAGAGAGAGGGAGAGAGGAGAAGCCACAGGTCAGAAAACTAAGCCACCAAACCAAGAGAGCAGAGAGGGCTCTCAGGGACAAAGAGCTGCAGGGGACGGCAGCAAGGCTGAGAAGGTCGCAGATTTTCTGAGACGGCAGCAAGGCTGAGAAGGTCGCAGATTTTCTAAGATCATGGGCAAGGTTTCCCATTCCAGTTCTAAAGCTTGGTCTTCGGGTGCCTGCTAAACAGCATGTTGCCTGATTCTGCAGGGGCAGCTAACATACAGACGGCAATGCCAAACAAACTTCCGGAACCGCATTAACACACAGGTCCAGGGTGGGAAACAGGAACCTGGGTGGGAGAGCTTCCTCAAACCCAACCCCACCCCCAAGGTTTATCAATCCCAGACGATGGAAAATCCTCAGAGGTCTGCGCTGGAAACAGTATGTTTTGTTAAGCCCAGAAAACATATTGTTACACAAGCAGAAAATAAAAGAGGAAAGAGAAGGAGAGACGGGTCACAAAGATGACAGAGGCTGAAAGTGATGACAGTGAGTAAAGAAATAGGGGAAATTACTGCAATTAAAACTCTGGGACAATGTGCATGCATGACTGGAGAGAAATCACTACACAAGCCATGAAAACGCAAACACCTTAGACTCTAGCCAACCTACTAATAACGGAGACAAATGGAAACAGCCTCGTTTTCCAGCATCACGCACGAATAGATCACATAGCTCCCACGAGTTCCTACCGAGGTCTCCAACTACGCTAGAAAAAGAAAAACAGGCCAAGAAAAACCAACTGGAAAATTTTCCATTATTCTTCAGTTTTTAGTATTTTAAGGATTTAAAATGGCAATCAAAATACTTCCCGGCTGAATGTGTATCATCTACAGGAGCCAGGCAGGGAGAGCACACAACTAAAGTGGGCTCCTCACCTGGCTCACCAAAACACACGGAGGAAATGACTGTTTGCTTTCACCAGGCAGAACAGACATTTTTTCCTCAGAGCATCACAATTTCAGCTTGCTGACTCGGTGAGATTAACTTTTTTTTTACACAGAGAATTCAGGAATCAAAAGAAATACTGCTAACGGAAAAGCCTGGATGGTAAGTGATTCCTCCCTTGGGCTGTTTGCAGGTAACAGAAAACCATCAAGGATCAGAATTACGGCAATGACACAAACCCATGAGTTTAAGCTTGAGTTGTGTAATGTGGGTCAGCCACCTCATCAGTAGAGCCACATGGCAATATGTGGTCTTTGTAAATTCTACTCCTGTTAAACTGTACCAACCAAATGTACTACCAAGCCAGAAACAAAATTAGGTTTAGCATTAGGCTTAGACAAGTCCTCAGCCAGATACACGAGCCGGATCTAGAAGTGCATCCTCTGTATGATGCACTTAGATGAGAAAGGGTTAGCTATGCAGGTAAAAGTCAGTCAATGAACACAGCTTTCTCTTCCATACCAAATCAGGGTACGAATTACTGTGGACATTGCTTGGTAACGATAGGGTGCCCCATGGGGATAAAGTATTTGACTGTGTTCTACATAGACTTTGAGGCAGCTTATAGGAAGTATCTGACCTGAAAATATACAAATTAGAACAGGAAGTATAAACTATAGCACCATCCAAAAAGAACTTTCTGCCACAATTACAAAAACGTTCTATATCTGTGCTGTCCAGGGCAATAGTCACTGGCCACACGTTCCTATTAGCACTTGAAATGCGACTAATGCAAATGAGGAAGTGAGTTTTTTATTTTATTCAATTTTAGCCAATTTAAAATTCATCTGAATAGCTGTGTGGGGTGGCTGGCTGCCATATTGGACAGCAAGGACCAGAGGAGGCCAAGTTGTAGCAGGAGAACCACAGAACACACAAAATCATACCTTAACAGCACAACGATTTTAATTCTGCCATAACATTCACTCTCGACCTTCTCTCTGCCAAAGTGAAATGGGATAAAGAAGTACAAAACATTCCCTGACTTCTGGGCCCTTCAGCTATAAACACCTTGACGCAATATTCTACACTCTGTTGTCATTTGGTTGCTTTCTTTGTTGTTATGCTTCATGGGTAAAGAAAAGAAGTCTTTTAAAGAAATATATTGCATTTTGATTAATTTGTGTATATTCACTCATTGAGACAAACAATGCTCCCCTAATTCTCAGGCAGATGGGACCAGGTCCTGGGCCAGTACTTGTACCCAGCCGTTTTGAAATCCACAGTGAGGGAAGGATTACCTTAATCTCCACAGGCAGGCAAAGCACCCCTGCTCTCCCTATCAGGCCTACATTGGCCACTTTCCATGATCCTGCCCACACTGCAGGACACAGCTGTGCCCAAAGAGGGGTCCACAAAAAGGTCATGCAGAGGAGGTGCCCTCTGGGTTGGGCACTTTGCAAATCAACCAACCCGAACACCACGGTACTTCTCTCATGATCGGTGTTCAAACTGCTCACTAGCATCCACTGAAATATGATGGAAGCAGTGTCCAGTTCACGTACTTACAAGATAATTTTGTATATTGTTTGGTGATATATATATTGATAGTAAACTAGAAAAAAAATCATGGGGATGGGTGCACGAGATGACCTATTATACTCTGTGTCTTTTGATGTATGGGAAAGTATTTCAAGACATGTTTCCATGGTGTGAATATTATGCAGCTGGTTGGCTTCCACAGAAACAGTTTTGAAGCAGTAGATGGAGAGCAGTGCAGCCCACAACGGCTTCATTTCACTCCACTTAATTTAATTAACATGTTTGCTTCTTAACTTGTATATTTTACTTACAAATAACATTTTCATGAAGTTTCTCACTGGTGTAAAGGCAGCTGAACACTGCATAAAAGTGCTGACTTCTAAAATTAAATAGGGGTTCAGGGAAAACTGCTATGAATTTTTTTAAGTCAGTGGAGATAAGGTACATTGTAGGCAGTTTTGCTTCTATTATATTAAGGATTTATTTGATTCTCAGTTTACACACACACAATTACTGGTATAAAGGGTATTTATCCTGCAATCACTTGACAGGTGTCATTTTATATATTGTTCAGGGCATATCTTTCAAACCCACAGGCTTATATATATATATATAAAAGTTTATATAAGTTTATATTAAAAGATATAAATACATATATATTAAATAAATTTAAAAATAGATACACAGGGCAGAGGATCTGAACAGACACTTCTCCAAAGAAGAAATTCAGATGGCCAACACGCACATGAAAAGCTGCTCCACATAGCTAATCATCAGAGAAATGCAAATTTAAACCACAATGAGATATCTCCTCACACCAGTAAGGATGGCCAACATCCAAAACACAAACAACAACAAATGTTGGTGAGGATGTAGAGAAAGGGGAACCCTCCTACACTACTGGTGGGAATGCAAATTAGTTCAACCATTGTGGAAAGCAGTATGGAGGTTCCTCAAAAAACTCAAAATAGAAATACCATTTGACCCAGGAATCCCACTCCTAGGAATTTACCCTAAGAATGCAGCAGCCCAGTTTGAAAAAGACATATGCACCCTTGTTTATCACAGCACTATTTACAATAGCCAAGAAATGGAAGCAACCTAAGTGTCCATCAGTAGATGAATGGATAAAGAAGATGTGGTATATATACCCAATGGAATATCATTCAGCCATAAGAAGAAAACAAATCCTACCATTTGCAACAACATGGATGGAGCTAGAGGGTATTATGCTCAGTGAAATAAGCCAGGCAGAAAAAGACAAGTATCAAACGATTTCACTCATCTGTGGAGTATAAGAACAAAGAAAAAAACTGAAGGAACAAAACAGCAGCAGACTCACAGAACCCAAGAATGGACTAACAGTTACCAAAGGGAAGGGGACTGGGGAGGATGGGTGGGAAGGGAGGGACAAGGGGGAAAAAGGGGCATTACAATTAGCAGACATAATGTAGGGGGGGCACGGGGAGGGCTGTACAACACAGAGAAGACAAGTAGTGATTGTATAGCATCTCACTATGCTGATGGACAGTGACTGTAATGGGGTATGTAGTGAGGAATTGATGATGTGGAGAGTCTAGTAACTACAATGTTGCATGTGTAAATGCAGATTAATGATACCAAAAAAAAAATAGATACACAAAAGCTATGTTACTACTACATTCATAGTTGTAATTTCCATTGTATACAACTCAGGAACCATCTGAACCTTGTTTTCTGAGACTGACGAGCCAGGACACCTGGTGGCCTTGCTATAGTGGCTTAGGAACAGAACATAATGAGATAATGAAGGCACACGCTGTACAAGATATGTGCTTGCTGCAGTGTGAGGTGCAAGGTGGAAAACAATTTCAGGGGCTACTTTGGGGGTGGCTAAGAGAATCAGTGGGCTTCCTGCACTCCATGTGTGAATCCCTCGAGTCCTTGGAGAGACAAGCACAGTGCTGCCTTGATGGCTGGGGGGTGGGGGGTGCGGTGCACACAGACCCGTTGTGAGGTCAGTGCAGTGCCCAGATACAAACGGCACTATTTCTGATCAGTGCCACCTATACAGCTCACACTCCCTCCCCAGGCCTCTCCCCTGGTCAGGGTATCTCACTGCCCCAGGTCAGATGAGTTGGGGTCACTTTTATGCCTCATCACTAAAACCAAAGAGCCACGACATTTTGGTACCTTCAAATGTCCCTAAATGAGCTATTTCTCCATCAAATGTCCTCGGCTGGCCTCTCCAGACTTGCTCCTCTCAAATTTGCATTCTGAACTGTAAACTTGCAAACTTGCATTTCAGTTCACAAGGTATATGGTGCTCTCACCCTCCAGGCTTCTGCACGTTACCCTGTCTTCTCATACTTTAATCGCCCTTTTAGCCTGGCTTCTAGCCCTTCACATCTTACTGCAAAGTTATTTCTTACCAGTTTTTTCTCCACTCCTCCTGAGTGGCTGGGCGTGGGCTTCTGTGTGCTGTCTGCACTTAGCCCGGCTGCACGTTCCCTGCTACTTGTCCTTGGGGTACGCACTGTGCTCATTCAAAGCTACATGCCTAGTGCTAGCTAGTTCCATAAGTGTTGCATGGGAGATGCTTAAAAAGTAGATGTTTAGTGAATGAATAAGTGAAAGAGTCCTATATCCACCACCTGATTCTGGGGCTGAGCGGATGGAGGCTGAGCCAATTGCAACAGACCTTTCCCCTGCCTCCCCACCTCCTCATCTCTGACCCCTCCCTCTGCAGCCTCCTCCTCCCTGTTCCTGAGTTACGTTTCTAAAACATAAATCTAACAATGTGACCTTGTCTCTTAGCCCTGGTTGGTTCCTTTCTTTTAAAAGGTCCCACCTCCTGGACTTCCGGGAAGATGGCGGTGTGAGCAGGGCGGCAGAAATCTCCTCCCAACACTATATTTAACTATGAAAACACAGCAAATATATCTATTCCTAAAAGAGAGACGAGAATACACAGCAAAGCACACAGCGTGCAGCTACACCCGAGAGGACTTGGCACCCTGCGAGGCGGTCTTAAAGAGCCCAGCTGACATACGTGGCAATTATCAGTGACCAATTCTATAGCCATGAAAAGACAGAGGAATATGGTTCAGACCAAAATCAACCAGACAACCCCAGAGAGGGAGTCTGAAGGGATGGAAATGCACAGCCTCCCTGAAAAAGAATTCAGAATAAAAGTCATAACCATGCTGATGGACCTACAGAGAAATGTGCAAGAGCTGAGGGAGGAAGTGAGGGAACTGAGGAAAGACAATACAGAAATCAGACAAGCGATCGACGGGCTTAACAGCAGAATGGATGAGATGCAAGAGACTGTTAATGGAATAGAAAATAGAGAACAGGAGCACAGAGCAGCTGAGGCAGAGAGAGATAAAAGGATTTCTAGGAATGAAAGAATATTAAGAGAACTGTGTGACCAATCCAAACGGAACAATATTCGCATTATAGGAGTACCAGAGGAAGAAGAGAGAGAAAAAGGGATTGAAAGTGTCTTTGAAGAAATAATTGCTGAAAACTTTCCCTCGCTGGGGAAGGAAGTAGTCTCGCAGTCCACCGAAGCTCATAGATCTCCCAACACAAGGGACCCAAGGAAGACAACACCAAGACACATAATAATTAAGATGGCAAAGATCAAAGATAAAGACAGGGTATTAAAGGCAGCTAGAGAGAGAAAAAAGATCACCTACAAAGGAAAACCCATCAGACTATCATCAGACTTCTCAACAGAAACCTTACAGGCCAGAAGAGAATGGCATGATATATTTAACGTTATGAAACAGAAGGGCCTCGAACCAAGAATATTGTATCCAGCACGATTATCATTTAAATATGATGGAGGGATTAAACAATTTCCAGACAAACGAAAGTTGAGAGAGTTTGCCTCTCATAAACCACCACTACAGGATATCTTAAATGGACTGCTCTAGATGGAAGTACACCCACCTAAGGCTAAAAAGATGTCACCAGAGAAAATAAAATCATAGCAAAGAAAGCAGACCATCCAAATACTAACTAAAGGCAAAGAATAAAACACCTATTATAGAAACAATGGAGGAGGAGGAATAAGAAGGGAGAGAAATAAAGAAACATCAGACTGTGTTTACAATAACTTAACAAGAAAGTTAAGTTAGATTGTTAGATAGTAAAGAAGCAACCCTTGAACCCTTGGTAACCACGAATCTAAAGCCAGCAATGGCAATAAGTACATACCTATCAATAATCACCCTAAATGTAAATGGACTGAATGCACCAATCAAAAGACACAGAGTAACAGAATGGATAAAAAAGCAAGACCCATCTATATGCTGCCTACAAGAAACTCACCTCAAATCCAAAGATATACACAGACTAAAAGTGAAGGGATGGAAAAAGATATTTCATGCAAACAACAAAGAGAAAAAAGCAGGTGTGGCAGTACTTGTATCAGACAAAATAGACTTCAAAACGAAGAAAGTAGCAAAAGATAAAGAAGGACATTACATAATGATAAAGGGGTCAGTCCAACAAGAAGATATAACCATTATAAATATATATGCACCCAACACAGGCGCGCCAGCATATGTGAGACAAATACTAACAGAATTAAAGGAGGAAATAGACAGCAATGCATTCATCTTAGGAGACTTCAACACACCACTCACTCCAGAGGACAGATCAACCAGACAGAAAATAAATAAAGACACAGAGGCACTGAACAACACACTAGAACAGATGGACCTAACAGACATCTACAGAACTCTACACCCAAAAGCAACAGGATACACATTCTTCTCAAGTGCACATGGAACATTTTCCAGAATAGACCACATACTAGGCCACAAAAAGAACCTCAGTAATTTCAAAAATATTGAAATCCTACCAACCAACTTCTCAGATCACCAAGGTATAAAACTAGAAATAAATTTTAGAAAGAAATCAAAAAGGCTCACAAATACATGGAGACTTAACAACACTCTCCTAATTAATCAATGGGTTAACGACCAAATCAAAACAGAAATCAAAGAATATATGGAGACTAATGACAACAACAACACAAAGCCACAACTTCTGTGGGACGCAGCAAAGGCAGTTCTAAGAGGAAAGTATATTGCAATCCAGGCCTATTTAAAGAAGGAAGAACATTCCCAAATGAATAGTCTAAAGACACAATTACTGAAATTGGAAAAAGAAGAACAAATGAGGCCCAAAGTCACCAGAAGGAGGGACATAATAAAGATTAGAGAAGAAATAAATAAAATTGAGAAGAATAAAACAATAGAAAAAATCAATAAAACCAAGAGCTGGTTCTTTGAAAAAATAAACAAAATAGATAAACCCCTAGCCAGACTCATTAAGAGAAAAAGAGAATCTACACACATAAACACAATCAGAAATGAGAAAGGAAAAATCACGACGGACCCCACAGAAATACAAAGAATCATAAGAGAATATTATGAGAACCTATATGCTAACAAGCTGGAAAACATAGAAGAAATGGACAACTTCTTAGAAAAATACAACCTTCCAAGACTGACCAAGCAAGAAACAGAAAAACTAAACAGACCAATCACCAGTGACGAAATCGAATTGGTAATCAAAAAACTACCCAAGAACAAAACCCCTGGGCCTGATGGATTCACCTCTGAATTCTACCAGACATATAGAGAAGAAATAACACCGATTCTCCTTAAAGTTTTCCAAAAAATAGAAGAGGAGGGAATACTTCCAAACTCATTCTATGAAGCCAGCATCACTCTAATACCAAAACCTGGCAAAGACCTCACCAAAAAAGAAAATTACAGACCAATATCCCTGATGAACGTAGATGCAAAAATACTCAACAAAATATTAGCAAACCGAATTCAAAAATACATCAAGAGGATCATACACCATGATCAAGTGGGATTCATCCCAGGGATGCAAGGATGGTACAACATTCGAAAATCCATCAACATCATCCACCACATCAACAAAAAGAAGAACAAAAACCACATGATCATCTCCATAGATGCTGAAAAAGCATTTGACAAAATTCAGCATCCATTCCTGATTAAAACTCTCAACAAAATGGGTATAGACGGCAAGTACCTCAACATCATAAAGGCTATATATGACAAACCCACAGCTAACATCATACTTAACGGCGAGACGCTGAAAGCTTTTCATCTAAGATCGGGAACAAGACAGGGATGCCCACTCTCTCCACTGTTATTCAACATAGTACTGGAGGTCCTAGCCACAGTAATCAGACAAAACAAAGACATACAAGGCATCCAGATTGGTAAAGAAGAAGTCAAACTGTCACTATTTGCAGATGACCTGATAGTGTACATAAAAAACCCTAAAGATTCCATTCCAAAACTACTAGAACTAATATCTGAATTCAGCAAAGTTGCAGGATACAAAATTAACACACAGAAATCTGTTGCTTTCCTATACACTAATGATGAACTAACAGAAAGAAAATCAGAAAAAACAATTCCATTCACAATTGCATCAAAAAGAATAAAATACCTAGGAATAAACCTAATGAAGGAAGTGAAAGACCTGTACTCTGAAAACTACAAGACACTCTAAGAGAAATTAAAGAGGACACTAACAAATGGAAATGCATCCCATGCTCTTGGCTAGGAAGAATAAATATTGTCAAAATGGCTATACTACCTAAAGCAATCTACAGATTCAATGCAATCCCTATCGAACTACCAACAGCTCTCTTCAATGAACTGGAACAAATAATTCTAAAATTCATATGGAACCACAAAAGACCCCGAATAGCCAAAGCAATCCTGAGAAGGAGGAATAAAACAGGGGGAATTACACTCCCTGACTTCAAGCTCTACTGCAAAGCCACAGTAATCAAGACAATTTGGTATTGGCACAAAAACAGACCCACAGACCAGTGGAGCAGAATAGAAAATCCAAACATTAACCCAAACATATACAGTTAATTAATATTTGATAAAAGTGCCTTGGATATACAATGGGGAGATGACAGCCTCTTCAGCAGCGGGTGTTGGAAAAACTGGATAGCTACATGTAAGAGAATGAAACTGGACTACTCTCTAGCCCCATACACAAAGGTAAACTCAAGGTGGATCAAAGACCTGAATGTAAGTCATGAAACCATAAAACTCTTAGAAAAAAACATAGGCAAAAATCTCTTGGACATAAACATGAGCAACTTCTTCATGAATGTATCTCCCTGGGCAAGGGAAACAAAGCAAAAATGAACAAGTGGGACTATATCAAGCTGCAAAGCTTCTGTACAGCAAAGGACAGCATCAGTAGAACAAAAAGACATCCTACAGTATGGGAGAATATATTTATAAAAAACGTATCTGATAAAGGGTTGACATCCAAAATATATAAAGAACTCATGCACCTTAACAAACAGAAAGCAAATAATCCAATTAAGAAATG